>SEMN01000256.1:600000-755625 GCA_005408345.1 Macquaria australasica | reverse complement strand
ACAGACACAGACAGAGACACAGACACAGACAGACCACAGAGACACAGACAGAGACACAGACAGACACAGACAGAGACACAGACACAGACAGACCACAGACAGAGACACAGACACAGACAGACCACAGACAGAGACACAGACAGAGACACAGACACAGACAGAGACACAGACACAGACAGACCACAGAGACACAGACAGAGACACAGACAGACACAGACAGAGACACAGACACAGACAGACCACAGACAGAGACACAGACACAGACAGACCACAGACAGAGACACAGACAGAGACACAGACAGACCACAGACAGAGACACAGACAGACCACAGACAGAGACACAGACAGAGACACAGACACAGACAGAGACACAGACACAGACAGAGACACAGACACAGACAGACCACAGAGACACAGACAGAGACACAGACAGACACAGACAGAGACACAGACACAGACAGACCACAGACAGAGACACAGACACAGACAGACCACAGACAGAGACACAGACAGACACAGACAGAGACACAGACACAGACAGACCACAGACAGAGACACAGACACAGACAGACCACAGACACAGACACACCACAGACTGCCTGACTCCGGGGAAGAACAGTGACGTCAGCTAGCTGCGTTACGTTAACATGTCGGCTCAGGTAGCAGAATAACAGCAGAAGCTGACGGAGCGACTCTTACCGTGATTTGAGTTCGTTTTAGCAGCTGTGAGAGGAGGGTCAGCCGGTCAGGATTCTCTGCTGGCCTCCGCGGGGTTTTAATCCGCTGCGTTCACCGTAAAAACTCCCGTTTCTACAGCATCACTCACATCCTGGTTCTCTACCGGAGAGGACGGTGACGTCAGAGCCAGGCCACCCGGAGCTCTGCGCGTGCGCGGTAGCATGTGTGGCGTAGACCTGCTTCTTCTTCTCTGGTCAGTCTGGACGCTCCGGGGCGTCACTGCCCCCTGCAGGACGAACAATGTATTACAACTCAGTACTTGTACTCGAGCTGTACTTTGGTACAAACTAGAGGTGGAAGTTCCTACTTTAGGCATCTTTCTGCTTCTACTGCGCCACATCTCAGAGGGAAATCTTTCACTTTTTACTGCTCTACATGTGTCTGACAGCTTTAGTTGCTGTTACTTCCTGTCCAGTGAAAACCTCGTATCTCCAGATGTTTGTGATGAACTGAAGGGTGAAGAGTTCCTTTATGTCTCCAAGAAATTCACTTTTTTTGTGCTCATTTCAAGTTTTTCCAATTTTTAGAGACTGTTTTCCAAAGACAGTGATTTTTTGAAGATGTGAAATTAATATATAATTACCCTTTTTATTATTATTACAAAAATAAAGACTTAGATTCTGAGTGTCTGTATTTCTGTATCTGCTAGCGTTTGGCCTCATAAGGTTGAACTTGGTCTATAGTTGCTGGTTAGCACCACCCGTCCGGTCCACATCAGCTGCATCAGAACGTACAGATGAGCTCAGCTGTACAAAACAGAGCGTACAGCTGTGATCGACCTGCTGCGATTAATGTTTCACTGCTGCTGCTGTCACTCTCATCACACAGCAGCCTGGTTCAGTCACACTGATGAGGAAAGAGCCTATTTTCAGGTCAAATACCACATGAGGCGGTGCAGTCAGGGACAGAGTCCTCATCGTGTATCAGGAACCTGGTCTTTCTCAACTTGAACTTCATCGTTCAGGTTTATCCCTGAACAAATATTTACATGAACAGCCGCCAAAAACTCAACAGGTTATTTCCTAACTTGGTTCCATGTTACTTTCAGAGGCCAAACTCAACATGAAACCTGAACACATCACAGCAGTTCTCTGGTGCGTTCACTGGCCTCCAGTGTGTCAGAGAATAGAGTTTAAGGTGCTGCTGCTTGTCTATAAATGTCTCAAAGCTCAGGACCAAAATACATGTCTGACTGTGTTTTACCATGTGAACCCTGTGGGCCTCTCAGGTCAGCAGGTCAGCAGGCTGCTGACTGTTCCCACAGCCCAAACTCAGCATGTAGTTACTGGGCAGCTCAGAGCTGACCCAGCGTCCAGAGGAGATTAGACCTCCTTTAAATCCAGGTTCAGGACTCTGAGGTTCTGCACACACTGGACTGAACCTTGAACTGTGTTGTGTTTTTAATGCATTATGTAAAGCACTTTGTGTCTTTGCGTATGAAATGTTCTATATAAATAAAATACTAATAAAACAATTGAAAAAATACTACATTACATTACAAGTAAAAGTCTTGCATTCAAAGTCCTACTGAAGTAAAAGTACAGAAATGCAGAGTGGACGTGCTGCAGCAGGTTGGTCTCTCAGACTCTCTTCCATCTTAAATGAAGAAATAAGTTATAAATTATTGGATGTCGATCTGTTATAAACTACAAAAAATGTCTTCCTCCTCTTTGGTTTCCTTCCTAAAAACAGCGCTGTGACTGTGCAGTGGGCCCCAGCAGCCTTATCCACAGATAAATGAATTATCATATAATCGGAAAATCATTTTCTTAATTCCTTGATTCATTGTTTATGAAATGTCAAAAAAACAGTAAGAGTTTTCCAGAGTCCAAGGTGACGGTTCAAACGTCCAAAACCTTACTTATATACATATATATATATATATATATATATATATATATATATATATATATATTGAATAGCATTGATTGAATAGCTGGGAATGGTAATGCATATATATATGTGTGTATATATATATATATATATATATATATATATACACACATATATATATGGTGCATTTCACCAGCTATTCAATCAATGCTAACTGCTAAACAGATGTTACATCTTTGATCTGCAGCTGAAATCAGATCACTTTTGGATGAATTCTGTAACCATGGCTACATGTTCCCAACGCCCTGTGATTCACACCTTTGACTGCCATCTCTCCACGGCAACGGCAGCAGAGGATCATGGGTATTGTAGTATTTAGAGTAGTCCATCAAACTGACAGAAAAACCAGATTAATCAGAAACAGAGTTTAAATAACTCAAAGTGGTGTCAGAACATGAACCTGTGTGATGTTTCTGTGTTCAGGAACATTTGGATCGTTTAAAGAAACATTTGAACCAGGAACACAGAAGGAGGAGAACCCTTCAGACACCAGTGGCTCCTCCCACTTCACAGGTTGTGATGGAGGTCGTTTCCCCAGGTGATACTCAGCTGATTTCATAAGAGTAAAATGTTCATCCAAAAACTGTGTGCGGATAATTGAATCCATTCCTCCTGTCAATACTTTCCAACAGTAAGTTGAGTCCAGCACACAGCTGTAAGACAAGCTGACTTCTGTCTGAGCCTCTGACAGAATTACTAATATCTGTCAGTTGAACCTGATCAGGCTCCACATGTGTTCAGATCAATAGGTGCACACTGGCTGCAGTGTTTTTGGAAGAAGTGCGAGTGAATGTGGCACTGGCAGATTCCAGCAGCTGTAATTATCCACCTCCTGATATGTGTGATGGTAGATTTTGTCTGCAAAGGTGTCGCTCGTAGAGCAGCTACTGTTTTCTCTGTGACTTTGAATATTAATTCATTCATTTTGAAAAGTTGAACTACAAATACGATGGAGGCCAATTTCCTCCAGCAAAAGAAAACAATAAAGCTAAGCAGGATGAATATGAGCACAGTCATGGTGTGTCGTATCTCACAGAAACAGTAAATCAGACATTTGTGAAAAAAGTTTGAGAATTGAAAATGATGAGATAGTAAGTCAAACATTTTTAAGTCAAAATGTAGTCAAATCATGAGATACTAAGTGAAGAGATAAAGTCTAAATTATTACTAAGTCAAAGTTGGTTAAGTAAGTGAATTTTTGATTCAGTATCTCATCATTTTGAGATACTAAATTATGAGCCTTAAGTCAAACTTTAGACTTAATTAGCAGACATTATGAGAGAGTTAACTGTAATCAATAATTCATTAATACATGTTCTATCTCACAATTTAGTGACATGTCACTACTACTACAAGTTTCCATAAACACAGACTGGTCTGCAGCAGAGGGGTCCACCCGGCCAACCGACGCTCCGGGCCCCGCCGACCCCGCCGACCCCACGTCGATCACTCCGTCCCAGCTGTCTCTGATTGGCTGCCTGCAGGTGTTCACGTGAACCCCGTGTGGGTCTTGAAGCCACGAGCGAAATGTGCATAAGTTTAGAAAGTGAGGAGCGGAGCTCGCGACCACAGCGGTCAGATCGTAGACTGGACGCGTCATGAATCCGCCGCGAGGATTCCCAGTTCGGAGAGAACCCGTCCGGTGCTGGTGAGGCCTGCTCCTGGTTCCAGGTGCGTCCTGCCCGGTAAGGTGAAATATTCCAGCGTGGAAGGTTCAGGCACAAAGACACGGCGGCGGTGCTGCAGGGACTTTTAATATCTGAGCGGCCAATCAATAATCAATATTCATTTAGTATTAGCTGCGTGAGGCAGCGTGTGAGCAGCTGGTGGTGTCATAAGGTTGTGAGGAAGCAGGACAGGTGGCTAAAGATGCAGAAATGAAAGGAAACAGCAGGCAGCGTGCAGAGGGGGTGTGTTCGGTACCTGCAGACACTTCCACGTCACCTGGATCAACAGATCCACCAATTAAAGGACAGACACCGAAGGCTCCGGGATTGTAGGTAGGTAAAGTTGAACGAATCGCCAGGAGGTGTCGCTGTATGTTCCGCTTTTATCAGGAAAGAAATCCGGACTCGGTCGTGTTGTTGTTTATGACGCAGCCTGAGTTCTGAGTGAGGATCGTAGTGAAGTCAAGTCATTGTAATGTTCTGCAGTCTGTGGCAGCAGCTCAGTTCTAATGACAGTGCGTTGATTTTGCCCAGCGACAGATAATGGTGGTGAAATCTCTGGTTGGTGGTCCTGAATCTCACCATGAGACACATGTTCTGACAGATGTTTCAGAGAGGCAGCATGTGGCTGCTGCTGTGCTGGATGGATGTAGAGATGGAAAGAGATACGACGACTCAGGACAGTTGAATGACTACAGAGTTGGACATGTGAGGGTTAAAAATACTGACCAATGACTAGGGTTGCAAAGGGTCGGTAAAATTTTCCACAGGAAGTTAAGCTCGGGAATTTTGGGAATTTTGCACAAATACAATATAAAAATACTTTTTTGATAGTGAACTTATTTGTGGGGTATTCCCATTTAATTGAAGTGTGACCTCCTCCATCACATGGGTAGATCATTTGCCAGCATCCCGTTAAATAGAAATTCAGTAAATTGTCAACCCTCTGCATGCACAGCAGAACCTCGTAAATACAATGACTCCAATAAGACGTCTCACCCACAAACCAACCAATCAGAATAAAGCATGAAATGACCCAAAATGCACTTGTGAGTTAAAGTAGTGTTGATGCTAAAACCATCTTTACCTCAAACTCACTTTGCACAGTCTGCTCCATGTTGTCCTCTTTTCTCTGGACACCAGCGGCTCCACTGGCTCCTCCACCATTCAGGGTGGAGCAGCTTCATCAGACCCTGCTGCTCAATGTGACATACACACTCTGGTTGTTATACAGTCTGTAGGAGCCTTTAAACACCCTAACACTCCTGTGTCTGCTCTCTCTTTTAGTGTCCTGTCGTGTTTCCTTCTGAGCTCACCATGCCGATTGACATGGCATTACCTCTGTACCTGTCCAAGGAGGAGTTTGTCTACAGGACGTCTCCCAAAACATGCAAACCTGCTCTGAACTCCTGCCTAAGGTTTCAGCACTCACGCTGTGTCGATCAGACGGAGCCTGAGGATGGGAGATCGTCCAGGAAAGACTCGAGAAAAGCCAAGAAGCAGGTGACGTTTGCTGACCACAGAGGCCTGTCTCTAACCACAGTGAAGATCTTCTCAGAGTTCAACGATCCCATCGATATTCCTCTGAACATCCAGGAGATGCTCAGCTCAGCTCTCTCTCAGACAGCTGAGGAGGACAAACTGGTGCTGGACTTCACTCAGCCGTCCTCAGACTACCTGCACTTCCGTCAGAGCCTGGAGAGGAACTACGTCTGTCTGGAGCACTGCGTGTTGAAAGAGAAGGCGTTGGCAGGAACCATTAAAGTCAAAAACGTGTCCTTTGAGAAGTCCGTGAGGCTGCGGGTGACCTTCGACACCTGGAAGAGCCACACAGACGTAGACTGTGTGTATATGAAGCACACGTATCCCAGCTCGTACAGCGACACCTTCTCCTTTGACGTGTCTCTGCCGGAGGAGCTGAGGCCTCACGAGCGCGTCGAGTTCGCCGTCTGTTATGAGGTGGGGGGGTGTGAGTACTGGGACAGCAACCAGGGGGACAACTACAGGATCGTGTGGTCCTCCATGAAGAGGAGCCGTCAGGACGCCTGCAGTCCCCGCACAGACTCCTCTCACTTTGGGATTCATTGGGACCGATACGGCAGCCCCACCTGCTCACACGGGATCTTCCCTGATTGGCCGAGTTACGCAGGATATGAGAACACCGGCCCGTACTACTGACCATGCTGTCGGCGAGCAGACGTCTGTGGTTCTCGGTGTTGTAGAGCTTCTGTTAAATGTCATGTTGTTCTGTTGCACATCACAAACCTGCAAACTCGACGCTCTGAATGCAAAATATGACACCTACATGAACCAGGGAGATCTGATCTGATCTGAGTGTTTTATGTTTGTTTTTTTTCTTGATTAATAGAACAATTGTTCGATCTATAAAATGTCAGGAAAATATTGGAAGTTCAACGGGACGTCTTTAACGTCTTGTTTTGTCCGTCTAAAACAAACATATTCACTTTACTGTGAAGTGAAACGGAGAAAAGCAGCAAATCATCACTTTGGAGAAACTGCAACCTGAAGATATTTGGCATCAACCATCAACTGATGATCAAAATAGTTGCAGATTGATTTCCTGTGGATGGACTGACTGATGGTCTAATGTTTCACAGGAGCTGTTGCTTCAGATGCTTTCTCAACAGTTTCACACACGACGTTACAACAAATGGGTTTTAAATGTTGTAGCTGTTTCGTCCAGTTTGGAATAAAATGTGTAATTCATGTTTCCTTGTTGGTAATTTTAAAAAAGTGAAGTAGTTTAAACAGATTTTAGCACCATGAGTGGCTGGAAGTCCCTGTGTGTGCTTCAGTAGTCGGGTTAATCATCATGTGGTTGTGGATATGAATGAATTCTTCCTGTAAAGTTGAACCTTCTGCGCCTTTATTTGAACAGCCTGACATGTTGGTTGTGTTTGCACACGAGAACAAAGAGAAACATGTTGTGGTCTTTAATAAGACAGCATTGATTTTCTGTCTTTTTAAAAATCTTTTTGTTTGCAGTTTTCATTGTTGAGGGATTTCTGTCTGAATGGGTTGTTTAAGAAATGCTGCACAATAAAGTCATGTGTAATTAAATGTTTAACTGTAATGTGAAACCATCCAACCTGCTGTCTTAAAACATAGAAAGCACAATAAAAGTATTATTTTTAGAGTTTTAGCTTGAATGTGAGTTTTGTTTCGAGCTCCTGTATCTGCATGAAGACTCTGCTATGAGACGCTGGTGAAGATGATGATGGAGATAAACTGACTGAATCTGTGAGTTAGTTAAAAAGATTTCCCTCCCAGAGGACGAAGGGTTAATATGAAGTTTGGTCCTCCATAACTTTGAAATAAATACTAATATCTTTTCAAAGACGTCTTTTTCTTCTCTTCTTCCAGTTTGTGATGTTTCTCAAATATGAACTTTAACGAGTCAGAGGGAGAACTCTGTCATGTTGTCTCGTTGATAAAAATGTATTTTCTCAAAAGGACTTTCTTTTAATGTTCAGTAACTGATAATTTAAATGAAAAGTAAAACTAAAAGAAAAAAATAAAGGTCACAAAGTTTAGAAGAGAAACCAAACGTGTTCAGAAAACAGAAACGTGTGTAAAAGAAATTCTATCACAAAGAGGTTTATTGTATATTAGAAGAAGACAATAAGACCCGAGGAGTTTGTTTCATTCAGATTCAGTAACAACATTTCCAGTTTTATTGGAAATACATTCCTGTATCTCTAAACCCAACTTCCCGCTGAGGATCACTCATACAACAAGTGGAGAACTGATTCTGGTTCAGTGTTACAAACCAGTCACCTGAGTGCAGATCTGAACTGAAATATAAAGTTGTGATGAAGTTGGTGGAGCTTCTGACCTGCTGATGATGATGTTCCTGACTGCAGATTCATGAAGCTGCATCTGATGCAAAGTGTGCTGAGACAATAAAATCACTGGAGGTGAGTTTGCTGTCATTGTCTTTTCAAACACACCCTGTTCTTTAAAACACACAGAGGAGCAGCTACAGCGGTCTGCTGCAGAACCTCCCTGACCTCAGGAACAGCAGTGGACTGCAGTCTAGTTTGCTGTGTAAGTACATGAACACCCATAACCACACTGACACTCGCTCAGTGTTCCACATCATTCCAGCCCTTCAGTCTAAAGAAATAGATAAAGTCCTCCATGCTTTTATTTTGTCACACTGTGACTACAGTAACACCTGGTCCAGGACTCTGCTGCTGGTCCTGAACTCTGCTCCTGGTCTTGAACTCTGCTGCTGGTCCAGGACTCACTTTACAACTGTATCATAAGTGCTGATGATGATGACCTCATGTAAATCCCAGCAGCTTCAACCTGATTGGTCAAATCAGCAACATAACGGCAAACACCTGTGAGGGATTTAATGAGTTGATCATGTTTTGGATGTAAAATCAATATAGTAGTTAAATAAATGTGTTGCCTCAGATATTTAGTGCAGTAGAAGTATAAAGTAGCATAAATTGGATGTACTAAAGTAAAGTACAAGTACCTCAAATTTGTACTCAAGTACAGTACTTGAGTAAATGTACTTTCCACCACTGCTCTGATTTAAGAGATCATCCTGATGACATGTTTGGGCTCCTCCTCAGCTTTCTAACATTTTTTTCCCATCGAAGGAGTTTTTTCTGGAGTTTTTCTTGATCTGACATTTTTCTTTCAGGAACATTTGTGATTTGTGAAATCGGGCTGTAGCTTTAAATCAGATCGACTTGACTTGTTCCTCATTTGCAGCTCATGTCCTGTAGGTGGAGACAGAGTCCATGTTGACCAGCGTGCACAATAACAGGAGAAGGAGCTTAATGTGCTCCAACAGTCATTTTACACTCAGTGTCTTCCTACTTTACCGCGCAGCCTAAATAATGTCACGATAACCTCATTTCAGGTATTTATTTGATATATTTAGGCTCCGTAAATCTGAAGTTTCATGTTTCATATCAGCCTATAGGCTGCTGGGACCCCGGGACAATAAATGTGATTTTTACATTTACTCCTGGATTTTTTCGCGATTTGAAACTATTTTAACCAAGTGAGGACAATCACTTTCCCTCCTCCTCCTTCTCCACCTCCTCCACCCAGCAGGAGGCAGGAGAAAGGAAGGGAGGAGGAGGAGGGTTCAGAGATCTGACGCAGTGTGAGCGGCTGCTGCCTCACTTCCACTCCCAGGAAGAGACCCAGTGGCTCAGAGAGCCACAAACACAGAGATATATCCAGGTTAGAGCTCCAGAGGACGGCATGTTGTGGCGATGAGGACGCCTGTGAAGGAGAGAGTGCACCCGCGGCACCGGACCTCGGATTCGGGATGAAACCCGGAGCTCTAACCGCGGTGGTTTGTTTTCATTGTGTGCTGAGTGGCGCAGGAGAAAAGGATGCCTCCGCGGCCACAGACACTCCTTCTGCTCCCATCGGAAAGCTCGATTATTTCCCGACATAAACGGTCTTTTCTCTCCTCTCTGACGGAGGGTTTGTTGTTCAGGAGCGCGCTGATTTCTGAGGCACACCGTCCACCATGCTGCGCGCTCAGTATCCATGAAAACTCTCAATGAAAACAAGGAGGAGGAGGAGGAGGGGTCCGGCTGCAACGCCATGGAGGACAAGGAGAACAATCTGAAAACGGCCAGGTTGTGGAGGGATGCCGCCCTCCGCTCGAGGAAGCTGCGGAGCAACCTGCGCCAGCTCACCCTCTGCTCCAAAGACAACCAGATCATACTGCCGGAGGATATAGCCGAGATAGAGGTGCTCAATCTGGGCAACAACTCGCTCCAGGAGCTGCCAGACGGGCTGGGATCCACCCTCAACAACCTGCGCATCCTTGTTCTCCGCAGGAACAAGTTCTCAGCTGTTCCCCGTGTGGTGTTTGAGTTGGGGCAGCTGGTGGAGCTGGACATGAGCCACAACTGCCTGCGAAGCCTCTCTGAAGGCGTGGGTCAGCTGAGGGGGCTGAAGAAGCTATGCATCAGTCACAACAAAATTCAGGTTCTTCCAGCTCAGATTGGAGCGTTTCAGTTTTTGGAGGAACTTGACATCAGCTTCAACGACCTGCACGATTTCCCCAGATCTTTCTCCAGCCTCACCAAACTGCGGACTCTGGATGCAGATCACAACAAGCTGAACCAGTTCCCCCCTGAGATCCTGGCCCTCAGTGACCTGGAGGAACTCGACTGCTCCGGGAACAAGTTTGAGGCGTTACCAGCAGACATCATGAAGCTGCAGTCTGTCAAAATTCTGTGGCTCAGCAGTCTTCACATGTCCACGTTACCTGACACATTCTGTCACCTGCACAACCTGGAGAGCCTGATGCTGGACGGGAACAACCTCACAGAGCTGCCTGCTGCTTTTGGTCATCTGCAAAGACTCAAAATGATCAACTTATCCTCTAACGAGTTTGAGAACTTCCCCCAGGTTATTTTAAGCATCACAGGGTTAGAGGAAATTTACCTGAGCAGGAATAAACTGACTCATATTCCAGAGGAAGTAGGGCAGCTGGTGAAGCTGGCCAACCTTTGGCTGGACAACAACAACATTACATACTTGCCTGATTCGATCGTGGAGCTGGAGAAGCTGGAGGAACTTGTTTTACAGGGTAACCAAATAGCCATACTTCCAGATCATTTTGGAAAGCTGTCCAAAGTGAACATTTGGAAGGTGAAGGACAACCCGCTCATCCAGCCTCCGTACGAGGTGTGTATGAAGGGGATCCCTTACATTGCAGCCTATCAGAAGGAGCTCGCACATTCGCAACTTGC
The DNA here is from genome assembly GCA_005408345.1 of Macquaria australasica. Taxonomy (NCBI): domain Eukaryota; kingdom Metazoa; phylum Chordata; class Actinopteri; order Centrarchiformes; family Percichthyidae; genus Macquaria; species Macquaria australasica. The sequence goes on along the minus strand of SEMN01000256.1, from coordinate 744,566 downwards.
TGTGAAGCCGCGGCTGAAACTGGTCCTGATGGGGATGATGAATGCTGGGAAAACCCGCCTCAGGCAGAGCGTGGTGAGCAGACAGCAGGATGCTGAAGGGATCCAGGGAAACAAAGGAATTGAAGTCACTAACTGGGTGGCAGACGCTGACCGCTGTCTTACATTTCTTGTGTATGATTTGTCAGGGAAGCAAAACTATGACCTCATCAAACCTTTTTTCCTCTCCCCCGGTGCTCTCTACATTCTTGTTGTGAATCTCAAAGCATATTTGCCCAAGAACTTTTATGCCCACGTCGGGTATTTCCTCCACCTCCTCAGTGCCAAAGTACCCCACGCTGTTGTGTGCTTGGTGGGCACGCATGCAGACCTGTGTGGAGAGGTGGAGGTGGAGGAGAAGAGTCTGGACATTCACAGACAGATCGGGCTGCAGGAGAAGAGGGACATCCAGAGCCTGAGGAGCCTGGCTCTGCAGGTGGACCAGGCGCTGGAGCAGGGCTACAACGTCCGCTCCTCCAGCCCTCACGTCCTCTTCTACGGAGTCTCTGACCGGAACCTGAGGCGGAGGAAAGCCCAGCTGCAGTACATGCTGAACCACCGGCTGCAGATCCTGTCTCCTGTGCTGAGTGTCAGCTGCACGGAGACCCAGAGGAACATCCAGAGGCTGAGGGAGAAGCTCATGTCTGTCGCAGACCACAGGGATATCTTCCCCAACCTCCACCGTGTGCTGCCAAAGTCCTGGCAGATGCTGGAGGAGTTGCACTTTAAGCCCAAAGACCTGTGGCTCTCGTGGTGGGACTCGGCCCGTCTGGGCCTCCAGGCGGGGCTCACAGAGGACCGACTGCAGAGCGCCTTATCCTACCTGCACGAGAGCGGGAAGCTGCTCTACTTTGAGGACAGTCTAACCCTGAAGGAGTATGTTTTTCACAATCTTCCACGATTCATTGCAATTCTCAATGTCTTCTTCCAGAGGGACGAGTCCACCCTGCTGGACAGACTCCTCTCTGAGGGGGAGAGGGGGGACAAAGGGAGGGTGAGTCTGGTTATAGAGGACGAGAAGGGAGAGAACCTCAGGGTGACCCATCTGCAGCACCACGTGGAGGGCTTCCTCCAACACGGCCTTTTGCCCTCCAACGTCATCCGCCTGCTCCTCAGACCGCTCATCCAGACCCAGCAGGACCTCCACCTCATCATGGAGCTTCTGGAGAAGATGGGGGTCTGCTACTGCATCAACAAACCCCGCAGCAAGCCTCTGAACGGAGCCACAGTGTGGTACAAGTTCCCCAGCTACGTCAGCAGCGAGGAGCCCCGGGCGGAGGCCTCGCCCGGCGGGAGCTCTCTGCCTCTGTGTCACTTCTTCTCTGTGGAGCAGCTGCATATCCAGTACAGCTTCCCTTTCCTGTTTCCTCCCGGATTGTTCGCACGCTTCAGCGTGCAGATAAACAGCCACGTGGTTCAGAGGTCTGACGGCAGGCACCAGATCTTTGCCTATCGAGGTAAAGTCCCCGTGGTGATCAGCCACCGGCCCTCCAAAGGGAAGCTGCAGGCAGAGACTCTGTCCATCGCCAGCCAGGCCTCGCTGCCCAACATCTGGACTGCATGGCAGGCCATCACTCCGCTGGTGGAGGAGCTGAACGTCCTGCTGCAGGAGTGGCCCGGCCTCCACTACTCTGTACATATCCTCTGTTCCAAGTGCCTCAAGAGAGGGTCGTCCAACCCGCACACCTTTCCAGGTAAAAGATCTTAAATTTAAAACTCTCCTTCAGCTGTCTGTCCTTCATCAGGGTGCATCAGTACTATCAAAATCTTATTGACTCCTACTGAATACAGAAGTTCTTATTTACTAGTTATTTTGTCTATAAACGTGATAATGTCCCACAGTGAGGAGATGTATTCAGATTGCTTCTTTCAGGTATTCATTTTATTTATTCCTAAACACACAGACTCCAGTTGTATGTATCTATTTCATACTTTGACCAACAGTCCAAAACCCAGATATTCACTTTAATAAGAAGTAAGACAAAGCAAAGCAAATGTCTGTTAATTTTCTGTTGATCAATTAATCAGCTAATCACCGCAGCTCTAATAACCATAAATATAAAACAATGACTAGAATATTCTTACAAATACACTCTTTCATCTTGTTCAGGTCAATACATTCTGTTTCAAAACCAGAGCTGAAACAATTAGTAGATTAATCAATTAGACGATAGAGAGAAAGTTATCCAGAAACTAATTCTCATTTTTCAAGCAACATTTTAAAGGTTGGAGCTTTTTGCTGCTTTAGGAAACTGTCACAGACATTTTTCTGATGTTTTATAGACCAATAACCAATTATTCAATTAATCAAGATTATGAGCAGAAGATTGATCGATGATGAAAATAATCTTTAGTTGCAGCCGTCCTGAGTTTTAAAAATGAGAATATTTGTACTCTCTCTAAGTAAATATTGTCTCTGTGTTTGTGGGGGGGGGGACAGGAGTAAACCCCCCCTCAGCGTCAGAGATACTCCTCGGTGCTGGTTGGATGAGGTTGTCATGGCAACCTGACCTGCTTTTATTGTACGTTGATGAGACACAGAGCTGGTCAGCTGCTCTGTAACAGTGTGCTGTGATGTCATGTGATGTCATGATGTGATGCATCAGAGCGGTGTCATTGGGTTTGCCTGTGAGATGATGTCATCGCTGTCAGCGGCTGCTGTGTGTTGACCTCACAGCTTCCTGTTCTTTGACAAACTGACCAGCGAGAAAGAAAGGACGTCTGAAGAAGAGCTGTAAAATAATCACTGAAGCAGCAGCTCCACATGTTCTGCTCTTCCTCTCTGAGAGTCCACATGGCTGTTCGCTAAATATGAAGCTACAGCCAGCAGCTCGTTAGCTTGGCTTAGCTTAGCATAAAGACTGGAAACAGGGGAACAGAATGCACCTCCCAGCTCCTCCGAAGCTCCCTGACTAACACGTTACGTCTCATCTGTTTAATCTGTACAAAACCTGACATGTAAAAACAACAGTTTGTGGTGTTTTTTTGTTCCCTTTGGACAGAGCCAGGCTAGCCGTTTCCCCCTGTTTCCAGTCTTTATGCTAAGCTAAGCTAGGTGGCGTGCAGACATGAGAGGAGTTCACTACATGTTGAAGGCCACAAAGCTCAGCAGGTCGTGTTCTGCTGAACCTCTGCAGACTTCTTTTGATTTATTTGACTTTGCTATTTTCTTTTCACCTCGCCGTGGGAATAAAAACTTACATGAAGGATATTTTTTAGGCTAATATCAGAATTTTCAGACTCAGTAAATTTAAATTTGACTACTTTTAGGCCAACAAAATGAACTGATTCAGTGATTCTCAACCAGACTTTTATTCCTGGAAATGTGGAGAAGGCTTTGAAAGAATATAATTGAACAGCCAGCTGAATAAATAAAAGTTTTAGGCTTTAAAATGACCATTTGTACGTAGTATTTGTAAATGATCATCATGTTGTGTATTTTAAAGCAGGCCTGAATGAGCAGCAGACAGAGAAATGTGGATTCTGACCCTGGATGTGATCGGATAGATCCTGTATGATTGCAGCAGTGGTGTTTAATGGGTCGTTTTACAGCTGGACTCATTTCCCGATAAGAGAGAAATTCCTCCCAGAGAGCTCTTTCTGCTCGGGCAGTCGACCACAGCAGGAAATGCTTTGGAGTTTGTCTCGTGGGGGCTGAACAAAGAAAACTGCTCTCTATCACACATTGTTTGCAGGCTGCTGGGGAGGAATTTCCTCACTGAGTCGTGCGATGCATTTTCATAACATTTGTAGTTTTAAATTTAAATAAAGTTCACTTCCAAGACAAAGTGTAACTCGGAGTGTTTGGTCTGCTGGATGAAGAAGCAGGAGGTGTTGTGGTTTGTTGGTTGATGATTAGGAAGTGCAGTTAGTGTCTTTGTATCTGAGATTTCATGCCTTGATGATTTTGTTAAATTCACAGAAGAAATATGCAGATTCCAACAATAAAAGAGGTGGAGCTGTTTATTAGAGAGCAGCCCTTCTCCATGCTGTCAGTACATCATGTTGATGTCTCAGATCACCTTAGAAAGTGCAGCTGAGATGCACATTCGGACCTTTTCAGTAAAGTTCTGACGCCGTCACTTTGTCGGGCCGCCAGTTCATCAGTCGATTGATTACCTTCATTAATGATTTAAATATATTGATCCATCAGGATGTGATGGCCTGTGCTTTTACATTAAATCAGTTCTTCAGTGAGTCTCCTCCATACAGGTGGATATCCTGACTTTAGTCCAGAAACACTGGATCCTGCATTTCCCATGATGCACCTGGACAGTGTTTCATTAAAGCTCTCTGTCAAGTTTTCTCACCTGAACTCAGTTTGTATCCTAACAACCGCGCCGAATGCATTTCCTTCCTCGTTAAACATTTGCAAAGCTGAATTTTACTTTTAAATCCAGAATTGTTTCCAACCATGTTTGTCTTGTTCTTCTACTTGTTCTTCTTCTTCTTCTTTCCTGCCTTTGTTGGCATGTTGTTGTGTTTCTTTGCTAATTACTGCCGTTGACTGTGAATCCGCGATACAAACCAACTGTAACACACACACAGACACACACACACACACACACACACACACACACACACACACACACCTTTGCTACGGCCCGTGTTGGAGTGCAGTGTGTTTCTTCTGGCCTTGTATGGACATGATATTTTCAGCTGCTGCCTGCTGATGCAGACTTTCCAGACTAAACACCGTCTGTCTTTTGTGGAAGTTTTAGAAAAACAACCAGTGAGTTTCATCGTTTCACTATCAAACGGTTGTTGTTCCTCCTTTTACCTGGTTAGTTATTACCTCCTTTGTGTGTGTGTGTGTATGTGTGTGTGAAGCTGTTGCTCAGCTGTAAACATGCTCTCTGTGTTTGTGTTTTTGGACCGATGGGTATCAGCTGATGCTGGATACAGAGAGTTTCAACACAACAACAGGTTCTGCTTCAGCAGAGTGGATGCTGATCCTGATTCTGTGGTCGGGCTCGATGCTGGTTCAGGGTTTGGAGTCGGGGTCAGTGTGTAGATTCTGATTCTTTGTTCATTATATCACATTTCTCTCTGTGGACTCCGACTGCCTCATTGCGCTCTGTTAAAACCCTGTTGGGAACCCTGGAGGGCCACAAACTGATAAACAGCAGCCAGCAGGTCCGGTCCATATCCAGACGCTCAGTGTGTGTGTGTGTGTGTGTGTGTGTGTGTGTGTGTGTTTCTGCTGGAGACGGAGATCTAAGCTGGAGCTGCTGGTGTCAGGCTGCAGCGTCGCAGAACTTTCACTCCCGGTCTGGATTGCTGCAGCTCAGCCGGCTCCTCTTAATCCAGTTAGCGGATCGGTCGGGATTAAAGCCAGTTACGGGTTCAGTAGATGAACAGTCAAACGCTCGCTGGAACTAGACTGGTTACAAACACAGAGGAGTGGACTTACCTGTCCCTCAGGTGTTTCAGTTTGACTTCCTCCTCCCACATTAACACTCTTTGTTGTCTTGTCATCAGATAGTTTGAGCTTCACTCTGCATGAACCTGAGCCAGGCATCCGTCTGAACACGTCGAGTCTCTGCTGCCGTGAATCAGACTGCAGACGTGTTAGTCATTCATCAAATCATAAATCAGTTGATAGAGTGATGTTGTCATGTGAAACAGAGATTACTGCTGTGGTGCCAGGAGCCTCGTGGAGACACATTTTAGGTTCAACAGGTCGATTCTCTGCTGGATGGAAAACTAAACCATTCAATTCCAGGATTTTAGGTTTCTTTCATAGATAATTAGTTTAATGATGTGATCGATACAAGTGGAACTTCACACCCTTATAAAACAGAACATAAATCATATAAACAAATTAAAGATCCCCTCCAGACATGTTTTAGTACATGTGTAAATACTCTGGATAATATTTAGTGTCTCATGTAGTTTTTCCAAAACATGTTCAACCACCTTGTTAAAAACTCTTAAACTCTTCTCCCTCATTGAATCTCTGAAGATGTAAAGATGTTTCACTTCTGGACACAAGACGTCTCCTGCTTCACTGTGAAGTCCACTCTCAGTGTTTCACACTCTTCATGCTGGACCCTGATTGGCTCCAAGCTAGTTGTGATGTCATAAATCTTGCAGGTGCGTCCAGGTGTTAACGTGAGGTTGAAGGTGAGCTCAGCAGATGACTCGAGAACGAGAAGACGCGTACCTCCGAAACCCTTTTCCATCTTCAGGTCCACCGACACAAAGTTCAAACCGCCGTTGGCTCTCAGCTTGGTCGCCTGTTTCTCTGAGCTGCTCTGTTTTGTTCGGACTCGTCTCAGTTTCATCTCAAACTGAATATCTGTTAACCAAACCCTCCTCAGACCTGTCTGAGCATCAGGTCTGTGCTGCTCACCAACGTGCAGCACGCTGAAGATCCTGGAGGAAGGAAGACTCATTAGTGCTGTGGATTTAGCAGAACTCACTGTTGTTGTTTCCTTCACTCTCTCACACAGGATATTCTCCTGAGAGTATGAATTAGTAATTGATGTGGCTGCAGACATAAAGGACTTTCTGTTTCAGAACTGAAGCCGTTATCTAACATCCTCTCTGAAACAAAGAGTTCAGCGTGGAGCTCAGCTGAGGAGGTCCTCGCGTCGCTCCGCTTTCTAAAAGAAGTGCTGACAAACTGCCACAGGGATCCACTTCATGATCTTGTTATTACTTTAAAAGCCATGAGTCTGTCTCCACAGCACCACACAGTAGTCGTCTCTCGCTGCCGTGACGCCCCTCTGCCAGCCAATAACATCTCCTGTCACTGCTCACACCTGCACAGTACCCACCTGTCCTTCAGGTTTATGCGCCTCCTCCTTCGCTGCCATCTGCACATGAACGACGGCAGGTCCGACCGCCTCCGTGAGGCAGGAAGTCTCAGTCCAAACTTTGTCACCTGATGCAGGTGGAACCTTCTCCTCGGTCTGCTGTGACTAGTTTGTACATCTTTTATATGTCGCTTTGGACACAAAGAAGACTGTGACTACTGTGTGAACAGCAGACAAATATGCGAGAAAAGCAAAGTTAAGACAGTTTTTTGAGTGAGATATTTGTACAAACATGGAAATCTCTTTACATTTAAATGAGGTTGTATAAAAAGTAGATTTCTGCAGTCAGAACAGTCAGACTCCGGTCGTTTCCCAGCATTCAGCAGCAGAGTGTTTTTATGGGCAGAGGAGTTGCTGTAATCAGTGTTTTAAAGCCGGAGAAGTCTACTGGTATTTCCTTTGGCTGCAGTCAACGTCTTTCCAAACTTCACTGCAACATTACAGAGTTATATCACGTGTAGACACAGTTACACTTTGATGAACAAAACCAGAGGCATCGGTCCACCTTAAATACTTACTTAAATACTTCAGTATTTTCTGTTCGTTTGCATCTGAGTTAGATACGTTGAGCTCCTGCTGTCACTTCCTGTATGCACTTCACAATAATCATTTTAGTGTGAAGGCAGTGGCAGGCTTTTACTTTGAAACCTCACATTCACTTTTTTTTTTTCAGGTCATTTTTAAACATGACACTGATGAAGATTTTATGACATATTTACAGTAACGAAGCTCGATGAAGGGCTGCAACTCATTATTATTTTCATAATTGATTAATCTGACGATTTTCTTAATTAATTTGTTTGATGGTGAAAATGTTTTTGTCCAAAACCTCAAAATCTTCAGTTTGTTTCTGTGGAAGAAAAACTGCAAACATTCACAGAGCTGAAGCTAAAAAAAATGACTTATACAATAAATCCATTATCAAAATAGTTGCCAGTTAATTATCTGTCGATCGATTAAATGTTTGAGCTCCACATTAGAACTTATTGACGACAAACTGAGCCGCTGGAGTTTAAACACAGCAGACGTTGGTGTAGGTCGGTTCTGGTTCGTGAGGTGAAGCCGATGTTTGTATTGTCTTATACAGAGAGCTGTTTCTGTTATTTAGTTAATGGGGTGGACAAAATAATAGAAACCCCTCTCTGTATAACACAGTACAGTCCAACAGCAGCAGCTGAACCAACAGGTCTGTGAACCAAACTGAACACGACTTCACATCAGCACTGAGCCGCCTGCTGAACCCGTCTGTCTGATCACACCGCAGCTCTGGGATCAGATAACCGCTTATTCAGACAGGAAGTGGAATCATGACGACACCTGAGGGGAGATAACATCAGGAAGGTTATTTCTCTGTCGTAGCTTCTTGTTAGCGTGTTTACCTGTGAGACGGGCTGAGAGTAATCGGGTAGAGAGGATGACAGGCCTGTTGCATCACCCTGCGGTAAGCCTGCTGTCTTATCTCAGACATGTGGCGGAGACTGTGGCGGCAGGTTTAGGACGCACACTGAGGATTTAGCGGGCAGGTGTGTGATGTCAGAGTGCAGAAACAGCTCCATACCTGTCCAGGCTTCCTGAAACCGGCTGCATGACTCATTCTTCTGATTCTTACATGACAATGATTCGGCCATGTTTGCTGCAGTGACGAGATCCATCTGATAATCAGCTTCTTCGTCAAATAAACGTCACAACACAAAACAAGCAATAATTAAAGCGAACACAGTCCTCACACACGTCTCGACACATAATATATATAATACAAGAAGATTCAGTAAAGTCTAATACATGAATCACATGAATCCTCCGACAAGGAAACAATGATCATAGAAAAATACAAATAATAATAAAGTAATACTGCATAGAAAACACAGAACAGTAGTAGAGAATAATAATAATAATAATAATCACCCAAAAGGGTTTAATGACAAAAGCACAAACAAAACGCTGCTCACTTCCTGTTTCAACAGTCACCATTTCTTTTAACCGCCATTGTTCAGTAACCTTAACCACCTGGTTATTATTGTAACCATGACGACGAAGGTCCTCTAACCTTAATGAAGTGCTTATTTTAACTGACTGATTAGTTTTTGTGCCTAAGCTGAACCCAACCTTCACCACGACGTCGTCAGGTCAGGAAACACTCACACGTGTTGTTCTGAAGAGCAACGGCGTATTTTGTGGTTTGATTCGGAGAAGCTGTGGCTGATGTTGTACACTAATGTTACAGCACAAATGTGAAAAATAGAACATTATGAGACTTCATCATGAACCGGATCACACAGACCAAAGCAGCACGTACCTGCTGGAGGTGGAAACATATGGTTCACAACAACAAGCACTCCTTCACACCTGGAGTTATGACGAGGTGGTAAAACCTGCAGTCGGTCTGCACCCGTCAACCGTCAACTTCAGCTGTAACTGCGAAGTTAGTTTTGTCATTAAATGAAGATATAGTTCAACTGATGGAACCAGAAAATCTAAAGATAATTTCCTCTATAGTTATGCATCAGCGTGGTCCAGCCCTTTGGTCCTCTTCTTCTTCTTGGTCTGAATTCAAAGCCGAGTGGTTTCCTGAGCTCCGACAGATAAATAGCAGCATGGCAGAGCAGAGACCACGGCGAGGTGTTTGGCTGCTGAAGGCCTGTCTGCTCACCATGACCAGCCAACAATTTGTCAGCACACCGCCTAGTAAATCAAGAATCCCAGACACTGTTATTATCATCCGTCCGGCTGCTCAGAGTAGAGCTGCAGCTAACAGTTTCATGGATCCTCTGGAGAGGAGTACAGCAATACTGTACCTGAATGCATCCTGTGTAACATGCTGCTCATGCTACACCTCCTGTGTAGACATTGTGTTGCTCAAACTAGATCACATTTCATGTCTCACCTGTACCTGAATGCACCCCCCACCCCCGTCTGTACAGCCGCTCAGGGTTTGTGTTGATGTAGTTTGCATTAGTTTATTTGTGGCGGTCACATCATTTCACTGATTTTTCCATTGTCAGCTGCACTTGAATGTAGACGTTTTCAAAGATGACTAATTAGTTTTTTTGGCTTCTGCCTTGTTGTGTTTGGACGGGCTGCACAACTTGATTTAAACAGTTTTGGCTCTTAACTCGAGTAAATGCCTGTAGAAGTGTTTCCAGATCGTTTGAAGTGAGTTGTGAACATCTTCAGTGTATCTGGTTTCTCAGACTGAAATGTGTCTGAGCTGTAATACAGTTTCCATGACATGAATGTGAGGATGAGTTGTCGCTGCCAACAGGACTGAAGCTTCAGCTGCCATCAGGCAGATCATCTGTCCAGAGTGTCGATGCAGTCAGCTGCATCCAGCCAGCGTTCAAGCAGTGTGTTGGTCATGTAGCGAACCAGACTCTGAGCTGGCAGGCTGCTGAATCACCATGGACAGGGCTGATCATTAGAATGAATGCACTCCAGTCATTATCAGGGTTATATAACGCCGCTGTGGACTCATGTGGACACAGACTGCAGGCTTTGGACCCTCAGAGTTCCACTTCCTATTTTAAGACTGAAAGTCCCTCTGGACGGATGCTGCTGGTTTATTTTGCTTCTGAAAAAAGAGAAGAGAGTTTGAAGAGCTGGCTCTGAAAGCAGCACTGAGACTAAAGAAAAGTCGGATTAATACGATGAAGAGAGTCAAAATACAGTCAAGGCCAAAGATGACGTGAACATGAACGCAGCCTTTTCTTAACGTCATCTGTATTTAGGTTTAATGAAGTTTCTGTTGTTGGTGTGTGGCAGATCCCTGCTCAGCTGCACGAGGCAGTTTATCTCATTACACAGCAGATGTTAACAGCTGGGCTCACACACACACACACACACACACACACACACACACACACACACACACACAGTGGAGGGTTATTAGCAGCAGTTTTCGGGGGAATCCCAGAGCTTTGAAGCGACAGCAGAGGCCCAGATGTGACGAGTGGTTCAGGCTTTTCTCAACAACACAAATGAAGGTTTCCGATGGTTTCATCTGTTTTAAGATTTCATTCTGACAGAAAGCTGGTGCTTCTCAACATTCACAGACTGATCTCCCAAAATACTTGATTTGTTTCGTTCTTCATGTGTGAAGAAGAAGAATCCTTACAGACGTGTCTCTCGGCTCTGCTGCCGGACAGCTTCCTGTGAGATTGATGCTGCAGATCAACACTCCACTCGCAGGTGGACTCAGACTCTGTATCTGGGCTGAGCGACCAGTTATTTTTGGTCCTCTGAGGATCCCGAGCTCTCTGGCAGTACAGCTGCTGATCAGAGGGGATTAGTTTAATTTGCAATGTTTTCAGAGACTGGTCACGATATCTGGGTCTGACTGTTATCCACCGACCGAGCCTCAGAGCCTCATCCTGCCGGCTCATTCTGCTCCATTTCACATATCCTGGTTTTTATCTCCTCTCTTCATGCCAGCTGTCTCGGCTGTTTCTGCAGCAGACAGACAAGAAAGAAACTGAGTGTCGAGATGATGTCTACAGGCCCGGTCACACGCTGAACTCCGTTGCACGACTTCATGAAATATTTGGTTCTAGGAGCTTTGTGACAAAGTCACTACTCACAGGGCTAGTACTGTTGCTGGCGAGCTAACTGCTAACATGCTAGCACTAATCAGGCAGAATATCTCTGAGCTTCTTTCTCAGCTGGTTTGTGTGCATGTGCTGACACACACACACACACACACACACACACACACACACGGTGTAAGAAGCATGAAATGGAGTCTGCTGACTGAGAGGTAGTGTGTGTGTGTGTGACGTGGATGATCCTCTGTTTCCACACACTGCAGTGTTAATCCTGCCTGTCTTACAGCAGCTGCCCTCTGCTCCTCACTGATTCATTCACACTGCTCGCTGTCTGCCACAGGGACACGCTGCCTGCTGCACATACAAACCCCCTTTAAAAGTCCAAGATGCTCCAGTTCCTCAGCTCCACCTCCGTCAGCATGCGTGCACCTGGAACCGGAGCTGAGGACTATTTGTAGAGCAGCTGGGAGGTGGCAGAGCTCTGGTTTCTGCCTGTGTTTGGTGTGGCGTGGACAGGGGCACAGATTTAAAAAATGTGTTGTGACTCAAGTTTAAAGCATTGATTCAACAATAAACTGCACATTATTAATAGATAAAAATAATAAAAACAGTATTAAAACTACTGTTGATACAAACAGGCTTATTATGGTCTGCGGTTATCAGGAGTGTCTTCTAAGATTTCTAAGTGGAGTTTTGGATGTTTGGAGAAACTGATATATGATATGTGACTCTGGGCAGAAGTGAGCGAGGGGAACACCATGTTATTTTTCCCTTCTCTGTGCACCCATGTCGCGTATACCACCACCCACTGACTGCAGCCCAGTGCATCATGGGAGCAGCAGGTTCACAGAAGCAGAGCTCTCAGTGGGACAGTCTTCACGCCAGGTCGACTGAGGTGGATTAGACCTTATTTTCCCCTGAAATCGAGTCACTGTGACATAAGCTGATTTCAGCTCACATATGATCTTTTGTTCTGGGCCCGATCCTCAGTGTGACCTGGTTAACAGCTCGCTCTGTGGGTGTGCATGTGATGAGTGGATTTAGCTCCCAGCTCAGAGAGCCATCAGTGAAAGGAGAGACAGGATCCTCCCTCATCAATATGGAGGGAGAGTGACTGCAGACAACGCCTCTGTCATTACACTCTTTAGTTGTTTTCATTGTCTCTCTTCTGCTGCTGCTGCTGCTTCATGTGTAGCTTCTGAACAGAGACAGATTTCTATTTTAGGTTGAAGATTGTAAATATTTAAACACTGACTGCAGGATGAGGAAGACATGACTTGTCAAGCAGTCTTTTTATTGTTTATATTTTCACATTACTCATCCGTCACTGTTCAGCGTCCACAGAGTCCTTTACCAGTTTCTGTTACAGAAAAGAGAGCATTTGAAACGGAGTTTACAACATCAAATCATCATGAACACATAAGAAAGCATGTTTGATGAGGATCCTTAGATATGGTTCTTACAGAATAGTGACCCAGATATGTACTGCAGTGGGACAGTAGTATGAGTAATACTAGTAGTTTACAGTGTAAAGTGTGAGGGGCGTGTCGTTCCAGGTATCGCCGGTGAGGAAGTAACAGATTAAAGATTTGAAGGTTTATCAGACACCAAAACTCTGCAGAGGTTTGTAATACTCAGAGTCATCCACCAGGAATATACGTCTGCATGTATGTGATTGGCCAATGCAGCGTCTTGATGGATGACGTCAGCAAAAGTTGAGTCTGGTTCAACTTTTTTGCAGTTTCAGCTCTAAAATAATCCGCATGTTTAAGCCTAAAAAAGAGAACAGTTACCAGTATACATTTGAGCCTACTAGCCTGGGCGGCTTGTGCCCAACAATCCTCAAAGTCCTTCAGTTCCTCCTCTGCAGCCCGTTCACATCTGAGGCTCACAATACAACAGGAAGTGAGGTCGGATGTCTGAACTGTTTGGAAACAGTTTGTGAATGGAGCAGACCCTGAAAGAAATTGATTTTCCAAACATCCAACATCCCAGTGGGAGTTTCCTGGAGACAGGAAAACTTCTCCTCCCAGAGAGGTGGCTCTTTCCTTTTATGGCTGTGGGTGAAGGCTGTCAGAAGGGAGTTCACGGGGAAGTGAGCCGAGCAGAGCAGGAATGTAAATGATTCCTCTACCTGCTGATGGTGTTTGAGGAGGGAGGAGGGGGAGGTCTGCACATTCCTGCTTCTTGATGTCAGGTTATTGTGGGTTACTATGTGACTGCTCAGTCAGTGTGTGAGGGAGGAGGAGGAGGAGTTATCAGGCTTTGACCTAATTCAGGACACACAGCTGGATGTATGAGCCGTCAGCTGCTTCCAGTAATGAAAAACACATCTGGTTTCCAGCAGCAGCAGAAGAACTCAGATCTTTAGAGTAGATCAGATCTTCTATCAGTAAAAGGAACAATACTAGAAATACTCTGTTTGACTGTATCTGTGACTGTACCTCTGACTGTAGCTCTGACTGTATCTGTGACTGTAGCTCTGACTGTAGCTCTGACTATCTGTGACTGTACCTCTGACTGTAGATGTGACTGTATCTGTGACTGTAGCTCTGACTATCTGTGACTGTAGCTCTGACTGTATCTGTGACTGTACCTCTGACTGTAGCTCTGACTATCTGTGACTGTAGCTCTGACTGTAGCTCTGACTGTATCTGTGACTGTAGCTCTGACTGTAGCTCTGACTATCTGTGACTGTACCTCTGACTGTAGATGTGACTGTATCTGTGACTGTAGCTCTGACTATCTGTGACTGTAGCTCTGACTGTATCTGTGACTGTACCTCTGACTGTAGCTCTGACTATCTGTGACTGTAGCTCTGACTGTATCTGTGACTGTAGCTCTGACTGTAGCTCTGACTATCTGTGACTGTACCTCTGACTGTAGATGTGATTGTATCTGTGACTGTAGCTCTGACTGTAGCTCTGACTGTATCTGTGACTGTACCTCTCACTGTAGCTTAACTGTATCTGTGACTGTAGCTCTGACTGTATCTGTGACTTTATCTGTGACTGTAGCTGTGACTATATCTGACTATCTGTAGCTCTGACTGTGTCTGTGACTATATCTCTGACTGTATCTGTGACTGTACCTCTGACTATATCTCTGACTGTATCTGTGACTGTACCTCTGACTGTATCTGTGACTATCTCTGACTGTGACTGTAGCTCTGACTGTAGCTCTGACTGTATCTGTGACTGTAGCTCTGACTATATCTCTGACTGTATCTGTGACTATCTCTGACTGTGTCTGTGACTGTACCTCTGACTGTATCTGTGACAATCTCTGACTGTGTCTGTGACTGTAGCTCTGACTGTAGCTGTGACTGTAGCTCTGACTATGTCTGTGACTGTGTCTGTGGCTGTATCTGTGACCAACAGACCGAACAGCGAACAGCTGGAGACATGCAGAGAGAACAAACCATTAAGCCTAATGGTTTAAGTGCTGCTGAAAGCAGAAAGACAGGGCGTGTGACTGATGGCTAATGCTGCTGTGGTTTATTCCATCAGAAACAAACCCGCTTCTTATCTTGTTAGTTTAGCAGAGAGCAAATATGGCAGCCTTTAGTCAGACATTTCTCACACCGGACTCTCCTGCTTCACCTGTAAACCTCTGCAACCAGATCTGCTGGACTGACAGATACATTTCACTGACAGGATGATAATGACTTTATTGATGTCTTAAGTCTGAGGATAATAACAGTTGACCCCACTTTTCAGTGCATACAGAGGCACAGCCCTATTCAGCACATTTAAGTATTTGACCTGTTGAAAAATATTTAATTGTAAATGATTATTTTTAGTCCTACCCACAGTTAAAGAGGCTTTCACATGAACCGATCGGTGTATCTCGCTCCAAGTCAACACATCAGTAGTTCTGGTCCTTACGAGCAAAATGAGGCATCACGTTTGGGTGTAACTGCTCCTGTCAGACTGAAAAACATCATCATCATCATCGTTGTTTTAGCTTGATAAAATGATTTCTGCGACTGGAATCAGTGTAAACCTCAACATTACCCTGCAGTAAGAGCGGGTTAATGATGATTTGTGCTCCTGTCTTTAGAAACGACCTGGAGGAGACTCTTCCTGCTTCATGTGTTATTTCACTACAGCAGGTTAAGATATTAGGTATGAACACTGAAAGCAGGTCAATCTGCGTGTGTGGCAGATAAACCCAGATCAGACTCTGGGTATTACTGAGCTGTAGATGCCCTGAAAAAGAGGTATTAATGTAAATGTAATCCAGTGTTTTCAGTGTTCAGTAGATCCCCATGTGAGATGGTGTAGATCATGTTGGCTCCTTGGTGTGTTTGAGGGATGCAGCACTGCAGACTGATGGCTGGTGATAATCACACTGTAAGGACATGTTTGTTCAGGTGTTTCCTGCTAGGAGGCTACAGGTGAAGACAGGACAGACGAGTCCCTGAGTGACCTGATCACATGTGATTTTCACTGTTTTACCTGAGCCTCTGTGCACCTACACACACCTGCTGTCATTTTAATAAAATGACATTTCTTTCATAACAGAGTTGTTTAGTTGTTGTTGCCAGATCTTCCCTGGCTTGAATTTCTTTAAATGCTGTATGTATAATACATACAATATTTTATGTATATATGTGTGGATTTGTGAGTACAGGCACTATGAGAAGGGTCGATTGAGGCATTAAGCTGGCTTTAGTCCTCATTATTGATGAGAAGGGACTGGTGATAAAGAAAATAGGCCACTTGTGTTTGTCAGAGGAGTCCCTGTTGATCCTGCAGACTGTTTGTTTTGCTGTGCTGGAGGAAAAGCCTGTGAATATTTACTCAGGAAGGGTCGGTGGATGAATGTGTGGCTGCGATGTGTATGTGCAGGCACCCGCCTGCTCACCGACTCTCCCATGTTTAACCTGTTATTTATATCCACATTGACAACATGAACTCACTAAGGACTTAATGAAAATAGAGACGCATACAGTAACAACGCTTGGCACTGCACACAGGAAGCTAGAAATATCACGCAAACGTGAAATCAAACAGCAGCTCTTTGCCCTGAGTTTAGGCTCCCAGGCAGCACCTCGACTCAGGCTTCATCCTGAACTGTATGGCAATATATTAACTATGTTAGACTAACATGGACAATAAAGTTATTTGTGATTATTATCACACAAAGAATAATTTAATTTGAGTAAACAAAAATTCATCTAGTGCTCAGTAAATGTATAACTGATCAGCTGTTTAGTTTCTAATCCAACAGCTAGTAGGATTAGTAAGAATACATTTGTTTGCTCAAATTAAATTATTTTTTGTATGACAATAATTTCTCAACAAAATAAAATGCATGTGCTTGCAAAAAAAGTGCAAGTGCTCAAAATGTCCCATTGCATGCTGAGGATTGAGACACAAATATTGTATAACTCCATACCTGGTTTAGGATTGGCAGACCTGCAACCATGAACTCAACCATCTACAACCTGAGTATCTGCTTAGTAGAGCTCGTAGAAGACAGGACACAGACTGGGAGACTGAGTTCAGGGTAAAGAAGTCCCTTTTACTTGACAGATATGACTCAAACTAAATCTCAGTCGTCCCCCAGAAACCCAGAACTGACCTGAGGTCTGTTCTGTACATAGAAGGACTCGGTGCCCCCTGCTGGTCTCAGTAATATAACTGTGCTCTGCAGCAACAAGTCACAGTGTAGACAAACTGCCATCTAGTGGGTGGACAACAAACGTTCACCTTCCAGTGTGCTGCAGCCCGTCTGTTTCCCATAATGCACTGCTGCTGGGGTCCGTCACAGCTCATAGTAAATAATGAGTAATACGAAACCCTAAAATACAACAAGGGAGTGAAATGGATGAGAGCCCATGTAGCTGCGTTCGAGTCAGCTGAAGGATCCTTGTGGCCCCAGAGTCCCGTCCTGAAGGCACATCTGACTTCCTGAATGTCCTGGCTGCATTTTGACAAACTGTGCGTGTTGCGTTGCAGGTGAGCTGCTGAGCCAGCCGCGGCCCGAGGGTCTGACTGAGATCATCTGTCCAAAGAACGGCTCGGAGCGGGTCAACGTGGCCCTGGTTTACCCCCCGACACCCACCGTGGTCAGCCCCTGTCTCAAATGATCTGAGGTCCGGCTCGTCTCACCGTATCAGCAGAGCCTCCACCTCCACCTGTGACTGTCTCCTCTACACCTCCCTCATCAGCCTGCTTCATGCCCCCCCTACACACACACACACACACACTCACTCAGCCTCAGTCTGGCTGCATCACACTGAACTGAAGGCAGCTCACTGGATCACTGCTTCACATGTACGTACTCTGTGATTGTTTTTCCTGGTGTATCAAAACTACAACACGTCATATACTACAAGAAAAACCCTGAATAAATAATAATAATAATAGTATGATAACCATCCTGTATTAGTAATGCATTAACCCGACTTAGCACCACCTTTGGTTTCATTGAAATTCATCAGACGTCTGAGGACGACGCTTCAAAATGCTGCAAAGAGCCAACTGAGGAGTAAAACATGTTTTCTCTAAAGCAGCTCGGAATGATCACATGACTAATCACATGTATGATCAGCCAATCAGAGGCAAGGAATTAACTCGCATCTGCCCCGTTGTTTTTCTGCAAAAACGCATAGGATTTACATTTCATTTAAAGTTCACCTTATCTGCTCCAGGAGCAATTAACATGTGGAATTCTAAAAAAATAATATATTTATAATATATAAAAAGGAGACAAAAGAAAGACAGCCTGGAGCAGGAACACACATTCATAGATAAGGAGCATCAGAGAAAAGTAAAGAAGTGTGGTGACATTCTGCTTCAGCGTATTGTTCATCATGATAATATCTCTCCTCTGTTTCTACACTGCAGTCATATAAAACTCTGAACCAGCGTCTTCAGTTTAAGAGCATTTCTAAGTCATAAGAAGTTTTATAAATAGCTTTTATTCCAAAATTTCTCTTGTAGCTGTAATGTGCATTAATTAATGTGCAATAAAGGCAAGATTTTGTGACGAGAAAAAGGTTCAAGTCTCCACATGTTGATTTTCTGACTGAAACCAGTCTGAACACTGTTGAAACCTAGTTTTCAGTGATTTACCGTTTCATCAAGGATCTAAAACATGGAAACCCAACTCGTTTATACCAGAGACTCGATACTGTTCATGTTTGTTCCCTTATTCTGGAAAACAGGAAATCCTAATGTGTGTGATTTAATGTGTATTAACTGAATGTCTTCTTCTGCTGCAGCGTGTTCAGCCCTGCTCTGGATGTCTCCTCACGTTAACACTGAACGGTATTTAAGGAGCTCGATGAGCACAAACTCCACTGTAGCGTCAGACGAGGCCTCCTGCCTTCACCGACCCGCCTCTTTTTACATTTGGAAACGTAGCTGAAATTGTGAAGAACTCTAAAAGACTTTTAAAGGACATTTGAATCATTTCTAACATTTATTGAGGACAAGTACAAACTTCTTTTTAACACTGAGAAACTTGTTGAATAGTGGGTCAGATTTCTGCCACGTCTCACCCCTGAGATCAGGAAAGAAGATTTTTACTGGACTGAAATATTCTGCAAAATCTTTGACCCGAGGACGACCCCGATGGAGCAGGACGGCAGGAAGACATGTTGAATTTAAGTGCAGGAAAAATAACTGCAACTATTTCCATGTGTAAATATTTGTCTGCCGACATTTTAATGCAGACTGAAGCGTATTTGGGCTGTCGCTGTGTCATTAGCTTAGCTGTGGGTTGAAGTTTAAGCTTCTGCTGTCAAGAACTAAATCACAGGGTTTCTTAAACTACACACCACCAGAGGTCACTGAATCTGAGGTTTACTTCAACCTGCTGCATACCTGGTTTAACCTCTTCTCTTTGTCTCTGTTCACATTGATACCTCTCTCATGTCTGTACGCTGAATTAGAGGTTGACATTTTTTCCGGGATTCCCGCGGGATGGGAGACAATTTCACTATTGATCACGTGACTGGGACGGGATACATAATAACAATAGTTCATGACCTGTGCGGTAGAACACAAAGTAATCTAAGAAAAGGTTGGCGAGAACATCAAATCAAAATCATTGCACTGCCTAAAGACTTTTTATTTGAGTGTATTTTGTGGGAGTGGGATGGGACAGGAGTGAAAATCCACCTCTAAATATTAATTAGCTTAGCTTACCTGAAAGTTAATGTGTATCTGAACCCGTTCCAAAGCAGAGCTAAACTAGTCAGGAGCTAAGTGACACGGCTGCAGCTCCACTGTCGCAGCAGAGGGACGAGATGGTGTCTGATGAACACGTCTGCTCCTCCTGTACAGAGGTTTGGTTCAGCGTGAGATGAACCGTTCATGCAGTGAAGACGATGCCAAGTTAACGGACGACCTTTCATGCCAAGGATGTCGGAGCTCAGTGGGATTTGTACAGATATTTATCTTCACTGTCTCCTCTGACCAAACCGTGTCTGATATGAGAGATTTCATTTCATCACAAACTGTCTGAAACTAATGGCTGTACACAAACAGGTAATAAGAGCCGATGTTGGCGTGTCGGAGGAGAAGAGCATCAGGTCTCAGATTCATTTCAAGGAGAACACTGAACTGTGTGGAGGGAAATGTGTTCCTGTCTTGTCTGATGTAAATAATATCTTTATTTTTGTATGTTGACGCGAGGTGTCACCACTCGAGCTTTGACATTATTTACAGTGCAGCAGCGTTGGGCACGACTCACTGAGCGTGCACACAGGGTTTTATATGCAGCTGGTTTCAACATCTCACAGTACAACATGAAATACCAAATACAAATAAACCAATGACTGGCTTTAGTACCACTGAACTGTGTGTTCTTTATTATCAGTATCACATCATAGTCATTTACATCACGTTCATTAAAGCTTCTTGGATTTTACTGCCGTTATCAGCTGGATCATGAAGTCTGATATCTGTTGGTAACACTTTCATTTAACCCCCCCACTGCTGAGCATTAATGGATTAATCGTATGGCCTATAAAATGTGAGAAAACACTGAAAAATGTCTGTTACAGTTTCCTAAAGTTCAAGGTTTCTGACAAAGATTCACTTTACTGATAAAACAGAAAAACACAAAAGACATTTTGAAAAGTTGAAACAACAATATTTTGGAATTTTGCTTGAAAAATGACTATTTTATTGAAATTGTGGTTAATTTTCTGTTGCTCGACTAATTGTTTTAGCTCTAACAAATACATAATGAATTACTGATAATCTAAATATATCGCCACTTTAAGTACGTTTATTTCTGGAACAGTAACTGAAGAAGCAGATTAGTATATACTGTACACAGTTAGGGTGCAGTCCTGATTTGGGACACAGATATAGGCTTCGATCACACACACCTGAGAATTTACACAGAAAGCTCAGCTCCTCATTACAGGTGTAATCGCTCACTATGAACACTGCGTCCAGGTGACAGTAATGGAGACTGATAATATGATAATATGTCTTAATATTTTATATGAATCAAAGTATCTACTTCATTATATTATCACATTCAGACTGATTAATTATATTTATTAATTACGTGTTTTTAAATAAATACTTGTTCTTCGCTCCATGACAACTGAGAAAACTCAGCTGATGAAGCCCACAAAAGCAGCTGAAAGCCCAGGGAGATGTCTAGTAAGGGGGCCTTGAGTTAAAGGACAGATGCATAAACAATGCATGACACGTACAAAACCACTCAAATTATACATTTATATAAAATAATAATAAAATTAAAAAGAACGAGGAAATCAAATCATACAATAAAAACAATCAAACTGAAAGAATAGAGGTCAGTCCGGGATGCTTCTCAGGTAAACACAGGTGAGCTACGAGCTGTCAAACACCTCCACCTGCTGTCCGGCAGGGGGCGGTAACGCTGCCAGGAAGCAGAAGAGGAGGCGCGCTGGCCCCGGCTCTTCCTCTTCCCTCCGCGGCCTCAGAGGTAGGACGACAGTCCCGCACACGGAGACAGCAATCCGCGTTAAATCTTACTGAATCTTCACCATCCTGCCGGTTAGACCGCTGCGGGTTGTGGAGCGTCGTCAAACGGCTCGGATGGTGTTGGATGTTTGAGTTTGGAGGCGGAAGTTCAGTTTTAACGGAGTGTTTGTGGCGATGCCGGTTTGGAGGCTAACATCAGCTCCGCCATGTTGGCGACAAACTGCGTCACGTTACCGTTTAACTCCGCTCGTTTCTCCGCGGCTCGTGTGTTTACTGTGTTTACTGTGTTTACTGTCGTTAGTTCTCGGTGTCCGCGGCCTCTTAGAGCCGCAGAGCTAAGCTAACCCGAGCTAGCAGCAGGCCTTTCATATCCACAGTGAATTATTTTAATCATTTGTTCTCTTGCAGATATCTGACAATGGTCCGCTACTCTCTCGACCCCGAGAACCCGACTAAATGTGAGTACGCTGGGGGTGCCGAGTCCCCAGGACACCTGTGGATCAGCGAGAACTGAGCCACCAAGTGTTTGAAACGTGCTTTCTGTATGAACGAGCTGCTTTCTGAAGTTGGTCTGTTTATTTCAGCATGCAAGTCGAGGGGCTCCAACCTGCGGGTTCACTTCAAGGTGAGACGAGTCTCGGACCGAGTTCTAGATTTAAAAACGCTTCAGCCGCTGTTCTAGTTCTGTTCTGCCTTCTGACGGTTACACTTACTCATTACACAGCAGCATGTTTATATCAGGAGCTTTACAACTTTAACAAGATCCTTTTTACATGATGGTTCTACACAAGGAACCTATGGGCAGTTTTTAGAGTAGATGCATGTTATTAGTTATAAAATGTTTTAGACTAAAACCTAAATGTTAAACTATACATGTAGGAACTGGATCAGACCAAGCAGTGCTGGTCTCTGGGCCGGGCGGGGGGGTCGTGGATACTTAATCGATTAATCAAGAAGATCTGAAGATGAATTAATTAGTTGCAGATCCTTTTCACATTCTAACTATATTCACGTCGACTCGTACTACAAACCAAACTGTTAACAAGAACAGCGTTAGGACTTCTCTTTGTGGTCCTTCATGAAGCTGCTTCAGTGTGACGGTCTGCGTTGTTGGAGGAAACGGATCCAGTCCGTGTCTGAAGAGTCCCACAGATCAGTGTGGATGTGGCAGAAAGGTGTTTATATCTTATTTGGTGTCGGATGAGATCAGTGATGGTCAACAGCTGGGTCACAACTCGGTAGACGTTCTGGCAGCGGTGGGTACCTGAACGCAGCGCACGTCTTCTACTGAACGCTGCTTGAACTGTTCATTTCCCACCAGAATAATTTTACAGTTTGTACATAGTTTCACTAACCATCTTTTTTCTCTGATCAATGTTATAAAATTAAGTTCTAGTTGGGAGAAGCAGCCATGGTGGCAATATGCTGCTTTAGCGGATGTAATTCCTTGATTGCACTGCCATAGAAAGGTAGAACTCCTGTCAGTTAATCTGATGCAGATGATCACTTTCTGATGCTGGGTTGATTGTTAACCAAAAGGGGTCAGAAATAGCTGAGTTTAAGTTGTCAAGCCTTCCTCCACCTGTGTTTGAAACCTGTACAACTATTCGAAGTTGTAAAGCATTTTGTCTCTGAAGTGTCTTCGATTATTTGGGTCGTGATCGTTTGTGGATGCTTGTTTTCGTCACCAGAACACCCGTGAGACAGCCCAGGCCATCAAGGGCATGCACATCCGCAAGGCTAACAAGTACCTGAGGGACGTCATCGTCAAGCACCAGTGTGTCCCTTTCCGTCGCTACAACGGCGGTGTTGGAAGGTGTGCCCAGGTGAGCTGAAAGCAACTGTAGTGGTGTTGGTTTGAAAAGCTGCCATGATGACCATCTTAGGACACCTTTGGATTAAAGATGAAACTAACCTTTTAATCTGAGCAGCTTTTGTCGTTAAAGTAATTGTAGTTCACTTGGATAGAAAACACTACTAACCTGTTGTTGTTGTTTTCAGGCCAAACAGTTTGGCTGGACTCAGGGACGCTGGCCCAAGAAGAGTGCCGAGTTCCTCCTCCACATGCTCAAAAACGCTGAGAGCAACGCTGAACTCAAGGTACGGTACAAATGCCTTCATGTAGCTGCTCAGTGCGGCGGGAAACCTGGTGATGTCTGTCCCTGTTGAATCACATCTAGCAAGGAAGACTTCAAGGTCCCGAGGTGCTTAAATACCACACGTTTCTCCTCACCAACACTCAGCACTTTACCAGGCTGAGTGCAACGACATGTGTTGATCAATCAGTCTCACCCGATGAAGATCCACAGCAGCGATTCATCATAACGCTGTCGGCTTCAGTCAGAGGAGGAGAAACAAGAGTTGGAACAAAGTTGTTTCCCAAAATGTATTGGAGTATTTCTCTTTAATAATCAGTTATCATTTACGTTTCTGTAAGAGGCAACATGGATAAATATAGAAATATTCAAGAGCACCTGCTTTTCTATACACTTCTAATTTATAAACCTTAAACATCTTGAAATGAAATGTTAATGCAGTGTTCAATAAACACTGATGGAGAATATTTGACTATTTCTCACACTGAATATGAGACTTAAAGTTTAAAAATGCAAAGTTGAAGTCACTGAGTAAGTGATGTGAAAGGAGGGATTCAGTGATTCAGCAGCCTCCTCCTGATCGGTCTCCTCAGAAGCTGATTCAGCACATTTCTGGGCCACGTTGATCTACCTAAAAACGAGACCAGAAGCTGTACCAAAGCTGGGACTTAGATTTAACTGAAAACTGGACTAAAGGGACTCGTATGCGTTTTCGTCAAAAGAATCAAATCAAACTGAAATCACGAGTTCAGACAGACGTTGAAAGTTGAACCTCGTGGTGAGGCTTCGGTACTGAACATAGTGGAGACTGCAGTGATGACCATTTAGGACACCTTTGTATCAAGCATGAAAAGAACACATGGATCTGAGCAGTCTGACCTTCACTGTGACTTGCACCTCATCAGAGTGTAATTCATTACACTTAATTTACACAAACTCAGCCTGAAGCCTCATCAGTGGAAACCAGGGGACCGCCGCACATGAAACAAACGTTCATTTGTATTTTCTTTTGATGATTTTCTCAACTTAAGAATTTCCCCTCGATTTAAATGGAATCTAACCCAATTTTTGTACAGCTGAATTTTTGTACAGTAGAAGTGGAGACGCGTCGGCCATCTTTATATACAGTCTGTGGTGCTGCTGCTCTCTAAGGTCACACCACTGTTTTAATGCAGCTCAGTTTTAGACAACTGAACCAACAGAGTATAAAACTATCGCAGCTCATAAATAACATGTTAACCAGACAGTCATTCCATCAGATCATTATTTTCTGATCATGTCGTCAGACAAAATCCCCATGAATCCATGTTAATGACACTTACAAAGTTTGGAAAAACAGTTAAAGTACAGCTGCAGAGTACCTGTTAGCATATTTAAAATGTCTGACCCGTTTCCTGGTTGGACGTGCTTTCAGGGTCTGGACGTGGACTCTCTGGTCATTGAGCACATCCAGGTCAACAAGGCCCCCAAGATGAGGAGACGCACCTACCGCGCCCACGGCCGCATCAACCCCTACATGAGCTCCCCCTGCCACATCGAGATGATCCTGACCGAGAAGGAGCAGATCGTCCCCAAACCAGAGGAGGAGGTCACCCAGAAGAAAAAGGTAAAGAACGCCATATAACGAAGGAAAAGACGGCCGGCGGTGCGTTCAGACACGAGGAGAGGCACTAACATGCCCAGAGCAGAATATTGTACTTAGTCTCTGTCTGAACGCACTGTGGCGTCCATCAGAGGTGATGATGGAGTCGTCTTCATCATGTCACTTGATGTTGTTGCAGTGATGACTACTTAGGACACCTTTGGATTCCCCATGAAAACAAACCGTTCAAATCTGAGCAGCTGATCCTCTGAACGGTGACGAGTCCTGTCTGACCGACACTTAGTAACTCTGAGTTTGTGTCCTGCAGGTTTCACAGAAGAAGCTGAAGAAGCAGAAGCTCATGGCGCGGGAGTAAATACTAATAAAAGTTATTACCTGTCAACTCTCTGGGCTTTTTATTTTAACTCACCTGTGGACACTTGTTACCCCTGGAGAAACTGTTTGATACTGGAAATGTTTGACAGTACAGTGGGGTTTGTGTTGTGATCCACTAATATCTTATTGATACTGTAATTTAATACTAATATAATCCAAGTATCAGATAGCAGTCACCAGTAACTGGGAAAAGAGCAGTGGTGGAAGAAGTACTCTGATCTTTTACTTCAGTAGAAGTATTAATACCACAGTGTAGAAATACTGTTGGCAGAAAACTCACTTAGTCGGGCCCCTCACCTTTGGCAGATTTGTCTTGGGAGACCCCACCAGGAGCTACAGCTCCCGGAGGTCACAGTCGAGCACCCCTCCACCACAAGGTGGAGACTCCGTTTAACCCCCACTGGTGACCAAGACCCAGGATACTTGACCTCCCTCCCAGCCCTCTGCTGGAGGACGGTGGGTTTCTCCCTCTGCTAGAAACTGTGCTGCTGTTTGAGCTCTGAGTTTCTCTAATATCTGAATATGTCGACGTC
This sequence comes from Macquaria australasica, assembly GCA_005408345.1. Lineage (NCBI taxonomy): Eukaryota > Metazoa > Chordata > Actinopteri > Centrarchiformes > Percichthyidae > Macquaria > Macquaria australasica. The sequence goes on along the minus strand of SEMN01000256.1, from coordinate 718,623 downwards.
AACAATGTGAAGGTCAGTTTGATGTGACTTGAAGCTTCTGGTTCTGGTTTAGCTGCTCCTGAACCAAGAGACTCGGGGCAGATCAGTGTGTAGATGCCTGCTGATGTTGACCTGCTAATATTAATACCATCCACGTTACTCAGTCACACGAACATCTCCCACTGTCTCAAACTAAGGAGCAAATAAACGCTCAACAAATCAGCTAGGCCATAATGCCTCAAAGAGCGACTGTCGATAACATCTGAACCTTTTCACATAATTACAAGATCCCTATCTCATAATTAGGAGACACTCCTCTCCTAATTATGAGCTTTATTCAGCTAATGAGAGAAGTCAGAACCAAGGCCTTGGAGTTTTGCTCGCATACAAACAAACCAAACCAAACATTTTCCCAACTAAGAGAAAAAATACAACAAATCCTTCTGAACCTTTTAAAATCAGAGTTTATTAAACTGCTTTTATTTCCTTTGAACACAGTAGATGGTGATGCATTGATTACAGTGACCTTCATCATGTCATCTCTCTGTGTATTGAACCTCCCAGCAACATGACAGGTCTGCACAGGTGAGTGGACATGTCTCCTGATGACGTCAGCTTTCATCAGGTTCTGGTTGGTTGCGAGCAGACGGTCACATGGTGACGTCCTTTCCACGTCCAGTATTGATCCGCCTGGACCGACTTCAAAAACCCTTAAAGTACTTCTCAGAGTTTCTCTGTGCAGTACAAGTATGAATGTTTTGATTTTTTCTTAAAAAATGTTCTCATGTTGATTTTAACTGGTTGTGAGCAGACGTCCTAAAGTGACGTCTCTCCACGTAGAATAAATAATTTTTCAATCTTTAGGATCTCTGAAGGCTCCTGATACATATGTGCTGATATTTCTATTCAGATTATTTGGTTAGTTACAGAGATATTGTAAAATCCTCTTAAGTAAAAAATTAGGCAAAATTCTATGAAATAAACATTGATTACAAAATCAAGCAAACTTATTTAAAAAAGGCAAAATTCTTACAAAATAAGCAAAAATTCATATTTACAAGAATAAAATTCTTATGAAATAATTAAAATCCTAAATGACTAAAATAAGTAGTTATTGTAAAATAAGAAAAATTCTTATGAAATAAAGATCATTGACTACAAATTAAGTAAACATTGTAAAAAGCAAAATTCTTATGAAATGAACAAAAACAAAATTATGCAAAATAATTTTTAAAATAAGTAAAGTTCTTAAACATTGATTACAAAATTAAGCAAAATTCTTAATAATTAATCATGAACGAAACTATATATTTGTGAGGTGTTTTTAAAGACGTCTTCAGCAGGAACCAATGGGCTCGGAGCTGAGAGCCACAGACAGGAAGTCAGACAGTATGAAGAGACTAACACATTGCTGGTTTGGTCTTTTCATGTTGAGAGTGAGAAAAATATAGGGATCTTGTTTAAAATATTGTTTAAAGGGATCGTCAGTATAAAAATTATATTATAACTCGTTCGAAAGCCTTGTTCTTAGCCTTTCACACCCAACCTGGAAAACAGTACAGCCAATTCTATTTGTTATAGTGTACCGAGCTCCTGGACCGTATTCTGAATTTTTATCTGAATTCTCAGAGTTCTTATCAGGTTTAGTCCTTAAAACGGATAAAATAATTATTGTAGGTGATTTTAATATTCATGTGGATGTAGAAAATGATAGCCTTAGTGCTGCGTTTATCTCATTACTAGATTCGATTGGCTTCTGTCAGAGTGTACATAAACCCACTCACTGTTTTAACCACACCCTCGACCTTGTTCTTGTTTATGGCATTGAAATTGAACATCTAATAGTCTATCCACAGAATTCTTTTTTATCAGACCATTTTCTATTAACTTTTGAATTCCTATTACTGGACTACACGCCATTAGGCAAATATTCCTACACTAGATGTCTATATGATAGTGCTGTAGCTAAATTTAAGGAAGTGATTCCATCGGCATTAAATTCAGTTCCATGTCTCAATGTAACAGATGACTCCTATGCTAACTTTAGTCCCTCCCAAATTGATCATCTTGTTGATAGTGCTGCAGGCTCACTACGAATAACACTCGACTCTATCGCCCCTCTAAAAAGAAGATAATAAAACAGAGGAGGTTAGCTCCATGGTATAACCCGCAAACCCGCAAATTAAAACAAACATCGCGAAAACTTGAAAGGAATTGGCGTTCCACCAATCTGGAAGAATCACGTTTAGCCTGGCAAGATAGTCTTAAAATTTATAGGAAGGCCCTCCGTAATGCCAGAGCAGCTTACTACTCATCATTAATAGAGGAAAATAAGAACAACCCCAGGTTTCTGTTCAGCACTGTAGCCAGGCTGACAGAGTCACAGCTCTGTTGAGCCATGTATTCCTATAGACCTCAGTAGTAATGACTTCATGAGCTTCTTTAAAGATAAAATTCTAACTATTAGAGAAAAAATTCAGCACCTCCTGCCCTCAGTTGGTACTGACTTATCTTCAAACACAGGAACCTTAGAAACAACTGTAAAACCTGTACATTTAGACTGCTTTTCTCCCATCAACCGTAATCAACTAACTTCCATGATTTCCTCATCTAAGCCATCAACGTGTCTCTTAGACCCCGTCCCAACTAGGCTGCTTAAAGAAATTTTACCCTTAGTTAGCACTTATGTACTAGATATGATCAATCTGTCCTTATTTAAAGGCTATGTGCCACAGTCCTTTAAAGTAGCTGTAATTAAGCCTCTTCTTAAAAAGCCCACTCTTGATCCAGGGATTTTGTCAAATTATAGACCTATATCTAACCCTCCTTTTCTCTCTAAGGTCCTTGAGAAAGCAGTCGCCAATCAGTTGTGTGACTTTCTACACAACAACAAGCTGTTTGAGGATTTTCAGTCAGGATTTAGAGTGCATCATAGCACAGAGACAGCACTGGTGAAAGTTACAAATGACCTTCTAATTGCATCAGACAAAGGACTTGTCTCTGTACTTGTCTTACTAGATCTTAGTGCTGCATTCGATACCATTGACCATCACATTCTATTACAGAGACTAGAACATTTAATTGGCATTAAAGGTACTGCACTAAGCTGGTTTAAATCCTACTTATCAGATCGATATCAGTTTGTACACGTTAATGATGAATCCTCTATGCACGCCAAAGTTAGTCACGGAGTTCCACAAGGTTCTGTGCTTGGACCAATTCTATTTACCTTGTATATGCTTCCTTTAGGCAATATTATTAGGAAGCACTCCATAAATTTTCATTGTTATGCAGATGATACCCAATTATATTTATCGATCAAGCCAGATGAAACCAATCAATTAGCTAAACTTCAAGCATGCCTTAAGGACATAAAAACCTGGATGACCTGCAATTTTCTGATGTTAAACTCAGACAAAACCGAAGTTATTGTACTTGGCCCCGAACACCTTCGAAACACATTATCTAAAGATATAGTTTCTCTAGATGGCATTGCCCTGGCCTCCAGCGAAACCGTAAGGAATCTTGGAGTTATCTTTGATCAGGATATGTCCTTTAACTCCCACATAAAACAAACTTCAAGAACTGCCTTTTTTCATTTACGTAACATTGCAAAAATCAGGCACATCCTATCTCAAAAAGATGCAGAAAAACTAGTCCATGCATTTGTTACGTCTAGGCTGGACTATTGCAACTCTCTATTATCAGGCTGCCCCAATAAATCCCTTAAGACTCTCCAGCTGATTCAGAATGCTGCGGCACGTTTACTGACAAGAACCAGAAAAAGAGAACATATTTCTCCAATATTAGCTTCTCTACACTGGCTCCCTGTAAAATCCAGAATAGAATTTAAAATCCTTCTCCTCACCTTCAAAGCCCTAAATGGTCAGGCACCATCATATCTTAAAGAGCTCATAGTACCCTATTACCCCACTAGAGCACTGCGCTCCCAGAATGCAGGGTTCCTTGTGGTTCCTAGAGTCTCTAAAAGTAGAATGGGAGCCAGAGCCTTCAGCTATCAAGCTCCTCTCCTGTGGAACCAGATCCCAGTTTGTGTACGGGAGGCGGACAACCTCCTCACATTTAAGAGTAGGCTTAAGACTTTCCTCTTTGATAAAGCTTATAGTAGGGCTGACTCAGGTGACCCCTGAGCCCCCCCTTAGTTATGCTGCTATAGGCCTAGACTGCCGGGGGACTTCCTATGATGCACTGAGCTCCTCTCTCCTCCTCTTCCTCTCCATCTGTACGCCCTCATATCCCATCAATGCTTGTTATTAATTCAACTTCTTCCCGTAGTTGTGTGCTTTCTCTCCTCCTCTCTCTCTCTCTCCTTCCCCTTCTGTTGCTTTCTGCAGGTGTTTCTGCCTCTGGAGCTGTGGAGTCTGGGTCTGTGGTTGCTGCCGCCTGCTGCCCCGTGCTCCTGCTCTGCACCCGCTGATGCTATTGCTGTTGTTGCTGTTATTAGTATTGCTATTATAATGTTGCTCTTAGTGTTGTTTCTGTTGGTGTTAACATCAATGCCATTACCATATCTATGCTGTATTGAGCTGCTGTATGTTCTCTTTCCTCCTGCTCTCTCTCTCCCGCTCCCCCCCTCCCCCTTCAACCCACCGGTCGAGGCAGATGACCGCCCACCTTGAGCCTGGTTCTGCTCGAGGTTTCTACCTGTTAAAAGGGAGTTTTTCCTTGCCACTGTCGCATAGTGCTTGCTCATGGTGGGAACTGTTGGGTCTCTGTAAATATAAAGAGTCGGTCTAGACTTGCTCTATTCGAAAAAGTGCCCTGAGATAACTTTGTTATGATATGGCGCTATATGGCGTCATACAGTCATTCTATGAGCTTACTGTGCACTGCCGCTCATCAACATCTTATTCTCAATTTTACAATACAACACTACATTCTTTCCTGCTGAATGAAGCCAGTGACTCTAAATCCACTGACATACTATTTGTTGCTAAATATATTTTTCCCTATATTTTTATACTCATGAGATATTCATTAAGACAATGAGTTATTAAATGCAGTTATTACTTTGTTCATGATTCCCGTGACAAGCAATGTAATTTGTTTGCTAGTGTCTTCAATGTAACATTTTATCTTTAACCTTTTTTTTTCTGGCTAATACAGCTAAAACAACGTTCCTATTCAATCCAATGCAGTCACTTCAGGGATGCACTGTTGTCTTTTACAGGAGGATTCTGTTAAGACTCACAAAGTGACACACAGTCACATCTGGAAGTTGTCCAGTAAACCACCACAGTCTGATCTGTGGACACTGAGCATCTCCACTGGAGCATTTTGGAGCTAAAGGCCTTGCTCATGGGCACCCCCAGTGGTGTTAATGTAGGAGGGGCAAGCACCGCTTTTTCACTTTCCCCACCTGAATGAATCGTGCCTGTCCAAGGATGGAACCACCAACCTTCCAGTCACAAGCCTGCTTTCCTAACCTTTAGGATAAAGACATCCAGACGTATTTTAGAACATATAAAAATACTCTCCTTTGAGAGTGCGTACCACATATCAAGGTCCTTACCACAGCGGCCTGGGTTCGAATCCGGCCCTTTTCTGCATGTCATCCCCTCTCTCCTGTCTCTGTCTACTGTATCTGTCAAAAAAAAGTAGGCAGTTAGAGCTAGGACATACAGTAATTCTGTGGGCACAGTGCCTTACAGCCATGGACAGGAAAAACAATCAATGTTCACATAATTGTTGTGCTAATCTTGCTCTATGTCAGTCCTGATTGACTTAAATGTTGTCTTATTTGTTTTGTGTTATTGACATGTTTGATTCATTTAAACAGATTTTACTCAGTTATCATGTTAGCTTTTGTATTGCCACATCTGCAGTTTTTACAAACAAGCACATTATAAAATATTGTCTTGTTGGACAGTTGATGAAAATGAAAAATGAAAATATTGTGTAATGTTGGTCCTATTAGCATTAGATGAAGCTTTGAATCATTTAAGCAAACACTAACTGCTAATATGTGTTTGATGGTGTTCTACCCACAAGCCTAACCCTTTACTTTCAGGCCACACGTTGTATGGTATGGTATTTCATCAGCAGTGATGTGATGTTTCTCACGGGTCCAGAAAAATGCCACAGCCCAGTACTTTCATTTAAATTTACATATACATGGAGAAGCCAACAGTTTGATTGTGATGACTGGGAATTATCATGCTTTAAACAACAAGGTTCAGAGAAAACTCTCACCTTCATTGAGTGGAAGAAGCTGCAACAGTCATTCCTGCAATCTTGGAGATCGGCTATCGTCTTACGACAATTTAGCCTCTGGTGTAGCCAGAAGATATCCAGATAAAGGATAACGGATATCCGGGACAATACTTCCTCTTCCATGGGCCGGTCATTGTTTACAGTCCCATTAGCAATCTCGGAAACCATTGGCTATCGTCCGTCTGATGACGATTTGAATGCAGATACATTTTGAAAAGTTAATAAAAAGCTAATCTCTAGGGTTCTGAGATTGATAAAAAGCTAAATCGTTGTAAGATGATAGCCGATGGGTTACGAGATCACATTTTGGCCAATACGTTCCGCCTCTTTTGCTCTCCACACAAACTGTTTACTTGCATGCAACCAAAGCCCGCTCAAACGTAATTGGTCAATACTACTCGGACTACAAACGGAAACCAGAATGCTTCCGATATCTGCTTATAGAGATTATTATTGCTGTAATGATTAGGGGTGGACTGTTTTTGTCTTAAACTTTACTGAAGGAGGAATCATTATGAAAAAGTAGCATCTTTTGTACAAACATGTCCAACATACTTGGACAGCAAGGTCAATGTGGTCTTAATCATTGGAAAGCCCCTACTGAGCATTATATTATCAAACATAAGTGTGTCCGCGCTCATACAGCGTTATGTTAACTTCTTTTTTGCTATCGTATTAGCTATATGTAATTATTTCGGCTAAACACTTGTGCAGGTTTGATGCAGATGCTACAGTTAGCAAGTAGTTACATCAGCTTCTGATTCACAGTTTATAGAAACAAATACTACAAATACAGCCAACAATACTTCCAAAATTGAAATAGTAAAAAGTACATTACTAACTTAAGAATGCTCAGAAAAGTCTTCAGTGACAGCAGTCACATTTACAATCTTTTTTTTTTTTTTTTTACCCTATTTTAATCCAGCTAATTTAGTTAGCGGATGTAGGCTAGTTGATGACATTTTATGACAAGGTTCAACGGTTCAATCAGTGTGATTGAAATGTTTGTTTCATGGACAATAAATGCAGATACACAGTAGCCCGTAGCCTGTCACTATTATGTACATGGTTCTGTAAAGTGTATTATAGGTCTTTTTTCATTAGCTGGGGCTGCCTATAAATGCAGTATAAAAGGTGACATCAAGCTGATTCATCCAACCAGTGTCCTATATTGGCTTAAATGACAATAACCTAGCTGGCCACATTGCTCATGTTGGTGGTATGAGTGAGAACAGTAATTCTTGTGCCTTACAGCCATGTGCAAGAAAATCAATTAATACTCTTAATTAATGACTGTTGTATTGATCTTGCTGTATGTCAGTCCTGAGTGACTTAAATATTGTCTTGTTTTAAGAGACAATGTGTAAGATTGTGCCATTCCTACAAACATGAGACAGTTAAAATAATGTCATTCTTCTATGATTGTGTTTAATGGCTTTTATCTACTCACAAGCCACAAACCCAAATCTTTGCTTTCAAGCCACGGGTTGTTTGGAACTGAATTGCATCACCGTTTATGTAATGTTTCTCTTGGTGCTTCCAAAAATCTAGAAGGACACACCTACAGCCTACACTGTACCACATTACTGATGCATTACTCATACATTCAGGTGGATTAGTGAGCTTGCTTCCTGAAGTTAGATATGCACAGGAAACGCTTTTTGTTTTTTTGCAGCGACATTGGGAAATAGCTTCAGTATTGACTTAAGTTTATGGTAAAACCCCCACCTTCAAAAAGTGCAAGAGTGAACAAACAAGTGGTGAATCACCACTCCCCATCCCTGCTGTGCTGGGCTTGTTGTTTCCTTGTAGGGAGTCACAAGATCAGAGCCTAAATGCCACATATCAACCCTGTACATTTTCTACATTAACATCATTCACTCCATGTGAGTTAGATGATAGAAAATCAATTTATGGATACTTTCACGGCATGATGCAAAATAACTAGTGTTTAGACAAGTTGAGATCTTTAAACTGTACATTTATTTCCAAAAGGCTGCATATGCATTTGCAAATTCTACTGTACAGAAAACATCCAAAATGTCCATAATTATAGATACAATATACCACAAAGCTGCCCTGGCATTACCAAACATAGAAGTTCAGCACTAGAAAAGCTCTGCAGCCTATTCAATATTATAATCTTAAATACTTTTTCAACTAATACCTTTAAATGTATGTCAGTATGATTAATTGTTCTTTTTTTTCATCCCCATCTGTACTTTACAACATTCACCATTTACAGTAGTTAAACAAGGCACAGGAATAGTGATATGAAGCCAAAGGCCATGCGTGAAGCAAAAAAAAAGAGCATGAGACCGACCAACTCAGGTGGCAGAAAGTCATGGACGCAACAGTGAACTTTTAATCTCATGAAACAGGGTTAGTCTTACACCAAAGCATTATACATAGTGAGAATATGTTTGTTTGTATGTGTGTGTGTGAGCTCACTTTGAAAAAACAGAATTTCAACACGTTTATGAGATACAGTAGACATAGCTGAAACACATCCAGAATGAAGGTGAGTGTTGAATGTGAAGGGGTTGTACCGCACAGACAGGATGCTTCCGATGCAACATAAGCCACCGCTAAGCATTACAAAAGCACACATTTCCATTTTTGACACTCTTTTGCTTGCAGGAATGAAAAGGAGAATCCAGTTAGTCACAATTAAGGAAACAATCATATTGAGAAAAACTATTTTAAATTACCTTTCACTTTCTTCACTTACCGGCTTAAATTACATAATAGGTGAATATAATTTGATTAGAAATGCATAGAGATGATGCAGAGAAATTAAAAATGGTCCTTTATCATGGCAGGATGAAATCATTCATACATCAGGTCAGAAATACTTACTGACTATGTTTACATGCATATTATTTTTCCACTATTATTCCAAATATGACAATATTCTGAATTTGATACGGGTCATGTAAACAACATATTCCGTTTGGACATTCCGAATTAGGCCTTATTCCAAATATAGCATTTTCCGATTAAGACTTGTTCAGGTTTTAGGAGCATTCTTTGAACATGTATACAGCACATTTGGAAGATGCGTCACAATTTGGGGTTTTACTGCAGTTTGCGACACACAACCTCTTGCCTGTTTACGTTGACGTTTTCAAGAAGGTGAGTGAACGAATGAAAGAGGGAGGCTGAGTTTGTACGGTCGAACAAGTCCGCCACCGGTGGAAAAATTTTGTGGCAAAGAAACAAAATGGCTCGGGTGGCTCCAGCCGTTCCACTTTTCCATATTTTGACGTGATAAAAGACATGTAAGGGCATCGGCCACTGTCTAACACAGCCGGAGTATGCACGGCTGCATGTAAACAGGAATATTAGTGAAATATTAATTTTCATTAGCCATGTAAACAGCTTAGTAGGAATATTGTCTTTTTGTAATAAAGGGCATAGACCGGAATATTTTGTGCATGTAAACGTAGTCACTGATGTATTCAGAGTCACTGTATCATTCCTGATAAACCTCTAAGGGACATATTCATTCATTTAGCTCTCTTATCTTAAAAATAGTCAACATAATTGAAGTTAGAATAGAAATGTTGAAGAAATGGCTTTGTAGGCAAGAAATGAGAATTGTGGGTTGAGTTTATTTAGCCAACAGCAAAGATTTTACCAAATTGTATTCATGTTAATTAAGTAAATCAATTATTTACGTCAGTCATGGTTGAAGGTACCAATTTGAAGATGAAGAAATGGTCTCTGATGTTGTTACAGTATCTAATAGCGTGCCAAAAATCCCAGAAATTCCTTTTAGCTCACTGCTTTCTCTCTTAATATAGTTCAGAGGTATCAGCACTGAGGACAATTTGGAATTTGTGGGCACTACAGAGTCAGGTGTGAATAAAAGCCAAGATAGATTCAACTAGATGCTACAACAAAATCAAGTGGTGTCTGTAAGGGAGAACACAGATTCAAGCCAACGCTTTTATTAATACTACATTACTCATACTGTATGTTTGCACATGATTCTTGGTGGAGATTGGGAAATGCAACAAGACTCAAACCACAAGGTTCACTGATGTTTACCATAAAAACCCTCACATTGAGTATTCATAATAAGTGAATTAAGAGTCATTGCTGTACTGAATAAACCTCATCTTTCTCATCTTTACTTTAAGAGGAGTCATAGTGAATAAGATGGCATCATGTCGTAAGTCAGGTTTCAATCCATATGTAGTGCAAATTTGAACCGAATTTACAGAAAATCTGCTAAATGAATGCGTGTTTCCATCCACTACTGTTGTGTGAAGTGGAGTGCATCGAGATAAACATTTGGTGGCGCATTAATTCATTACAACTTTTCCACCTCAGACAAGTGTAAAATCTTTTTTGATATTTAATTTTTTTTTCTTCAAATTTTCGTTTCCATGGAACAGATATATGGAAACGCACCTATAATGTGCCAGTCAAAATTACATTCTTTCTGTTTATTTGTTTTAATAATGATTTACAAGACAAAAACGTAGCTACAATCTTTGATGTTTTACACCAAAGCTAAAGTATACCTTCATTAAAAAGTGGTCTATTTGGCTTCAAGTTACCAACACAGACCTACAGCACTCTGTATGTTAGCTTGCCACAGCCTGGTCACAAGCTAACGTAGTGTTCCTTATGCAAAACTGAGGGGAAAATCAAAATGCTATTTTTTTTACCTGTTATCCAGTATCGTCAAATGTATTTGGGAGCAAAACCAACGTTTAAATTCAATATAATCAGCTACTGTGTCCTTCTGCTCTGCTGCTCTTCTTCGCTGTAAGTACATTTAGTCTGCTGTGCTAGCTTATAGCAGGTCAAGGGAGCAGCCAATGCACTCTGATGCTGTGTCCCAAATCGCGTACTTGCGTACTCAAACTTAGTGTTTTGAGTGCATAAGTGCGTTCACACTGGTAAGTATGGCAAAATGCAGTGTACTGTAAGTAAGATGGTGTACACAAATCGGCCAGAAAGTTGAGTGTGGAGCGCTGCACACTTCTCACCCTCAACGGTCGCCATCTTGGCCACGTAGCGGAAGGGGAGGACCACCAGCGCATGAAAATGGCGGCCGCAGTTGCGATTGTTACGGGTAAAAGTAAAAGCACGTTCATTTTTCATTCATTTTTAATATAATTGAATTGATGTCAAGTGAGCAAACGTGCTGGCAGATATTTCGGCGTGCTAAATGTTGCCGATGATGCTCCGCCCGGTTACAATCAGCTATTAAAAAGAAGAAGAAGAAGACGCGATCAAAGGTAAGCGCACAACAGCAGTATTCGATTTGGGACAACACTACCATGTCAAAATTCAGTACATAGTGTACACACTATACTGCATGTAAGTGTACTAACGGGAGTACGCAATTTATAAAAAGGATTACATTGAAATGTGATTTGTTTGTATTTATGTATTAATCAGTTTTATGTGACAATGAGTGTCCTCAAAACACTGGCTAAAACTCTGACTGGTTCAGCTGGGTACAGCAACAAAATCAGGGAGTATGTTCAGGTTTAAGGGTTAATGGTTTTCTTAAACTACAACACATTTTGTTTATCTTGGGGGCTTTATTTATGGAGATTCTACACAGAAGATCATACAGTACAATAGGCTAAATTTTCATTTACCATTAACTCAGTGGTTGACACCAAATGTTTTTTTGCTTTTTTGATTTCAAGCCTCTCATGCCCAGAACATCCTTTCCCTTATCTTTCTCTCAGTATGATGTTGATTTGAACAGATATATGTTTTTCCTTTTTTGTTTGCTGTACAATATGCGAACTCCCAGCTCACGTGCACATGACCTCTGTAGCCATGAAATGCCAATGTGTGTGTCTGCCTGTGTGTGTTGGGGGGTGAGGGGAGGTGGTGTTGGGGGCAGTCGGGTGTGTTAGGGCCTGATATGAGGGTCTGTGTGACGGGTGTTAGTGGCAGGAATTGGTTGATAAGACGCAGCGATACGCTCCCTGCGGTGCCAGGAAATGATGTTTTACAGCTTCCTCCCTGTCTATCTCTCGGTGGAGGAAACTAATGAACTGCAATGCTACGGTTAGAAATCTCACTCTGCCACATTACGCCACAACTGTGTTTTTTTTCCTGTATAACACATGGGAAGTCACCCCTCTGACTGTGCTTGTCCTTCAAGGTTAGACTGGGGCTTATATTATATTTTTTTTCTTTTAAATGATTTTGTGTATAAATGATCTTACAACACTGGCTCAGAAGTGCCAAACTTCCAATATACTAGATTTTTTGATTTATTTTTTTTAACAGATGAAAATGGGAGAATTTAAAGATACTTGGCTTTGAAAGTTCACAATCACAACATTTAAGCAATCAGCAGCTTCCTTTTAAAAATATAATATTGGACGTCAAAAAAGTAGCTTCTAAGTCCTCATTCATTCGCTGACACAGGGATATGGTGTGTGTGTGTGTGGAGGGATTAGATCAGGTGTCTCTGAATTGACGGTACACAGTTGAATCACCTTATTTGCATATGAGAACTTCTATGCAAGTATGTCCGGCTGCCGTGTGGACCGCTGGGAAAAGGAGGGGAGACGGCAGGGACAGTCCCAGGGGGTGAAAACAGGAGCTTCCATTTCTTCTAACACAAATTCAGAAAATAATGGGCACAAAAGTTCAGGAAATACCTCCCCCAACCCCTCCTCCTCCCCCTCTGAGCTGGATAAAGAATATACAGAATGGCAGCTTTAACTTAAAATAAAGAACAGATCAATTAAAAATTAACTTAAAAATTGATTGGAAAGGCAGAAAATGATTTACAGTCCATCCTCAGACAGATTCTTAAAAGAGAGGGGTGGATCCACAGCAGGTACCGGCACACCTCAACCTGTTGTGATTGGTCGGCATGTTGACTGCTCGCACCGTCTACTCACACAGACAACCTGATGACCTTCCAGCGCACCGCCACAGTGTGTTGTCCATCACTGGCTGTGCGTGTACACAGACACATGCCTCAGTTTGTCAGTTTTCACTCACTGTCTCTTCTCTCTCAGCCTGTGTATTCAGGAGCAGAGTCCTCCGTCTTCTGATTCGTTAGTTTGCCCGTTCCGCACAGACTGCCCGCTTGCATGTGATTGAAGTCAGACTCCGGCTCATCCTGGTCCTTGGGGGAGCTTTTGGAGTGGATCTTGCCAATCTCCTCGAGGGCGCTGGCTAGAGAGTCAAGGTCAGCAGTTTCCTGGTGGCGAGCCTCCCACAGGCTCAGTATGACCGCCGACGGACTCCGCTGCTTTGCAAAATAACCCAGGTTTCTGTCGGGGACAGAATACAGGGAAATGTTGAGTGTAGGCTTTAGATATGGGCTGTATTCCTTGCTGATTATGTATGCATTTATCTTGTAATAGACATGAGTCAAACTGACTCTAAACAATTAAAATGGCTTTCATTTCCTTTGAAAGAGCGTTGAGTCTACCATTAACACGCCACAAATACATACTTTAATGGACGTACTTTTCACGGGCAATTGCCCCAAAGGATCACGTTGCAGCCATTGCAGCCCTTTCGCGGATGCTGGCTGAGGCGATCTGAGTATTAGTCATTAAACCAAAATTTATAAAAATGGGGCCCAGGTTTAAAAATACCAGAGTTTCCCTTTAAGTACAGAATGCACTGTATAAGGAACGGTTATCCACATGTCGCACAACAGTCCTAAAATAATACTACTAAAACAAATACGGGTCCTTGGTCCTCTTTGTTTGACTATTAGAAAATCTACTTATCATATCTGTAACTGAAAATTACAACACAAAATGTGTTGGTACAGTAAACAAAACAATCTGGTACTACATGTAGGTAAAAAAAGAAGTCTGACCTTTTAAGACTATTGAAAGCATAATCAAGAATAAATTACCATCACAAAAGATGAGTAATTACTGGCAAACACAGTTTTGGATTTAATTCTAAGGTGCTGCCAAAATTAAAGAAAAGTCAGCTTGTTGCCATGCCAATACAATGGCTTTATGTGTCATGTTGTGTTGTATCCAGTTGGGGGCAGTGTTTCACTGCAACTCCTTGGTGCTTCTCAGGAGAAAAAAACATCAAGCAACATAAAAGGCTGCAGCCATTGGTCACATCAGGCTCAGTTCAAAGCCGCCCAACTTGGAAAGGAAAGCTTATCTGGATAATTTGGAATCCCAAAGGAACGTTAGATACCAGCGTCTCATGAATCATGCACTTAACAGGAGATTATAGCTGCCACAAGCTAAGACCAAATATAGAAGCAAAGACAACAACTGGATTGAATAAATATTAGCATAGTGTCTCATAAATAAAAAAGGACAATCAAGTGATTAGTAATCACATATATGTTAGACTGACTGATTAACATTGACAGAAATGTTAGAGATATATTAAATGTGACACTTTTTGTTTTAATGGAAATTGTTATAAAAAGGCCGACAACAACGCCACAAAGCACATCATAAACCATAGCATTCAACAGACAACACAATCACGTATGTGCTGTACAGTTAATAATCAGTCCTGTCTCCTGCTGCTGAGAGGGAACATGAAGAATGAAAGTACCTGTCAACAAGCTGCATTTAAAGCCACATTCATGAGGGTAACAACACTCACAGGATTGTTATAATTCTCGTCAGCGTGTGTTCATGGTGAAGGCCATAACAGAGAGGAAGGTGCACATATCATGCAATCTCAGAGAGGATGCACATCATACGCTCACCGGTCTAAGTGGAGTTTCTGGGCTAAGAGTTGCCAGTCCTTGCCCTTGGCGTTGGCAGTGTCGAAGGTGGCACAGATCCTCTGGCGGATGGACAAGGGGATTTTGAAGGCCTTGGGCCCCGTCTGGGACGTGACGGTGCAGTCTGTCTGCATAAAAAATGGAACTGACTCCTTTTGAGTCTGGAGGAACAGAACAGAAGCAGACTATAGTCAGACTGGGGTCAGATAGGATTTGCAAATGTCACTTGGTGCTTTTTTTTAACCAGCCTGGAGAGCCAGACGGATGGGGTTTAATGGGTCTGGACAATTCAGACAGGTCTGTTTAGTATTTTAGAACATCAGTACATAGTCTGTAAACAAATAGGACAAAGGTAGCAACATCTGGCAGCCTCTTGTCATGCAGTTAGCGCTCGCATTTCTCAAAATTAAAGCAATACTCCACCCAAAACCTTTTTATTATTAAACACTCAACCCTGTGGACTTAAAATGTTTGCTCTATTTGGGTGAACAGAGGAATTCATTTTACAGTGGATTCCAACAATGACTGGTTGGTTTGCATACATTTAGAACGCCTGCCTCCTTCTCTTCCATTGGTCAGAACCAATCTAACCACCTCATTGGCTAGCCAGGTGAATGTGCCTCCAGCTCATTTGTTGGACTGAATGTCTTGTCTTTTTTTTTTTTTTTGGCTCCCAGACATGTCACACAGTTACTCCCGCTATACACCAAACTCAAGAAAGCTAAAAGAGACAGCTTCCAACACACTCAACACAGTCATATGTATGTGGAACCTACTGTAAATATGAGCATGCACACAGACAGCTGACACATCCTTTGCTCTACTTCCACAAAGGAGCACACTACAGGCTTTAAAACCACCTTACATGCTAACACGTGATGTGTGTTTGGTGCTCAGGATTTAAGGTGGAGTTACTTTAAGACCACATTTCCCATAAATCACATTGCTTCATGTCTTTATGCTGGCAGTAACTTTTCCATCTGGTCTTTCATTTCTATCTCCAGCTGGCTCTGGTGGACTCGCAGTTCACTTTTGTTCAACTGTGTCTGAGATAGAAACACTGATGCACTATGTTTGGAAATACAGTTTTACTGTCATTATTCTACTGTGTGTCATCAACCTGTTTAGTACATCACACTGCCAGACTTCCACCAGCATCGCTCTCTTACACTGTTTACAGTCTGTGATCGCTCTGCTGAGTATTTATTTATTACTCAGTGGAACCCTGACATCACATTCTTTGTCAGGGCTGAGGGCTGGACAGTTTTGTTGGATGGAAGGCTAATGTGACCGTACCCTACGGTCCTCTGCACATGATCAATACAACACAATGTGCTCAGCACTAGGTAGGATTCAGAGCTTAGGGTAGAGGCAAATTGTAGTGTAGCTGTACTTTGTACATTGTACAATTTATAAAATGAAACAAGCCTAGAAAAGACTTGTGGATGTATAAATGATGAGTTTCAGCTCAACATAAAAGAGGAACTGACAGTTAATCCTGTTTCGGAAAAGAGGATGGATAAAAATTGATCAGGAAGAGTTTAGATGCATGCAACTTGATGTTTTCAAAAAAGTAACAGCCCTAAACAGGATAGCAATGTGTGCGTTTCTATCCCTTTCTATCTATTTTCTCAAATTAATACGTTTTAACAAATATAAATACCATATTTCCATCATGTTTTTTACATGATTTTCCATCATTTGAGGTTTTAATTATGTCGTCTTGTTGTGTCCTCTTCTTCTGTGACGGTTTAAAAGGCAACCGACTGGAGAATTAGTGCCACCAGCTGTTTATCTCGATGTGCTCAACTCCTAATATTTACATAACAGTAATGTAACGCAATTTTTCTTGCCAATTTTCTGAAAGTTCTTTTAAAATTTGGACTAATTTTGGATTAAAAACTTAGCTAATGGCTCATGTCTACGTAAAGCAACTCTAAAACGGCTGTGTTGGTACTATGTATGTACAGTCGATGGTACTGATCCAACCTGGTGACCTACAATGTAATATGCAGTGTAGACTCTCCTTCTGGAAATGGTCATGTCTGTTTGCTGTATGTGCAAAAATGAACGTGGTGATGAACTCTGCCCACAGCTCCTATAAATGCTTTTATTTCTTCTTCCTATCTCACAAACCCTAACTAATCATGAAGGTACGATTAAAACAAACCATAAAAAGTAATTGCAAATAGAATTTCACCTGTGTCTGACTGTAATACCACCAGTTTAAATAGTGTTGGTGGCCTTGAGGTAGGACAAGCACGTTTGCGACTGGTTGTGAAAAAGCAGTTGGGTAAAATCAATGAGAAGCACTCTCTTCTGCCTTAACAACTACTGTCAAGGTGCTCTTGGGTGAGGATTTCTAACTCCTAGCTGCACCAGTGGAGCTGCTCAGCAGCTGACAGAGGACTGTTGTTATACCGGGCAGCTCCCAGGTGTTAATGCATGTGAATGCGATGCAGGCTATTTGCTGGAACACATGTCTCCCTGGACAAATAAAGGTTAAAAAAGATGTACAGTAAGCGTGGTGAACAGCTGGATCCCTGATGTCTGTGTTTAGCATAAATGCGTGAAGAAAGAAAGAAAGTAAGAGAGTCCTCCTCACTCTAATAATACACAATGCAAGCTCAGGAGAGCTGGCCCTGCTGTCAGTGGAGACACTCCAGGAAGGTTACATAAAGGTTGAGCGCGAAAGTGAAACACCCCCCGCCTCCTGCAGCTGCAGAGCCTCACCTCGGCCACAGCCGTGTAGACCTGCAGAATCTGCTCGTGGCCTTTGACCTGCCGCACGCTGATTTTGCAGGAGAGCTGGGCGGTGGCAGGGCTGTATCTCTCCAGAGAGAAGGCACAGTGCAGGGGCTGCTGGTTGCTGCACCACACTTGGGGGAAGGAGAACTCCTGGGGAGGCAGAAGGGGGACATCAGAAATACAACACAGTAAGAAGCAACTTTAACATATGCTCTAAATTAGATGATTCAGCTCGCCGTTCTACACGTGGCCACATTGTCACATGCACAGCCACTTGCACACGGAAAGATAAAAGGTAAGAGTTGGCTTTGAAGTCTCAGTGGCTTGATATATTTATGCATGGAAATAACTATTGTTGAGGAGAGAAAGACGAAATCCTGATATCATTTTCAAATATAGCCTGATTCCCTCGTACAGTAACTCTGGTGGAAGAAGCAGCTTGCGGGCTAAGTACTATAAGCAATAGGAATACGAGGAACAGGGAAAAGATTGCCTTTGATGTATAATTAATTTCCAGAGAAGGGGCACATCTGTGGGGAAACGTCCTTGACCTCTGCTAGACTCCGTCTCTGCCATATCTGCATATTAAAAGTGACCTGTAAACGATTCTTAGTGAAGACTGCGGCATTAAAAGTGGCTGGTGTGCCTACTGATGACTTAACCCTTGTGGCTTTGATCTGGGCTGCCCAGTGCAGCTCACAGCAGCAGATAATGGAGTCTGGGAGTGGTGGCCGAGGAGGAGGGGGAGGGGTGACGGACGTGGAAAGCTCGGATGCTCTTTAGCACTAAAAGCTGACTTGATGTATGGCACGACGCTCGGCTATTATTCTACACCTGCTCCACCAAAGCAGGTTCACGGTGCCTGCCTGTCGTCCCGAGGCCCTCATAAATAAGGATATGGAGAGGGTGGGTGTCTTCGAGACACAGAGCTTTCACCCTGCATTCAGATCTGTAAGCAACAGCAGTGTACAGCGGGGACACAGCTCAGCTGCTCTGCAAATGGCAACAACAGGTACAAAACAGCATTCACTGCCTGCTGTGGTGCGTTTCATCTAATACTGTTTGCATCTCAATGCTCCTACGAGCAAAACAAACACAAAGCTATTAATCTCCAGTCACGTCCATCTTTATGATCCTCGAGGGAAACGTGGGTGATGGCAGGATTCACGCTAAAAGAGCGACTCAAAGCACAAAATGATGCACACAAACGCAAATATGAAGCCAGTCAAAACCAGATGAAGGTTATGAGCCGAAGAGAAATTATTTTCATCAAGACAGATTTGACTTGACTTGTCTTCTTTGTAGGAGCATATGTGACAACAATGTCTACCAAACATCACTGCCTAACACTCTGTGAAGGTTGTTTTGTAAACCTAAAGGGGCTGTTGCTGTGTCACTTAGCATCTGACTAGCTTAGCGGCAGTTTAGAGCTAAGAGGGTTTTCACACGCACCCGCATGCTGAACTGAACCCGACTGCTGTGTCGAAACGACACTGTTATTATTCTTCGTAATTAAGAACATTTCAGCTTTCAGATTTTCCACATTAGCTGACCATATCACTGACAGCTGACGAAGGAATTTACATTTTACAATTTTTTATCAGTCTAGTACAGATGTCCAGCATACCTTAGAACAGTGGTTCTCAACCTTTTTGAGTCACGAGCCCCCAGAATAATGAAGTTGGTGTTCTTGACCCCCCCCCCATAGCACTGGGACATTTAACTGACAACACCCTGATGTCCGAGACTGTTCAGGGATTACTGTAATATAATTATAACATGAAACGTACCAAACTCACACAGGAAGACCTTTGCTTTGCCCACAGACAGAACAACAACTAATTTGATTTTGGTTTTAATTAGTGTTTGACTTCCAAACACACTCAGTAAAATCTATTCTAAGGCAAATTATATCACTGGTACAGGCAATACAATGTAAAAACCAATCCCCAGTCCAAAATTTGTTATTTTATTTCAAATATGTAATTTTATTTTTTTCTCCACAACCATCTGGCGACCCCCGGAAATTATCTCAGGACCCCATTGGGGGTCACGACCCACAGGTTGAGAACCACTGCCTTGGAACATTTAGCCCCTACAATAATAACTCTGTCTCCTAACAATCTGCTGCCGTATCAATTATTATATTTGTAAAATATATTACTTACATTAAAATTGAAGCAGGAATCAGTCTAACAATAGATCTATGATTTTTTTTTCGTAGGAAAAAGACCATACTAATGACTTAACATTTATAAATGCAGGCTTGAAGGTTTATTAGAAAGTTAGAAAAATATGAGCTGAACATGAGCATCATTTAGTTTTTTGTGGTAGACATTTTGTGATAATTTCTTCAGTGACACAAAGAATACAGGTGAGCTGATGAATATGAATGACTTGCAGCAATGGCTGTTTGAAAATAAGACCTTCTAATTGTCAAAGCTATTCAGTGAATGCATAACTGTATCAGTAATGTGTGGATTATCATGATTATTGCTGGCATTTATGATCATTATGGTTTAATTGTATGGTATTTTTGCATGGCCACTTGGGCTGATGTGTGACCAGTACAGCTGGAAGTCTTAAATGAAATAATGTAAATTAAAGTAAATTAAAGGTAATTCATATGAACCATCAGTTACAGTAAAACACATCCCATAATACACAAAGTAAATATGGCAAACTGGAGAATCTCTCGCTAACAAGCACAAATACATCCCAGCACTCCACACAGTGTTTGATAAGTGAACCCTGGGAGGAGCAGTGCAGAAATGCTGCAGCAATTAGCTCTTTGCAGCAAAAAAACAGGATCTTGCAAATTAGCACTTTAGTATCTGACCTCTGCTTTCATTTGATATCTTGTCAATTACTGCCATGGTTACCTGACATGTGGTAAAGGGCTTGATGCTCCACAGGAACTGGGGAACATCCTGGATGGACACCTGGAGACTGAAGGTGTTCGCTCGGAAAGGCAACATCTTTGGCTCCTCGAGGAGCTGACCCCCTCTGGTCTTCTCTGCAGCCACCACTCCCTGGAGCAGGAAGGAAAGGAAAGGAAAGGAAGAGAGAATGGAAAGAAAGGAAAAAAAGGGGATAAGAGAGAAAGATAATATATAAGAAAACAAAAATGAGAGGGGAAAAAAGAGAAGTGAGATGAATGCAAGAGAAAACGAAGAATACATGAATCCTTTGCTTTCCTTTGAAGGTACACTACCTTTGCATATCAGCACGAACACCTGTTGCTAATCCTCTCCTCTGTCACATCCACTAATTGACTTATCACAAATATTAACACAGAAACAGGCCGCCATGAAGTGACGTCAAGTCTCCGCTGAACAAATCCTACAACTTGTGCTCACATTAGCATCACATTTGGAGCCACAACATGACAGATTGAAGCTTGAATTTAATGCCGGGGAAACGTGCGCGTCGGGGGGCAAACGTCCATCTCCCAAATTGAATTTGTGATGATGAAAGAGCACTTTGATTGTCGCTTGCAGGTATTCATCTGTCATCATTGTTCAGTGTCCCGGTGGGATGGTTCCGTGTCTGGCCTGTCTATCCTTAGCCATCTGAATCACAAAGGGAAAAGACTGGGAATAGAGCTGTGACTAATGCCAAGCCACGCTGATTGATTCTGACTAAGTGTCCGTGCGTGCAAGAGCCTGGTTATGCATTTGTGTGTGCATGGTTGAGTGTGTGTATGCAATTTTACGCACGTGTTTGCAGAAAAGTGAGCCCAGGGCGTATTACATATTGTCATTGCCGTAGGTATGAAAACAATCAACTACTGGCAAAATGCAGATGAAAGATGTTCACAGGAAAAACAAATGTGACAGCAGGGAACCTGAAATATGGCGTTCAAAACTGTTGACACCATGACTGAAGTTTTGTGTAGACTGTGGCTGTTGCTGATCTGCTGTTTGACACATCACACACGATGGATGTGTCTTAGATCATGTTTTACAGCTAAGGGAGTGTTGCAATGTCAACCAAGACTGAAAAATCTAGACAGAAGAATTGCAAAGTTGGTGGAGTCCAGGGTTCCAAAAGTAAAAGTTTTCTTCATAGACTGTATATAAAAATGGACGACATGTCAGCTCCCCAAAAGTGAAGCCAAAACATCTGGATCGCCCCCTGGTGGCTGGCTGCAGTATAGTTCATAAGCCCCGCCTCCTCCATGTTAGCGGATGGGACATGGGCCAAACTGAAAAATCAAAGTAGCTACACGTCAAATAATATTTTCCCAAAGATGGTTTCTGTCATTTTAGGTAGTTCTTATCACACTGATGTTTGTTCAAACGACGTCACCAGCGCAAGATGGCAGCACCCATATCCAGGATAATTTGGCTTCATTTTTGTACAGTGGGAGGAAGTCGCGTCGTCCATCTTTATATACAGTCTATGGTTAGGTGACTGCAGGTTGGAGCCACTGTTGCCACTTTAGGGACTCGCTAGATTTCTCGGCTTTTAAGACTTAAAAAAAATTACAAATCCAGCGACTTTGTGGGCAGAACTTAACTCTTGGAGAGAGTTGCCAATATTTTTCAGTGAATGTGCTCTCATCTGGCTTTGGCTCTCTGGGCTGACTATCAGCAGCGAAACGTGAACGACCTGTGAATGTGCATCCCTAACAACCAATCACTGATCCCCATTGTTTGTTGGAGGAACTCCTCCTTTGTTTGGTAGATTTAGCTTCATATTGATGACATTTTTATCTTATTCATAGCCACTTTAAAAATAGCTAATGATAAAGTGAGTCAGCTATGTTTAAACTTTCATTTTTTTAGGATCTTGTAAACAGTTACATTATGACATCACAAATATGGAAATTAGCATGTGATGTAATCTAGCAACATCTAGTGATTTTTTTTGTGCAGGCTTTAGCTACTTTCCATTGAAAATAGTTGCCAACGCTGGTTGGAGCACTTCAAAGGCTTGGATGGGCATAAAATGCTCCCTGATGAATCATCAGTACAAAAGATGAGCAACTGCATAAGAAAATATCTGGTGTGATAAAAAGTCTTAGGCACAAGCCTGTGTTCATAAAAACTTAAGGAGAGAAGTTAACTTCGACTCCCAAAATGCATTTCAGGTAAGAAAAATCCAATTACCTAGCCTAAAATTTTATTGCATGTGCTGCTAACACTTTGTTACTGTGGTGACTGAGTCAAACTGAACGCATTTCACTGACAGTGGAAGCAGAGGGGTTTGTGTCGAAATTGCCCCCTTTGACAGATTAAGGTGGTCTGTGTTAATGTGGAAGAAATCCAGTCTCAAAACATCAGGGAAGTTGGTTATTATGACACAGACTTTTGGAAAACCCCTTTTGTCCGACCTCTCACAAGGTGAGAGTGTTGTATAATAACTAAACCTAGCTTAAATCATTACACTAGCAATTCATGATTTCTTACATTGTAAACAGATACAACACCATCTTTCAATAAAAACATCAACCACATCAAGCTGTGATCATTTCAGCCAGGAAGCATGCAGAAAGTACCATGCTAGCAAGAGATCTATGGCTCACCACCGGCCCTATAGGCTACAGGCAGGCCACTCGTCTTTAGCTGTAAATTAACAGGAAATTAACTGAATGGAGCAGAGACTTGTGGCTTTTACCTTATATGATTTTTCAAAAGTTGAAGTTTATGATTGAAGTAGCTGATTACAGCACAACCCAGTAAATGGGGTTTTGGCAATTAGCAGGTGAAAAGGCGTCTAGCTGTCTATATTTTGTTGAAAACATTTTAATGGCCTCTTGATGACTACATTACAGGTTGTTCAGGATCACTTGGACACATTTCTTAGCAAAAGCTTCTAAAAAAAAATCCCTTAAAAAATAATTTACATATATTACAGTGTTAATGGGCAATGCCACTGCAGTAATAGAAGTTTGTTTACTTCTTCCTACAACCCAGTTTAGTCTGTACATTTAACAGTTTACCAGGAATGACTGTGCTGAGCCAAGAGAGTATCATAGTATTCAGAGCCATCCGTCAAGCCAAACTGATGTAACAAACACTCAGAAGCAAAAATGGAAAAATGATGTTTCATGGCCAAAACATACATGTGAGCCTACAGTATTATCAAGGATATTCCAGTGTTTCCATGTTGACGAACACTGGAAATATCATTATAAGAAATCTTTGAAATGGGAATTTACAGTACGGAAAAATGCTTCAGAAATGAGCTCCTATCATGTTACAACTCTCTAGTTGCATCCTGTGAAAAGTATTTCCTAGTAGCATTTAGCTAGCTTTTAAAACTGTTAGTGGGTGAGCTACCAGACAAAGCTGGATTTCTATGGTTTCCCCGTATAACTTAGCGTGTAGCTAGCTTGGATATGTGTTGACACGTTTTGACTCATCTGAAGCTGTCATGATGTCATTTTTGAACAGTAGAGTAGTGGAATCACAGAATGACTATTGAGATGAAAACCATTGTGTTCATCAATTTAAAAAGTAGATTTTTCATGTTGATGATATTAGAATTCGGAACATTGTAGAAACTATCCTTCACCAAGGCTAAAGGTTGAGTGAACAGTATTTTCTGGTAGCATTTACACTGGAAGGTAAGGTCTGCCAGCAGAATACTAATATAGGTGGTCTTTTCAGGTAGGACATTTTTATCCATTGTCTCTCCAGTACCTTCTGAATGCTGTGACCTTGGAAACGGAGGGGCATTATTTTGCCCCCTTCCTAGGCAACAAGACTTGTCTTTGTTGTTACACTTGACACAAAAAACTTCACACCATTTTTGGTGACTTTAAGATCTTTACATGAATTGAATGTTTATCTGTGAGATATCGAGTGAAATGAATGAGTCTTTAAAAAATGCATCAGTTTGGATATTAATATTCAGAACGAGTGACTTGTTGAAGAGCTTCTCCTTTAAAAGAGACAGCAGCATTGTGCAATATTACAGACAATATCAGAAAACTGCCAATCATAATCCTTCCTTGGTCTTAGCTGAAGAAAATGTCTCCCTCACACAAGTGTTTGTGTTGCATCAGGCTTCCTGTTGATCCAGAATCCAGTCTGTGATTGTGCCGGAACTTGGAAAACACACAGCAGAGATGCGGTGCTAACAGACAGGAGCCCAAGGGACACGCAAAAGTCTGGCATCTGCTCGGCTTGGAAATTCATAAACCAAATCCAGAATGCATTTTAAAGCCAGCTGCCGCTGACGGCTGCAACATGACAGAAAGGCGGTCGGGAGGCAGAGTCAGTCACGAGGTTCGCGGTGCTCTGTTCAGCTCGGCTCAGCTCTTCTGTTAGTCTAGTCTCTCTGGGGAGGACGGGAAGCTTGATTTCCCTGATGTTCACTGATGAGATCTCAATGCTTGAAAACTCTATAGGTCGCTGAAGGATAATCAAATCAAACACGATAAAAGAAGAATGATTGGTTAACATTTGAATGGCAGTGATTACAGTACAGCAGCCTTTGTCTCAGTCTATTAAAACCTCTGGAAGAGAATCTGTCAGGCTGTTACAGAGTCCCCACTATCAGCTCTGCAGTATTGTTTCACAGGGGTAATGAATCTGCAATCACTCACACAGTTTAACTGGTAGACAGCACATGCTGAGGTCCCTGCTGCCTCAGACAGCCCAGGCAAAAAGCACATACACACAAGATGTTCAGTTTGAATCTAGGCCATGACCTAAAATATGTACTTCCTAATAGGGTAGAAATCGCTAAAGTAAAAATGTGCATCCTTAAATTTCTGTGAAAGAGGTCAGAGAGCCAAAGTTGCACAAAGATTGCTGATTTTGCTGCTTTTAATTCTGGACTGTTGGGGAAATGTGTAAGGAATGCTCTCCCCTCAAAAAACCCTGATACAGTACTGACATTAAAGCCACTCATTGGCCAACAGTAGATCAAGACAAGAAGTTGTAGTAGTTTTACTTTGATGACTTGTTCATTTAAATGGTCACACAAACATATTTTCTCACTTACCTTTAGTGGTGTCAAGCCATGCAGATGGTTTTGTTTTCATTTGCTCATGTTTTGAGATATTTGCCTCTGAGATTTCTTCCTCCACCCCAATGCAATGGAGATGAATGGAACTTAATTTGTGGTTCTCACAGCTTTGAAAAATGACATGCAAAAGTGTTTTTTGTGAAATAATGTCCTTGTTACTCTGGATAATCCACAAACCTCATTGTTTCGAGTTTATTCGAGACTATTTCTTAGTCCCCATGAAAAGTTTGGACAGTGTGTTCTATGGATTATCCAGAGTAATGAGGACACAGAGCAACATTAGAATTCATTTGTTTCTGGCAACTTGACTAGTGTCAGTCTCCTTTTAGGTTTTGTTTTGATCTTCCACCAACTCCTGAGGGAAATATCTATCGCTTACTTTGCCTGTCTGCTGTTTGGCGCTGGCTAGGTAGTGTACAGTGCGTTTATCATAGCTTTTTTTGCTGAAAACAGCTGCCTGCCACTGGAAACAAGGCTGATGAGAACCAAAACAGTAAAGTAAAAAGTAAAACCAAAACAATGAGCTGAAAGACGCTAAGGGCATTTTCACACCTATAGTTCGTTTGATCTGGTCCGAATCAGTTGATGAGTTTGTAAACTTGGAGCGTTTTATCCAAAAGCACACCTGGTTACAGGAGCCGTTTAGCTCAAACTTGTGAAGTACACCTGGTAGATGGTTCAGCTCACGCTCCCACCACAAACTAATGGAGTTAATTAAACCAGTTAAATCAGAGTTTGTTTGGAACCGGACTGAGACCACCTCCTGCAAAGGGTCTCGATGCCGTTGTGTAAGTGCAATTACCGTGTTCACATCTGCCCAAATGAACCGCACTAACCGGGCAAACACACCAGGGTTCGTTTTAACCGAACAGGTTAGGTATGAAAATGTCCTAAAAAGCTCCGTAGAGCTGAGGGGAACTGCAACATCAGGTGATAATTCTCTGTGGGTTTGTCACTATGGAGAGACACTTGTCAAATTACACAGAGTCATTTGATCCATTCTTAATATAAAAACAGTGAGGTTGTAAATTTAACTTTTAGGGCTTTTTGTTTATATATAGGCAGTGCACAACATAACAAAGGGCTGCACCTTTCACACATTCTTCAAGAAAATGGGTACAAATTTTGAAACATGACGCTAATGTCATTTTCAATGTCACGCAAGTACAGCTAAAGAAGCAACTACCATGAAAAAGTCATTTCTAGGGTAAACAAACTAGCTCAAGCATTGGCAAAAGGAGTAAATAGTATAACTCTTCTTGCATTCTTGACCACATAAAGTAGAAACTATTATGAAGCATTGGGGAATGTAGTCTGTGTAAGCGCGCGTTCCACTTCGGCCATTTTTAAATACACCAGTCTAGCATTAAATTAGCTTTTGCCCTATGAATTATCAGTTTATAACCTCAAGGAAGCCAAAGTATTTGCTAGTTAAGCCATTGTTGCTGCCACATCCTCTTTATGAATAAATGAGGCTGTGGAGAACTGTGAAACACAGGGCTGCTGGAAATATCCCTGACTCAACCTTTGTTGGATAAACAAAACAGAAAAACAATGAGCCAAACCCCTAACAACCAGTGTCCCTCCCCCACCTGAAAGGCGTGTGGCGTGTCGTCCACACAGTACACCCGCAGGCTGTAGCTCATGGAGCCGGCCTCCATGCTCCCAAACACAGCCAGCTTCAGCCTCTTGACGGCAGCCTGCGTCAGGGGCTCGCCCACCAGGGCGTACGAGCCCGGCTGGTCCAGCAGCAGGTGGCAGCTTGTCGAGTCCATCAGGCAGTAACAGGAAGTGGACTCCTCTTCCACCGACATCACTTCCTGCAATAAAGAACAGAGGTGGGTCCCCACGAAGACACAGCAGAAGACACCATAACTCTCAGAACACATCACAATAAATATTCTGTATTTTTCACTTTACATTCAATTTCTTGCATAATTGGTCAGATATAGAAATAGTTTTACTATAAGATTTCAAAGCATTTCTAATTATATATTCTGAATGATTTTTCAGTTTAGTTTCAGGGAGATTACTTTAGCAGTTTTGAAAGGAGAAATTTGTTCTACTTCAAGATACTGGCTTTAATAATACGAAACAAAATATAGGTTGGCACTATCTGCAAATAGTTCTTTGTTATCACTCATCTAACTATTCTTATTCTGTTTACTGATGAGAATAAAATGGAGCACAAAAATTTGCTTTAAAATATCAATTTCTTAGTATTTGAAGACTCACTACAAAGTTCACTCTAGAAAGTCGTGTCTTTAGCTGAGCTACAACACTGAAACACTTATCAGTTGTATGTTATACAAATCTGTGGGCAAATTTATAAATATTCAACATTTGCACAAAAATAACAGTATTAATCCAAAATTGAGTACATAATGATAGTCACTACTGTGAGAAAATGTCACACAGGTTAGTTCTGTCAACAGGTGTTTAATGCACTTTGGTTCACTGCGCTCACTACTCCACCTCCTGTACTCCGATTCAGTTCAGCAGAAAAGGTAGGCTGATGTAAAGATAAGGGTTCAGCAACAGCCAAAAAGACAGCCTTAGCACAAAATGGTGTCCAAACCAGTTCTAGTTTGACTCTTCAAGTTGACTCTTGTCTTGGCGTGTCTTGATTAAATTTGGACATATCTTTTATGTCTTTACTTTAGTACTTTTCCCAAAACCATCAATATGTAGACCTTAGAATGACACCAAACATGGCAGATCAATTTACCTGACACTAAGATTTCAGATGTGATTTAAGTTTTTGTATGCAATGTTTGGGTTAACAATTGTCCCATAAATAGTATCACCCGTACTAATCAAGGCACAGGGCAACAGCAAAAAGTGCCTAGATTGTGCCTTGGAAGCAAAAAGACAACGCAGAAAGGAGAGACCCACCACCAAAACTGCTCCTCCACCTACGAATACCACATCTGTGACACACAACTGCCCCCACTGCAATAGACCCCCAATGGATCCATCTATAGCCATCTGAAGACCCACAAATAATCCATTTCACCAACAGGAGGACAATCATACTCAACTGTAAGTGATCGCCAATGATGATGATGATGATGATGATGGCATTTTCTGAAGATAACTCATCACTGTTTAATAAATATTTTTAACTATACCACTTACAATAAGTATGCCTAAAGACTTTCTTTCCTTGAGGGAAATTAGTACAATCCACTGATTAAAACTCACACTGTACGTCAATAGGTCGACCTGGGAACAACCTCCAATAATCACAAATAATCAGATATCTTACACGCTGTTTGAGACTTCCCAGACCTGCAGAGAAACCCTTCAACATGTTTTAGCGTCAGAGTTTGTTGCCAAAGCCTATTGTAGAACTAAATATTCATGCCCAGAGCTACACAGATATCATGACTAGAAAACTGCAAATGAACTTCTGTATACAGTAGAATGCATTATGGAGTGAGTTCTGGTACATTGCTTTTGAATTATGGTGTAGGTAACATAACACAGGTTTAAATCACAAAGCAAAAACCCACACGGTCTCCTGAGAATGTGAAAAATGATTTCCTACATGAGTGATGGTGTTAGTACATAGCAGAACACAAAATAGTCATTATGAACAATATAGTGTTTTATTTATGAGATGACAAAAGCAGCCGGGAAGCACTTAATTATTTCCAACTGGAATGAAGGAATCTTTTATGTCCTGTCTTTCAGTCTTTCCTTCCCTTCCCTTCCCTTTCCTTTCAGTCATCGGAAATTGAACAGAAGACATTATAACGAACCCAGCAGGAAGTGAGAGTTCTATTATACCAATGGGAGATAATGCCAAGCCAAAGAAAATATCTAAAAGTGATAACTAAAATCTGTGTTTTTGCAACAAACAAGTGAGCTCATTTGAACAAATGCTGTTTCAAGTGCTCTTGGCTGAGTGTTGTGTCATTGTCGTGATGGAAATCTGAAATGATGCGTCACCAATGGCAATGAAAACTCCAAACTTCACTTCAAGGGAAATATACCTGAGCGTAAACCTCAAATGATATAAAATATGGTTAGTAAAAGATCTGTTACCTACTTGGGAGCCAAAAGTCGAGGGTCAGGGGTTTCCCAAAAGTTGAGGATAATACAGAGCTTCCCGTCATTATCCAAAGCATCTCACAATATTGTCACACAGTATGTTGCAACCCCCTATGCTAGCAAGCAGATCGAATCCATGAAATATGTGTGATTATACAATTTAATGAGAAGATGTGGGACCAAACAGCATGCCAAAACACAGCCTGGGGAGCAGTATTTATACCCTCACAAATAATCATACATTAACTGGCAGTACGACAATCAAAAGTCAGTTTTCCAGCCATTGTATCCCGTGGACGATGACTCACGATACCCAGTATTCGGTGGTAAATATTTGCTTGTACATGTACATGTGGAAAAGTACTGTATAAGACAGATTAGCACAGACAGATTTTGGTCTTTTCATGCGATTTGTTGCCAATGAGAGAAATATAGAACACCGCCAACCTTATCCTTTGACATGCTACCATGCTTAAAGAGATGTAACACTACAATGTAAGTGCACTTAAAGCTATGTTCCAGCTCAGTGAATAATGAATTACCGTGGCCAGCTTGGCGTCTGACCAGAATTGTATCACAACTCATCAGGATAAAAAAACTTACTAAAAAGAAAGTATGAAGCCAAATGGACACAATACACCGGGCCCAATTCATTTTCTGTTGGCAAATACAGTTTATCAGCTCATTCATTATAATCAGGCACTGTGTCGCTCAATGAGATGCAACATAAAGTGAGAAATGTTACCACTCTGTTCAGCCACATTCATGTCAGGAGTTGGGATTCCTTCTGTGAATACTTTATGTTTATGCATTTTGTACTTATGCCTTCTGCATCCTCATAAGCACGGCTTACCACACTGCAATATGGTACTGAATAATATTATACTGTGGCTGGGAGTGCTGAGGAGTCTTCTGTGGTGTTTTAATGACAGCTGAAATAAGGGTATTTTAATGGCACTGTGAATTTGCAGGTATTATGCACCGTCAAAACCCTCCTCTTTCTCTCTTTAGGTTAGACCTCAATGATAAGTCATTATTTCTAACCAAGAAGCTGTGAGGATCTCTGCGCCCTTTTAATATTAGAGTAAAATCTAAAAGAGACATGAATCTTGTATTTATTCATATTCCCTCCGGCCCCCACCCCCCCACCCCCATTCGCAACACTTGCACATCTTGAGAAATTGCCTTCTTACACTGAAAAGAAATCACACAGTAGCAAACCTAGAATGCTTGTAAAAAGCAAGGTTAGGTAAGCATGATCCTGAACTCAACGGACGAGGAGGAAGATATACAAACTGACAAAGTGGTGATACCCCTGTAAGCAAATAAGATGTCGGCAGAAGAGCTCTTCAGGACGACATTAATCTCTGGCTGAATGACCTGAAGAGAGTCAACGTTATTTCTAATCTGCAGAAGCATCTGGTGGCATCTCAGGAAAGATTACAAAGATATGGAAGAAGAAAGAACAAGTGAGGAAATAGTGGGTAACCTGCAACTACTGTTTTCTTTTTTTTTTGGCATCCACTTGTGTAAAATTTCCATATGATGTAAGACCCTGCTTTTTCTGGAAGAACGATTTCAGACAAAGTGAATCATACTATTTCTTAAACTTGACGTTAGTTGAACGTCTTGTCTGCCTGCCTCACTCCCATCATTGCACTGGCTAGTGTCCTCATTAAAGCCAATGGATATGCTGTAAGTTAGCCTAATGTAAGTAGCTAACTAGCTAGGCCTCTGGCTCAGGCCCCTGCATGAAAATGACAAGAAATGAAAAGAGTATATCTCTGAAACTACAAGGTCTATATGATAAAAAACGGTAAAACTCATTTACTTTCACTTTTGTCAAAGAACGTAGCCTACAATGTTTTCGAACGTGAACGTACCATTTTTGAATGTATAATGTTGCTACTGTGTGCTCTGCGCTCTGCTGCGTAATGATTTCAGCAAACCTGAGCAATACTGTCTTGAACGCACATCAAAAGCTCGGGAACCCGTTGGTCAAACCCCTCTATTAAAAGGCCAGGACCTCTAGAAAGTACTGCGTTTGGGTATATCTATGTCAATACTACAATTCAACCACTAAATGGAGACATAGATCGAGCTTCTTCTGGTCAAAACGGTATGTCACATGCTATCTTGTCACATGTTTAAATGCCCTGTGACGCGTTTACGGGAGCTCTCATGACTAGGAGGTTATTACATTTACCGTCTTACCTTCAGAGTTTTAAGAGTTTTGAGAGTTTTAAGTTGTTGTGTGGTACATGCCCCATGACCTGGCATAATGGATTTGATTTATCATCATCTACAGACTGCAGACATTATGATAAACAAGCAAAATACTTTTGTAAGACTTCAGTTCACCGAAGCATGCGCAAAGTTGACCCCCCCAATTGTCACTGTGTAATTTGCACTCTGCTATGCTGCACGGCCAAGCTTCTCTGTGGTGTCAACATGTTTTAAATGTTTAAGCCCATATTGTGGTGTATGCAGATGTTTTAATAGTATACACATTTGCACTTACAATTCATGAACTAAACACAACAGTTTGCAAGTTTCTTTACTGTTAATTACAATCAAATATCATTGCCATGCATGCATGCCTCACATGCTTTGATGTATTCATTAATTGTTTATGTCAGAAATATTATAACGACAAAGACTATATTTTTGGTAAGGCAGGAGGGCAATTTATTTTCCCCAAACTAGAACAAATTCAGTCCAGCGTACATATATGTGTGTCATATATGTTTGAATGGAATTCACTCTCTAAGCAGATAACTTAAAGGGTAATACTGGTATTTTCAAACCTGGGCCCTATTATTTATTTATTTTTTTTACAAATTTTGGGGTCTAAGATCCTTTTTGTTTAACCAGAAACACAGTCGTCTTTGTGCATCAACTCACCTCTCGCAAGATTTCAGAGCGAGACTTCTGTTTCTGTTTTTTACTCTTATTCCATCACTGTAGTTAAGGATAACATGACATTAAGTGTCTCACTTATTCATAATACTTTAGTCAAAAAAGCCCCAAAAACTGCATTAACCAGGATCACCAGTGTTAAGAAAGAGAATGGATTCAAAAGCACATGTGACGGTAGACTGATAAATTATGTTTACCAACATGGGTTGTAGATGTGCTGTAAGAGGGGTTTAGTGTTGCAGTAAGTTTCACATCCAACAAACGGTGAAAGTGAAAGTATGGCTACATGCTCTAAACATGGATTCCAACACACCAAAAAAACATCAAATAGCCTGAGTGTCTGCACTAAGCATTTCTTACAGGACGACTACTTTAATTGCAACCAGTACTAAAAGACTTTTGACTCTGGTTTGGATCTTGATACAGGTACAAGGGTATCAAACCTGACTAACTTTCTAAACACTCTCAGAAAGAAAGTGAAGGACCATTATGGTGCATGCAGAGGCTGCTGCCGCTCTTGAATATTCTTTACGGCAGCAATCTCCACTGCTTAGAAAAACATTATTCAGGACAAAAGCAGACAATGTAGAAAGCAGTTAAATCCGGCTGGTTTTCCTCTAAATAACAAGCTCTTTTAAGCGCTGACAACCACCACAACAGCCAGAGGCAAACCTGTGGCATTCATTATTCTGACCCATGCTCGGCTTGCCAAAACTTTACGTCAGATTTACATTTGCATTACCGCCTGACTGAATATTGTCTTCATTATTTGCCCCCCCCCCTTGTCTTGTTATCATCTCGCTGGTTACTGCTCTAAAATACAAGCAAATAATGCAAAGTGACGACAGCGATTGGGCTTGTTATGCCTTTGGGTTTGGGATTAAGCTCTCGGGACTTCATCCAGACCAGTAAAAACAATCTTCTTCATTGGAGGGGAAAAAACAAAAAAACAAAAAGCTGACATTGTTGGAACTCATTCACATAAAGAGCTGGGAAAAATACAATGTGTCCTGTTCCAAAGCATCAGAGAGTGTGTGTGTGTGTGTGTGTGGATGGGGGCATGTCTTTCCTGATCCTCTAATCGATACTTCCCTTGTCTAACGGCCCCATACCCCCACTGACTGACAGCAGCCATGCCTCTTCCTGGCCATTACACGCTGTAATTGTTTCTTTATTTTCCTCCTGCCAGACCAGCAGTGTTACCTTCATGTGGCCTTATGTCACCCTCTGGACCCACAGAGAGCATAAGGCCGGATCAATCAGCTCAACCACCCACCCACCCACAGCTCGCCCCAACAGTCCTTTATGACTCACACATTATTCACCACTCACATGTGACTAACTGGATATTTTACCACATAAAACACATACAGAAATGTCAGCGAACAGAGGGAGAAAACAGAGTCAACGACCCATGGCATCTTATGTCAAGGAAAAGTGACTTTAACGTCCATATACAAAACTCACTGTCCTACACTGAGTGACATCCACTTACTGTATGGAGGAATGGTAAAAAAAAACATGTGGGGAAACAGATCACCAGGGTGTAAACAACCAGGTAAATAACAGCCAATCTTGACAGCTGACGTCATTGCCTCTAACAGCGAGAAAATGCTATAAGCTATGCTTGGTCCTGCTAGCATTCAGATGTATTAATACTGACTGCTTAGCTAGTTTCACATTAGATTATCCAGAGGTGAGGCGAATGGCAGAGTTGGGTGTTAATTCTCTCTGGTCATTATAAATGACCCCTTTCACATTATACAGAGTCATTTCATCCATTGTTAATATAAAAAGTATTGATGAGTGCAGCAAGTTTTTTTCTGGCAAACTAAGCCAGCAGCCGGTTGAGATATTTGCCGTAGCTGCATCCGCTAATCAAAAAACAGATGGCTCTCACGTGGGATGAACCTGAACTCAGGGGAAAGCATACAGGTATCATTGTGATGTGTGGACACATCAGATGCAGTTTCTTTCTTTTGTTACCTCAGCATTGTAGCTATTTTCACATCTCTAGAACCAGATGTTGCAGCTGAATTTGCATGGAAAAACATGCTATTTTTAGGCATGTAAACAACTGAGCAGTATGGCGGTCACATCTAATTCCCTAATCTTACTATTGTATTTCATGTGAAGTGACACAGGTGGTCAGTTGGGGGGTAAAGTAAAAACAATGAATTAGCCACTGTTATTTACGGACCCTGTGCATTGATTCCAGCCTTCAATATGATGACGCGATGATATGATGACATCACAGCAGGACCTGAATAGTACATGGTTAGTTATTTTTACGCTGTGACTGTTTTTTCTGGTGTTTACTTTGTCTACAAAATCAATGCATCTACACTCCAATATCATTTATAGTCTAGTCTTGGGGTGTAGCAGCCTTTGCACTGCAAACATAAAGAGTGGAAACACTGGAGTTTGGTGGGTTTGCCCTGCCTTCATTCCTGTTGACATTTAACTACAAAAAAAAAGAATAGAGCCATTGAGGAAAAAGACAACCGAAGAGAGCCAAACGCCGTGTTCGGACCGAGCTAAGATCCTGATGGGCTGTACTGTACTTGACAGGTGTGGGCCTGCAGCTCTCACCTCCCATTTGCTGTCCTGGGTTTTCCTCTTGAACTGGATGTTCCAGTTCTCGGCGTCCACCTCGGCGCAGTGAGCGATGGTCATGGCCACTGGGCAGAAGAGGTCCAGGCCTGGAGGACCGTACGTCACCTCTGGGCCCAGGAGGATTTCACAGCCTTCCAGTGTTTGGACACTGAACACGCCGTGACACAAACACACAGGCACACACAGAGAGAAAGAAACACATTGTAAAAGATACGTAAAAAGAAGTTGTGGTCCTGCCTGTGTTGACATGTGGTGAAGTGTCAGCAGAATGACTCTGTTAGACCATCCTGTGATTGTGCATTCTGATGGTTACTTCTATTCAAAGTGCTTTCCAGCATCATACATCCATTTTTTGCAGGTATGTTAGGAATTGCAGGGCATTGAGTTTCCTACACAACTGTACTCTTTTAATTTAAGCAGGTGTGCAATAAATTAGTGTACTGCAGGACTGAAAAAACACTTGTGTTCAAGTGAAATGCTTAATGAAACCTGTACTTTTTTTACTTTTCTGAATCTCACTAACACGATCCATAATCTGTGATAAAAATAAACCTCTCACGCAACAAAACAGATCAGCCACATTATGTCTGGTGCTGTACATGGCAGCATTGTTAAGACTGTAGGCTGGGCTCTTCACATGATTTTCCATATTTAACAGTTTCAATTCATTATCTCAGAGCCATTATATGTTATTAATATTATTAATATATTAATATCTCTCCTTGAGCTGCTGCTGCTGAAATAAGAAAAAAACCCTTGCTCCTCAAGTTCAGGTTATTGCTACACAGCCAGGCTGCGGGAATTTGTTCCAGTGCAGGTGAAAAAGTCACTGCGATTTGCCGGAGAGTTGGAGTGTGCTCATTAAAAGCGGCTTACAACAAACAGGTCTTGCCAGTGGATGGTGGCAGCAGCAGATGCGGCGGTTGGTTTTTAGAAAAAAGGGCAGGCGGGATCATGACAGAGGAGATCAATGCCTCAACAAAGCTTTCTAAGCTTAGTCATCGCAGATCAGAGATCGGAGAGTGTTGATTTGTTAAGATTTCTTCCTTTGAATGAGAAGTGATTTATAGTCGTCATATGAGCAGCCACTTTAACATACAGCACGTCACACAATGACTTCAAACTAACAGGTTGAGAATGAAGAGGAATGCCTGATGGTGAAGTAGTGGATTAGCGTAGGATTCAACACAATCTGCTGTTAAAGTGAGCCTGAATATAAAAGCATGATTCTTTTATTATTTATATTTCTATTATTATTTTAGTAGTTTAGCATGATCATCTAAAGCACTTTATTTGGAGGTAAGGCTGTCTCCAGAAAGACAGAAGCACTGTGTGAGAAACATAGTCCCCTCATTCCTTTCAATAAGACCACTGAGTTGGTTTATGAAGGTCTGGACGCAGAGGGTTTCTGAAGATTTAAAAATTATTTGTTGGGCCTTTTTGCCTTTACATACAACATTGCAGAGATACAGAGAGATAGAGGGAGAGATTGCGTGGCTTTGGTCCAGACCGAAATTTCTCAACAATTGGATAGATTGCCATGAAATTTTGTACATTCATGGTCCCAAGAGGATGAATCCCAAATGACTTTCATGATCTCCTGATTTTTCCTCTAGCGCCACGAGCAAGTCAAAGTTTTTACTCTTCCAGTGAAATATCTCTACATCTACTTAATGGATTGTCATAAAATGTTGGTACAGATATCCATGGTCCCCAGAGGATGAACCCCAATGACTGTGGTGACCCCTTAACTTTTCTCTCATCATCAGGTCAACATTTTAATTTCCTAATATTTTTGATTATGACCATATACCTGCAAAAGTAAAGACATTCCTATATGCCGTAGCTGTACATTGTGTTTAGTGCTAATTAGCAAACGTTACAAAGCATACGAGCATTAGCATTTAAGGTCAAAGCACTGCTGTGCCTAAGTACAGCCTCACAGGGTAAACGTGGCTAACCCTTAACCTTGTTTAATGATGTGTGGTTTTTGGTCTGAAAGAAAAACATGCACACACAACTACAGCAAGTATGGTAAGTCAAGGTTGAACCAGAAAGTGGGTCTCTAAACTGTGACGGACCCTTAGAACAGAGAGTTTGGGTACGATTTTTACCTTTTGCCTTCATTTTGTTGTCCAGTGAGTTTGGTTTATAACATCTCTGATTGTCTAACTGCTCATCTTTCTTGGCCCGTTGGATGTCTATTTAGGGATATCACCACATTACCAGATCTCAGTAATGAATAAAAATATATCATTATTAATTATTGGAAATAGTAGCCATAACTACAAAAATAATACACAAGTTGTAATAACCCAGAATTAACCTTCAATGTACAGGACATTTCATATTGAAATTGAATTCATGAATACCACTGTCCACATTCTCCATGGCTAATAAAACCTCACACCATGTATTTCCACATCTACTACGTTCTCTTTCTCATTCTCTGGAGTAAATAGTTGACTCATGTCGCTGTGTAGCTCGCCAGACACAGCATGGCACCAACACCGTAGCGGTTAGGGGTTTGTTTCCCATTAAGAACAGCCATGCTACAAATGTATGCTCTCACTGAGCTGCTTTGGATATTACAGTAGCTTATCTGAATTAAAAGTTACTTTATGGTAAATGCTCTTTCTGGCTGCTTACATCCACTCCAGACTTCCCAATTACTGCCTCAACATGCAGGTACCATCTCATTGCGCAACCACCTCACCCTCTTCCCTATGTCTCTTAGCTCACAGTCAGTTTTTCTGTTATGTCAACAGCAAAACCTTCTCTTGACTGGTCTGGAGAGAGCTCTCGATCCCTCAGCCAACAGCGCTGAGCCCAATCACACATTTAATGTAAAGTGTAGGCAAGGAGCAGATTACTGGCTCCTTAAGTAGCCTGCAACTCAGGCCCGAAAGTCCAGCGGTAACCTCAAAGAAGCGCCTGAGGCTAGCGGACTCTTCTCAGTTCCACTTGTCATCACGATGAAGGGCTCTATACGGCAGCTTCTTGAGCCCCTAGATGAGGTGCATTATTTAAAGTGAGCGATGACTCACTCCTCGGGGACCCAGGGAGCCGTGCAAAGTGGCAGATTGGGCCGGGAGAGGAGATGGCGGGCTTAATAAATGCACACATTAGCACGCTCCATTAGCTTCACCTTTATTTGCTTGTAGTCTCCCACCTGTTTGTCCCACTGTGCTTTTGTCCATTTTTACGTTGATGCAGACACCTTATGTGTTGCATGGATACATTAATCAAATGGGCATTTAGAGGTGAAGCTTCGCTGCAATATCCAGCAAAGACACGCAGCTTAAGTTCTCCTGCTTTGATCATTCATAACGTCCATCTTCTGCCAGTGTCCCCTTTTAACTGCAAAGTCTTAACTGCAAAGCATTTATTAAAATAACTTCAGTAATCAAGGCTTGACAACGTTACTTGATTAAAATAACTGATCTGTAAAAGATGTAACAATAAGTTAAACTAATCACCGCCCTGTTTAAAAAAACATAACCAGGCACTGTGCCTTGATTTACAATACCATCATAATGACTATTCAACTAACTTTGATACCACTTCATCTCTAGTCCCAGACCTCGTCGTACTGCTCTTGACTGGAAAAATGAGTGTAAGCAACATGGCTAATCACTTGAAACAATTCGCCATGCTATTTGGTCACTTATCATTGAGAGCACTACTCAGATAACCAAAAATAACGTCTGAAATCACTGAACAAGTTGAATAAATGCTTGAAGCACTTGTGCAATTGGCATACAAAAAGTGGCATGTTTTGCCAAGTTGAGGTATTATTATGTATTTTTCTTGCTTTTGTACTGCAGACAGTGATTCTTGAATATATCCAAAACTGTTAGGCCCAACTTCTGGCTGATGTTGAATAACCAGTTGATAGATTACATATTTATTATTACTACTACTATTAATGTTGACCATAATAATATGTGATATTTGGACAGTATGGCCTGTGGTTTAACTGCTGTTTCAGAGGCTTTTCCACCCCGAGTAGAATAGAATTCTCAATGCATAAGTATTGTAGTATGTATGTACTATACTGTATGCTCAGCTCGTCAATGCAACTTATCAGGCTCATTATTTGTAATGAGTTCATCAAAGGAACCTGAATGCCTGCCAGTCATTTGTTCACTCTCCAAAGTCTGTCTTTCTTGTTTTGATAAAGTCCATGTTAGCTGAGTCATGGGTCTATTTCAACAGAAAATGGAATGATGACCACACTGAAAATCAATGTCCATTTTGACCCCCATGAAAAATGGAAAAAATAGTCTGCTCCCATGAACATTTATTGGTATACAGTACCACCATTTTTTGATTTTGATCTCCATCCCTTTAAAACAAACTTTAAATGTTGAAAGTTTTTATAGGTGATATTGCTCTCAAAATAAAGGAATAACCTTTAAATGTGTCATTAATACAGTCTTTTCAATTCTGGATGCTCTGTGAACTGTTCTCTAGCATCACCATCAGTCCACAATGAAACTTTTGGCTTTACAAATCAAAAGCTAATGTTTGGATTTCCATGATGTGATTTTTCTACTAGTACAGGGAAATATCGAAATCTAATTAGCCATGAAAAACATCTAGTGATGTGTGTTTTCTGTTTCTTCTGTGGATTGGTCAGAGATATATTTTTTGTAGTGCACAGTGTAAGGACTTTTAATATTCTACTCCCTCTGTTGCCTAAATAAAACATGTTGAAAAAGTGTTGACTGTATCTATTACATCTATAAAACATGTATAATTATTTTTTACATTTTTTTAATTTTGAGTTTGCATAAATTGCAAGCAGCATCTACGGCAAAATAAGTAAACATGGAAACGTTACTTAAATATAATAAAATATATGTATTAGAAACAGGAGGAATTAGAAATAAAGGCATGTTTCTAATAGAAGCCTGTTTTAAATAAAGAGGTCTTTGGGCAGTTGAGTTAAATAATGGCTGTGGCCACTATGCCAGAATTTATAGCAAGTTCTCTTTCACAGTGTTTTTGAGTAACTCATTAATAAAAAGTGTGTGAGCAATAAATACAAATCTACAGTTACCACAGTAACATTATTAATGTGACGCTATTGAGCAAGTTTGACTAAAGTCCTATTCGCACGGGACTAGTATTACCAGGGGACCTCATGTGATTTAGAAACCCCCCCACATCTGTGTTTCGTGTGGTGCATCCACACGGGATAAGCACCACACGAAAAGTCTGTCTGTAAAAAAAAGCCTGTAAAGTCTGAATTTTACTCGAATTTACTGACATTATCCCCCATATATGATGTCAAGGCTCTGCATAAAATCCGCTTCCTGAACAACAAGAGTTACTAAGAAGAAAAACAGGCATTGTACACACGAAGAGACACTCAGTTTAATTGCCGTGTGGGGTGAACCACGTCAGCAAAAGCAATTTGATCAAATGGTGCACAACCACACCGTTTGGGAAAATATTCACAATGACCTATTGCTCCGCTGCCCGTCTGTACAGGAATTCAGATGCTGTCAAAACTTTCATTTATTATTGCCAACGCAGCCTCCATAATTCTTGACCGGGAAAGAGGCAGAAAAAAGGCCAAATATTTGGCGAAATATGGTAGGTAATTTGGGGTGGAATTTTTACTTACAAATTACTGATATGGCAGATTCACATGGGATTAAGATCACAGTCGACGTCTGCAATTATTACAAATTACTAGAGGTCCCCAGGTAATACTAGTCCTGTGTGAATAGGACTTAAGGCACTAGCTGGCTATTACATTTCAGTTATTCACATAGAAACATGGAAAAAGTTAAGTGCTGATATAATGAGAAGGTGACCTGGAACAATGCTACATCACATAAGCCATACAGTATAACAAACAAGTAGGGGGAATGTCATTGTCCTCAACATACTGTAGATGGATCAAACATTTCAGATCAAGATGGATCTTAGTTTGAAGTTTGACAGCTCTTATTTCTAAAGTGTAATGTCACCTTGGTGTGTGGGGTGGGGGGGGCATGGAGTTGTGCGCTCTGGACTGAAACCGCGAGCGACGTGTCCATCCAGAGATCTGTGCTGTGAGCTCTATGGACCATGAGAGCTGATGGCTTAAAGCAGGAGCTGCCACTTCCAGAAAAACAGATCAGCTGGGTCAGCCACCGTGGGCCTGGGCTCTGACTAGAGGGCCGGGCATCCAAGCAGGAAGCCTTGTCACACCTCCGCACTGCTGCACTTCTACTGACAACCATGTATATTAGATTATCATGTTGGCCCTCAAACTCTATAAAACTGATTCTGCAGTGCACTTTGTGAGTTCTGAGAGTTTCCTCCCTCTGATTTATGAAATAAAACTTAACTGGAAGCGTCTAGACAACAGTAAATAACCTACAGTACTATGTCCCAAATGTTCAGCTGGGCCTCTTTCATAAAGCACACATATGGAAACTAGTTTCATCATTAAAAGCTCTTTTCCTACCAGGACAAAGCTGTTTCTGCCTCAATAAGTTGAGGGATTTATCTTACAATACAGAGCGCTCATAAAACCTCAGAGGCAAAGGGAATATTTCTGACCTAAGCAAAATCGCGCCTTCAAAAGATTTAGATGGGCCTTTGAAAAGCTCCAAGAACACATCTTTAAAAAAAAAAAAAGACGCTTTAATGGGACTGTGGAGAAGTAGGTTGGACAGGGATTGGGGCTGGACGCCGCAGCGGGAAAGAAAGGATGCAATTCTCTGCATGTCCTCTGGCCTGCCAGGGTGTAGACAGTGATTGACAGCTGGGGAGATGACAATCACAACAGACCACAGGGAAAAGCATATGGGCGTCTACAGTAAACATCTCTCTGCACGAACAGTGCGACGGAAAAAATAAGCACTTGAAAAGCACCTCTGTGGTCAAAACCAAAAGCTGTCAGGTTGGAGTGTGAAATATTTTCAAGTATTTCAAAGGTGGATAAAGCAGTGGGAGAAACCAGACGCTTTGTGCTGGCAGCTAAGAATCTCTAACAGGAGATGAAGGAAGCTCTAGACCTTCTTGTAAAGATTTATAAAGGCATCATGGACTACACATGCACTATACATTCCAACAACACTGCCCAAAGACGATTTGCAGCAAAAGCTAGTGATTCATGGCTTTCTATGTGCTGTATGGCATATTGTAACCCTGTTGCAAGCTGCTCTGCATGCTTTGAGGTCAGGAAGTCAACATGTATTATAATTCCTCAAAAGGGAAAATTGACTGACTGCTTTAAAAATTGACCTCAAATACAAAAACTCTCTGTCATGACAGGCGTAACTTGCTCCTTATGGTGCTGTTTGCATCTTTTCATTTCAGTGACCTGTCAAGGCGATCCACAACCCTGTCATCTTCACCGCTAATGTGTCTATTTTGTGGGGTTTCTTTTCTTTTGCGACTTTGTTCAAGTGGAGCGGTGTGAATAAACGGTGACACTTCAGAGGAAAACTGCAACCCTTGTGGCTCTCCGCAGGGAAGAGCGTGCAAAACCCCCCTGGAGAGAAGCTCGGTCCATCCAAGGGTCATTACCTAGCTGTGAGCAGAATGCATAATGCTCCTACTTCCAAGATGAAAGGCCTCGGGAGACGTCTGCGCCTTCTATTCCGCCGTGCATGTCCATCAGTGCACCACGCTCCATTCATCACGGCATTCATCATGGTTTAAACAAGCTTCCTGGGTCGTGACTCTCTCCCAGAGTGCCCCATTGTTGACACAGAGTGGAGTACATAACTACAAATAGACTCTCGGCAGAGTGGCGGGGACGAAGAAGAGATTGGAGGATCGGAGGTTTGACTTTGCTTCCTACGAGTACGTTGGCTAAATGAAAGACTCTATTGCAGAGCTCCCCCAGGGCTCGCGCAGCATGAACCTGGGTTTCTCCACAGCAGCTGGGACATCAAAGCCCAGACTACCACCTGTGAGGGGCTTCTGGAAGTGAACACCCATATCGTGACATCTAGAGGACTCCTATAGGGAGAGGGAGATAGGCTGCGGTACTCGCTGGGCCCCATCTGTCACACAGCCTGCCGGTAAACACACAGAGACGTGGGGATGGCCATGGGGAGGGTCACACATCTACCCTCTGTATGCACTATGGCCCACAAAAACATTTATTATTTATGTATTTATTTTATAATATAAAACTGATGTTTGCATTGAAATGTCCCATAGTTAATCTTCTTTACTAATATTTTATTGCTACTTCCACTACTACTACTACTACTACTACTACTACTACTACTACTACTAATGCTACTACTACTTCTAATAATAACAATATTGTAGGCAACCATCATTAAATTATTCAAAAGCATTTTTTTTCTAAGTGAACTTTAGTGGGCAACTAAAAACTGCATTATCAATTGATCTTTTCACTGATTAATATAATGTAATAGTTAAACAATTTAGGTTGGAGATATTCTATATTTTCCTTATTGTCAACAAATCCCATGAAAAGACCCAAACCAACATAGTATTGATCCTACTAACAAGTATTGTGTGTGTATCACAGCCTGATATATCTTCTTCCTCTGTGCCATAGAGCTCCAGTGTTCTCCAGAAAATATTAAAAACAC
Source organism: Macquaria australasica (assembly GCA_005408345.1). Taxonomy (NCBI): domain Eukaryota; kingdom Metazoa; phylum Chordata; class Actinopteri; order Centrarchiformes; family Percichthyidae; genus Macquaria; species Macquaria australasica. The sequence goes on along the minus strand of SEMN01000256.1, from coordinate 674,790 downwards.
ATCAATGAGACACACTGTTGCACTGGCTGACATGTTCCTTCATTACCATGAACACACACATTGTAGTTTATTTTGACTCAATCCCACACACACCGTCCTGCTGCCAGAAATACTTAGTATAGCACCATAGCAAAAGTGTATTAATCCACAGATGAAAACAGTCCCCAACAAATGCACTATTTCCTCCTGTTTGAGTAATGTTTGCTGAAAACTACAGTGACCAGCAGGAAATTACACAGCCTTTCGTAAAAATGAAAGTTTATATTTGTGAGCTGTTAGTAAAGATTTACATCCTCAGCAGGAACCAATGAAATTGGAGCTGAGAGCCACAGACAGGTTAGGGAAGTCAGTAGGTATTGAGAGACAGACTGACACATTGTTGGTTTGGTCTTTTCATGGGATTTGTTGATGATTAGAAGAATATAGTATAACACCAGCCTTATCCTTTAATAGATTATAAAAACTCAAAAATAATAATTACAAATGCCCATCACAAGTGACCAGATTTCAAAGAGATGTCTTATTTTATCTGACAAAGATATTCTTTAATAATTGAATAACACAGAGCACAACTATGGGGTAGCAGTAACATGTACCATATTTGATGGCAAACCTTTGGCACTACAAAAAATTCAAAAACAGAGAGCAAAACTTTATTTCCTAAAAGTAAAACTTTCTTTTGATTGTCGCTTACCCAGTTTTGGTCATGTGCTCTCAAGTCAGCTATTTTGCTTTGGCAAATTACAGCTGCAAACATTTGCAAATTCAAATCCTTTGGTTGCATGTGACATACACATGGATGGGCGGGATATGGCATAGATCGGGCATGTCTATTGGCTAGTCTACACTGGAGCAACAGTGTGACAAGCTAATGACTGTGTACGTACTTGAAGGATACAGTTATATTAACAGTGCAAGGAGCAGCTAAGATCAAAGTTTTCAGGTACGTCCCCTCAGCATACTTTCTAAGTAAGAATGCATGTTTTTTTTTTTTAGTTAATTGAGGTATCTGTTGTATTTACTTACAGTCATTCAGAATTTGTCCAGCTTAGTCCAAACACATTAGATATTTTTACTAAAATGATTAATCTGTTATAAAAATTTACATTTATACATTAAAAATAAATAGATTTTTTAATATACTAATTAATTAACTGTACCTAATGGTTTGAAAGGAAATCCTCAAGCAAGACATGAGTGATATACTATACTACACCAGCATGTTCAGACTGGCCTGCCATCCTCTTACAGTTTTTAAAGACAGTGACAATAAATCCTAATTCATCTTTAAAGCTCAAAAATCTTTTCATTTCATACTTGGAAGAACGAACGAGTGAAGTAGGCATAATAAGAAACAACACAGGCTCATTAGGCTGAACTCAGCACAGACAATAAACAGTGAGAAAACATCTTTTTTTTGTCATCGGCGTGCTTGAATATAATTCTGCTGTAATTAAGCCACCAATGATAGAACGCATTAAACTTGTAACTTTATAATCTGCTTCAGTGAGACAACTAAGTGTTGAGAAGTGAAGGTCCTCTTGACTAAACACCACAGCTGTAATTGAAGACAGAGGCTGGTAAATAATTAGAGATGAACAGGACAGTGAGGACAGAGGATGGAGAGTCAGGGGAGATGGATGATAAGATAGAAGGAGACTGACAGACAGATAGATGCTGGAAATGATATTTGGGTAAACTCTGGCCTCACCTTGCCTCTCCCTGATTGATCACCATGTACATCTCCCAGGACATATTTTCAGCCACGGCTCCATGAGGCACCAGCAGGCTGACCCCTGGAAAACACACACAAATGTGTCAACAGCAGCAACTCCAACAGCCTGACAGTGGAGGGGAAAACAAGGGCTTACAGCATGTCGTACATGCAGGGGTTATGGGGATATTTATGAGAGCTTCCTTTTACTTGAACAAACTGTGGCATATGAAAGAATAGATTTTACATTTTACTAGAAGAATAATGAAAAAAAAAACATTTTTCATGGCACAAGCAAATGCTGATCATCTGGAATATAAAATAGTTACACAGGATTGGGCGCACACATTAGCATCTATTGTATAGGCATCTGAATTTTGATGTTGAGGCAGTTAACAGTGATGTTTGTTTAGGTTCTGGTATGTCTATTGCTCTGATTGTCCTTCAAATAAAAGATAAAATACATAGTTTGTCATTGCCTTCCAAAACCCATTACCATTACAAAAAAATGATTCATATGGCCGTTACCTGCTCAAGCTATGGTTAAGGTTTGGTAGGTTTAGGCCATAGACTGTTTATAAAGATGGATGTCTCGTCTCCACTTCCTCCCACTGTACAAAAATGAAGCCAAAATATCCTGGATACGGGAGCTGCCATCTTGCATTGGTGACGTTTTTTGGAGCCAGAGTCTGCACAGTAGTGATCTGTGGTATCGACGTCCCACCCATCAAATCACAGTTGTCAATCATGACGCCACAACCCCTTTTTATAGCATCAAATAACTAATTAAAACCAAACTTATCAGAAAAATGAACACGTGAACAAACATCAGCGGTTTAAAATTTGATGTGACGTGTACTTTGATTTTTCAGTTTGGCCCATGTCCCATCTGCTAACATGGAGGGGGCGGGGCTTATGAACTATACTGCAGCCAGTCACCAGGGGGCGATTGAGACGTTTTGGCTTCACTTTTGGGGAGCTGTCATATCATCCATCTTTATATACAGTCTATAGTTAAGGCACAAAAACTGCTTGTTAGGAAACTTTCGTTGTCTTGGGTAAAAGAAAACAGGCTGTGAACAGCAGCCTCCCATGTCTAAGTCACAAGCTTTGTTGACCCAAACATCCACCCCAACCTCTTCCCGGTGCAGTTTTGCTGTCACACTACTTCCTTGCTTGTGACAGACAACAGTCATCCTTGATTTTACTCTGTCACTATAGAGGGCTGTTGCTTAGCCATTAGCTTGGCTGCAGTTTGACGTTTGAGGTGAGTTGTCGTGTGTGTTGTCTGGAACAAAACAAAGGTTTCAGAGCCCAGCTGTCAAATATATATCTAAGTGATTTGTTTTTTAATAATGAAACGGCACTGGCACATACAGGTTTAAAGAGAACTGGACTCACACAAGCGAGTCTATGGTCTGCAGAATTTAACTTGGCTCACTACAGTGATGTTTTCTCACTAATCAGGCTGACGTCATAGATTTGGGTATGACTCAAGGCTGATTCATTCTCTCTTCAGTGATTTGTCTGCAGTTGCATCAGTATCAGAGTTTGCACTCAAGAGTTAAGGAACATTTCATCAACTATGTCTAAAAACTGACCAGCCATAAGGACAACCAAAACGTTTTAAAACACAATTCATCAAGGGAGCCTGGAAATGATAGTACAGAATATGGAAATGATCTGGATCAACAGTCTAGATTAACTGGATAACAAGAAGTTATTGGCTAACATGACTGATAGGTTGTATTCCACCATTATCTGAGTAATTGCTACAAATTCTTTCACTGAAATGTTGGTACTTTTAGGACAGACAAGACAGAATCTGAAACAAACAAACAAACAACTAAATCCATCCCAGTCAAGGTTCACCTGATCAGCTGTATAGGAATAAATGGGTACAGAACATAGATGGATGAATCAATATTTGGTTTGAATGAAGTTGTAAACAGTTTGTCTGACACTGTCTAGAAGAATTAAAACAATCTTTCTATTTATTCTGATCTCCCAACCACCAACGCTCGCCACACTTTTGATTACGCAACATCTTTCTGCAGAGCAACACCACCCCGCCACTGTTGCCAGCCATTATTCATCTGCTGCTGTGTGAATGGAGAAGCATTCACATTGAAGAGAAGAGAGCATATAAAAGCCCTGCTTTACAAATAAAAGGTTCAGAGGAGCAGAGTGGGAGATGACAGATAAAGATGGTTTTTGGCTGCTCTATAGAAAGGGAATATTTTGTAATACCTCAGCCATCTCTGAAAGGTGCATTTTAACCAGTTTGTTTTAATTAAATAAACATTCTGTGTCACATGTTGGTGGAGGCTGCTCTGCAGTGATGGCAAAAAAAAACAAAAAAAAAAACAGATGTGAAGATTCTCAGCCAACAGTAAGTCAAATACAACTCGATTTCTTGTGTAGTGTTAAAAGTCTTGCAGTATTTAAAGGGTCAGTTCATCCCTTCCCCCCCAAAAAATCTCACTTCCTGTGGGAACACAAAGCACTGCAACGCAACTACGTGCAAATAAAAGAAAAAAAAACAAACAAAAAAAACGAGCAAATGAAGAAATCATCTCTTCTCTGACAGAACATATACATTTAGAAAAATATGCTGAAAAAGAAAAAGACCAACCGAGGTAACAAAGGTACGCTGTGGAGTGCTTTTGTAAACAAAGTAATGTTTACATTCAGCGTTTCCCGCCAAAATGCACATTGTGTATGCCTGAGGAAACAATTACATTGAATGCATTTCATTCCTCATGAAACATTTGAAAGAAGCAAATATTTTAATGTAAATCCTGTATTGTTTAAATCCCTGTCAACTAGCTGACAGTCCTCTCCTTCCTTCCCTTTGTTGGCCCATTGCTACAGATTAGTGAGTGTTTCTTGATTTCCTGTTGTGCTGTATGTAATTGCAGCATTTTTCTTTTAATGTGATGTTTGTGCTGTCAATGTGGCAAGATCTTTTCTTCATGCGCTTGTATTTTGTCCATTTGTATGTGTTTTCCCAAGGCTCTTGGCCACTGTGCTGACCTAGGGTCTATGTCTTTGGTAGAAAGTAGTTCCAATTGAAAATGTTCAAAATGTGGTCTGTGGGTTATTCAGAGCGATCTTGAAAGAGGTGTTGCTGCTGAACTTTTTTAATGTCATTTTTGTGAACATCACTAACAATTCCAATCTCTACTGTATTGAGATGGAGGCAGAAACCTCAGAGGCACATATCTCAAAACTTGTGCTTATAAAATAAAACATATCTGCATGGTTAGATACTACTAGAGGTCAGTGTGGAAATATGTCGATTAAACTGTACAGATGCAAAGAATGTTCCTATTTTGGTTCCATGTCACTCAGGTGATGGGAAAGCTTCAGTAATCTGCAGTGAAGTGCTGCGTATGGCCGGTTATTCAGTCTAATGAATAGTGGTCCCTGCATACAGGCTGTGTGAGTGCTGCACTTGACAGCAGTGACTCCTCCACTCAGACCCCTCAGCCTGAAAGACGACCGCGGGAGGCTGATTTCACTTCACCTCTCCACGCCAGCCAAGGGCCACCGCTACGCACACGAGGACCACAGAAGAGGGCTGTAAGTGCAGCGGTACGCACGGACTGTTGACCTGGTGACAACTGTAACGGCCCTTGCAAACTCCTCCAATCGCTCCATTTGTGTTGGCGGGACATGATGACAGCGTGACCCTTGTTTGCCTGAGAGAGCCTGTGATGATGTGGAGGAATAGCAAACAGCTACCTGCCTTGGCAACAGCACTGATGGATCTTAGCAACAGCTTGCAATAGTTAGTGTCTAAGGAGTGTGTAGATGCACTTATAGTGGTGATGTAGTAAGATCATGACTTCTTAGTGAAGCACAAACTTTGACAAGCTGAGTTAAACTGTAAATGCAACATGACTATTTTTTCTTACTTAAGACCACATTCAACTTTTCTTTTAATTTTTGTATTTAGTATCTCCCGAATTCCCTCGCGAGTCAGCTGGATTTGCAAAATCACGCGAGAATCCATGTTGCCAGGCATCAAGTTATTCGCTTGTGGCCAAACCACCATGGTTCAGTCCAATCAGCATCCTATGAGGAACTACTGGCAGCTACAGGCGTGGTAAATGGCGGCTCCTAAAGAGGTTAGCATAGCTGCTGCTATAGCATCAGTTCTATCAGAACTGGAGAGTATTTCTTCATTGAAAGAAGAGCAAAGAACAGCACCGAAGGCTTTTCTCCATGGAAAAGATTTTTTTTGCTCTTCAGCTCTTCTACTACGTCATATGGTTTGTTGATCTGATTGGTTGAAGTTAGCCGTGATAGACGGTGATAGACAGATGGTTCATCCAATCACCTGCCAAGTATTTTTTTGAAAGGACGATTTTTGATTTGATTACAGATTTGCTCACTGTACATCCTAGATGATGTGTTCTTTCAAAGTATTCCTTCTACAGATGACACAGACTTTTATAGAAAACCTACACCTTCAGTAGTGAAGCTGTAAGCTCTTTTGGCTCATTGCAAAAGTAGTGCTTTGGAGATTAATATGGGTAATGCTACAGAAATGATAATTTGTACAGTACCAAGCAGGATTTCACCAGGACTGTAGCTACCGCTGAGGACACCAGTGACATGTCCTCGGTATTGTGTCTAGGATCTTTATGGTTTTACCAACCCAACCAAGAGGAGTTCCATTTTACTGTAATACACAAATGACATATGGTGGATTTTGATATTTGTTTGGACCAAACATCTTTAAATTTGATTATGTTAAACTACAAAAACATTAACAATTGGGTTTAGTATTTTTCCCACCAGAATTAAATCCTGGCAGTGTGGAGAAGTTTTTTTGGTGGCTAGTCAAAACTTTCTTTCGAATCTTTCTTCAGACTGAAGTCTTGTCATCACCGCGAGGTTGCCAGGCAACCAGCAGAGACTTCAGGAAGTCAGTGCTCTGGCAGATTAAACAAATGAGATTTAACAAGTTGATTAGTGATCTTTAGAGATTCTGGTAGGTGGATTTTGTTGCCTTTGAACAGAACCAGGCTAGCAGTTTCCCCCCCAAAAATGAACAAAAACAAAAACTTCAGTCACTTTCTACCAATGGGTAGGATAGTTGTTAATCTCCAATCATTCTAAGAGGCTCTCAAGTTACGATGCTTTTGGAAAACACTTCTTAAACTTAAGAAGGTTCATTTTCTTAAGATCCTTTTGGGAAACAGAGCCACTTTTTTTTTAAAAGTACTAGAAATATTGAGTCAATCAGTCTTATAAATTGTTCACAAAACTTGCATTGAATATCCACTTTACATGCTGGCCACCTGAACTACAGGCTCAGGAACAGGCTTGCTAGAGTAGTTGGTATAGTCAGTCAAATAATTGGGAAACCCAAGACCAGGATGAGTGACTGACAGCAGAAGAAGAGATAAAGCCATGAGCATCCTGACAGACAGTTCTCATCTTAGTCTGAGACCCTGAACTCTGGTACTATAGCACTACTATAAGGCCAACAATACAGTATTTAATTTCAAGTGCAATTATCTTTTTAAACTCAAAATGTAAAAAAAAAAGCTGCAAAATCCTAGTATTTTATTTCAGGTTTTAATGGTGTATCCTTTGTTATGAGTATTTTTTAAATTGTTTTATTCTCTGATTATGTCCTGTCAACATATTTCTTTTATATGTTAAATGTTTATATGCTGCTTTTATGTGTTGAAATACAACAATAAAGTTGTACTCTGTGCTATTCTATTCACACACTTTCTGGACAACACTAATTAAGATTTACATTTTGTACCACCTTCTAGAGCTGAGAAAGGTTCACTGCACCACTTTTGTGTGTGCTGGCACACAAAACACAACAAAAAAAGGGCCGTACTTTCTTGATACACACGCAGCAGAGAGTTTACGCCAACAACAAGCAGCACGGAAGTGGAGAAAAAATTGGTGGAAAATGTCAGATGTTTCTTGTGCTGCGAGACATTCCAGGGAGGCTCCACCTCATGCTCAACGGCACTAGCTTATGATGGCTACTATAATGAGAAGTTACTGCAGCCTCTCATTATGGAAGCCTAGTGAACAGAGTGTGAGCTGCTTTTCATTATGAACACACACACAAAAAAAAGATTGAGGCAGTGCTTTTTCTGCTAACAAACTCTGTGAAGCTCACCGGTGTTTGGCACCACCAGCCGTCCTCCGGGGTGGCCGAACATGCCGGTGGTCCTCAACTGCTCCTTGCAGGTGCTGAAGGGCCCGTTGAGGGTGAGCAGGCCCTTCTTGCGTCCGTCCGCGGTGCTGCAGTAGTCCCGGCTCAGGTCCCGCGGGAAGGTCTCGGCCGGGGCTTTGGCGTGGAACTCTGCCCGCTCTGCCACACCTAGCGAAACCATAAAGGAGCTCTGAACCTTGACCTTGATGTCTGGCAGGGGGTCGAAGAGCTCTTTGTCTGCGCTGTCCTGGAAGCAGAGGGGGGTGCTGTACGTCCGTCCCACTGTTAGGTCAGGCTGCATCGAGGAGTTGAGAAGCAGCGGGTTGCCTGCAGAGACGGAGAGATAGCACAGCCACACAGTCACCTAAAAGCCCTGCTCGCATGGGACTCGCATTATGCAGGGAACTCGTTTAATTAATGAATCAAAGCCCAACCTCTGTGTTTCCTGAACAGCACTTGCATGGGATAATGAAATTCACTGGTATCCCAGATACAGCTAAATAAGGTCAAGATTGTACTATGTTTTTTTCTTCTTCTTTTTTGGGTATAATTTCATGATTGAGGAAAAACAAAAGCTGAAAATTTAGAAGGCTAAAAAGCTGAAAAACATGCAAAGAATTCCTTCACTTTTCATGACAGGAGAAAGATAAGGTCCTTGTAATAAGCATTAGTTAATAGCTAATAAGGCCCTTATAAGTTGCTTATTAACATTATTATGTGTTAATAAGCCTATATAAGTGTTAATAATAGCATCATAAGCACTAAGCTTTTTAGTGCTCATTCCAGATGGGGAGCTGCGAAAAGCATAGTTAACTGTTAATAAGTGCATAATAAAGGATTTATTAACATTAATAAGGAATTGTTCTTGGTTTAGATCCAGTAGCTGCAAAAAGCATAGTTTACTGTTAATAAGTGCATAGGTAACTGCTAATAAATCAATAATAAAGTGTTTAACCTTAATAAAGCAACAAAAAAGCTTAGTAAAGATAAGTCAGGTAAGTTAGTAAGACTCAATAAATGAGTTTGTAATGCTATTATAAACAATTATAAGAAACTCAAAAGGCTTTTATTAACGTTCTTAAGCGGCTATACATTTTTTCTCATAGTTTATATATATAGTTCTCATAGTGCTTATAAATGTTCTGTAATCTAACAATACATGTGTTTATGATGCTATTATTAACACTTATACAGACCTATTAACACATAATAATATTTATAAGCTTCTTAAAATGACTTATAAGTGCCTTATTAGCTATTAACTAACGCTTATTACAAGGACCTTAATATAAAGCATTTCCAAAAGGGTAAAGAGAATGTGCCATTCAGTTTGCATGGATTCAATATTATCAGGGGATTTCTGTCTGCAGCACAATACAGTGGACACTAGATGACTACTATATTATTGTACAAAAAGCAGACATAGCAGATTTGAGGTTAAAATCACCTTTGATCTCCAGAAATAATATAAATTCCTGGATATCCTCAGGTAACATTAATTCTGGTTTAAGAGCCACATCTCTGGGCTCCTTCTCCTGAACTGTCCTGCAGCTGACCAGTGAAGCTCCAGCACCAATTAAAACAACATGTCCGGGCAGGCGACCAGTGCATCAGAGGTAAGGGAGCACAACCTGGACAGAAGGTCCAGGGCTCGGAGCCATGGTCAGAGCGTTAGATTTAATTACCAAGCACACACGCAGCTTGATCTCCATAATCCATCTGCTGGAGTCAGCTCCTCTGGACGCCGACTCGTCCTCCTGAAGGACAGGAGGGAGGGCCAGGAGGGGTGTAGGTGACTGCTCTGTAAATGAGGGGAGTCCTTCAGCTCCCAGTGTGGACCCAACAGCCTGTGGAGGGGAGGGGGGGTCTTCATCTGTGGCCATTAGATGTGATGACGCTGCCAAACGGAGTGAGGAGCGCGCCGCATCGATCTGGCAGACTCAGACGTGCGGTGCCCCTGGACTAGCCGTGCCAAGATAACGGCGGAGTCACTGAGTCCTTGCTGCCCAGCTGTTGCCTGGCGAGGGGTGCAAGGCGGGAGGCTAATGTTGTTTTATTTTTAGGGAAATCGTTAATTACCGGGGACGTGATTTGTGATGAGCATTCTGGGGTGTGTTGGTTTTGACTTGCTCTTCAAAACTCAACTTTTCCTGTTCTTTTTGTCTTCACAAACGAATTCTTGGCATATTAAAATATGGAACATGACCAGAGATGTATTCATATTATAGCAACTGTGCTGCCTCTCCTATTCAAAGAAAATTACAGTGATTAGAGCTGCAGCTTATCAATGTTTTCATTATTGATTCATCTGTTGGTTCTTTTTTTGACTAATCAGTTAATCATTAAGTCTATTACACTTTTCACAGTTTCAATGTGCAATGCTTATTATACAGTAAGTGTACAGGTCACTGAATCCATGCAGCATGTTTTTTTGAAAACATTTCTCCTCATTTTACAGTAACATTACCCTGTCCCCTGGTGAGCAGCATTGCAACAGGATTGCTTGTTACTTCACTGCTACTGTGATACATTTCACATGTCAGTAGTACAAAGTCCAAAAAAAAAAGGAAAAAAGTAATGCAATATCTTTCCTTTTGATTAGTCATAATGTTGCGATGTCTGTTACAGTAGTGTTAAATGTGATTTAATGGTTTATGCCTTCCAGCAATATTGCACTGTAAGTTATTGTAGTTTAGATAATTCAACTTAAAAGTGAGCGAAATGTCTCATGTTTGATGTCTTGAATAAAAACAAACTTGTGAGGTTGATGCAGACCACAGACAGTAAACAGGTGCAGTGGAGTTCAGTCCAAATCATCATTTTGTCTTGTATGAATGTTTTATTTACTTATTTAGTTACTTATGTCAGATTCTAGACTTCATTATCTATATTTACAGTAGTACAGCATATTCAATAAATAAAATGAAAGTTTTCAAAAGTCATTCTTACTCTACATACTTGATTTATGTACATAAATTGCACATTTTCTGTTTGTTCATATTTCATATGACCACCGCAGACTCTGTTTTGATAAAAATGTGTTTCTACATAACAGCAGTATTTCATAATGACTATTTTGTTTTAAAATGATGCAATGATTTAAACTTAGCTATGAACATATACAACGTTGATGCTCTGATAAACTCACTGACAGTTAGATGACTTCCCCAGAGGGCAAACTAGTTTGGTCGCCCATGCACAGCAACAAATAAACGGTATAAAAAAGACATTCTGCCACAATATTAACACTAACACAAAAACTGACAGATATTCCAAGAGGACATTAGTGTAGCTCAGAAGCCCACCAAGCTACTACATTTAAAAATCATCTTTTGAGGCCAAAATAGGAGTACAGCATTTCGTGTTTGTAGGTTTTGCATATTGAAACTCTGTCTTGTAATGTCTGGTTAACAGTGCAGAACCCGAAGAGACACAGAGCTGTCCTTTTTCCTTAACAAATGCCTTAAAAAAATTGTGATGATCGATTATCTGTTGATAACCAAATCCACTGATCTACCAATCATTTCATCCCTGACAGTGAATATGTACGTTTCATTTCAGTTTTTAGTATTTATATTGTTGCAGGGATTGAACCTGTGACATCTGTGTTATTGCTCATGCACTCCATCTACTAGGTCACCATGCTCCATTGATTGCACCTGCATTACAAACCATTCAAAGCATGAGCAGATTTGATGCAGAGTAACATGTTCAGATAATTGCTACTAAGATAATGTTCCACCAAAATTGAAAAGATGCATTTTTCATCTCTAACAGTGACAGAACCTGCAGGCGACTCTGCGGATACTCCAGCTCTCGGTCAGAGCTGCAGCCCAGTGGACATTACCCTTCTGCAGCTGACATTCGATCACTGCTAAATTTTCTCCCCTCCGGTCGAGTGGAGAATGATCTGATTATCGCTTGAGTGTGCATCTTTAAGAATGGCGCAGCGAAAATGGAATGGCAGTGGCGAGATGAGAGAAGTTAATGAAATGTACCTCAGGTTGAATACCTTGAGGGATAGGTTTGGAATTGGGCCTCTGATTAAAAATCACTCAGAAGGAGAGGTAATGCACAGAGACAGGGTCAGGTCCGAAGACTCATTCCGTACTCTGCCTTACTCCGGCTGTGGAGAGCCATCCGAAAGCATTTAAGTACTTTTTTAAGAATTTAAGTTTTTTTTTTCTCTTGTGATTATTAGGCATGAAAAAGCTACTGATTTGCGATTAAACACACACTTTTAGAGGCGTTTACCCCCCGGAGAGGAAGCGTTTAAGTTCCTGCTATGTTTATGAAAAGAACAGTAAAATGTTAACAACACAATCAGGGCAGAAGTAGGCTAATACAAAAATGCCTCAGCAACTTCCCTCAAAACAAACTGGGGCTGAGGAAGTGTTCTACATTTCACGGGGAGCCTTGGCCGGGCTGATAGAGAGGAAAATGGAAAGGAGTGATTGTGGCCGGTGGAGGGCACAGCAGGCAGGCTGCAGGGAAAGCTGGCCTATTTAAATAGGATTGATGACCTGCTGAGTGTAGACCCAGCTCACACCACCTTCCAGCCCTCCCCCACCCCACACCCCCTCCTGTTTTCATCACACCCTTCCAATCGCGTGACAAGGGGTGGGGCTTGACCGACTCCCCAGGCCTTGGGGGAGTGGGAGGGCACAGCGTGGGCTCCGGCAGGGCTTCTCTGTCTTCTGTCACCGCGGCGGCGAGGATGGATCACCCCTCGCCACGATGGCTATCACTTGCGCTAACCCAGAAGTGTCAGTGACAGTAATATGAATGCCTGTAGCGAGGCTGGCTGGGACAGCCGCAGTCACATAAGCAACAGAAGTTATTGCTGTGCACAACAAAAATGGAATTGATGTTCACTGTTCCATACCCCTCACATTTATCCATCAGTGGTTTAGGCCAGTGTAATCTGATGGAGGAGATTGGTTGCCTGACAGTCAAATGTGTGGTCCGCGGGGAGGGGGTGATGCGGTGCTGGTCTCTATCAGAGATTGATTATCTCCTGCTTCACAATAACAGAGGAGCAGGTCTGTCAAAACAGAAGGACAGGTCCTTTCACTGATTATGGAGGTATAAATCCCAAGCAGATAGGGAGGCTGCACGCCATGCTGCTCGATGCAAACGAATGCCATCAATCACTGTTGTGGCCCTATCGCAGAGGTCTTTGATGACGCTGCCTCTTGGCCTTGTGGTTGTCGGCGCGTGTCAGCGTGGAGTTGATCTCTCTTACCTTGTCTGGTGGTCTTGAAGTTGAAAGACTGGAAACCCCCGGCGAGTGCAGAGGAGTCGATGACGTCCACGCCATACTCGCTGTGGTTCTTCCTGTACAGCATGACAGCCACCACGAGGATGGCCACGGCGATGATACCGGCTCCCAGGCCCGAGTACAGCGCTACATCGTTGGAGCTGTCCATACCTGAAGCACACGGGACACATGAAAAAGGAGAGCTACCGTAAATTGTCACATATAAGCCGGTATTCAAATAATTACAGTCTCCAATAATAGCTGGGGTGTGGCCAGCACGAACAAATAAAGGCCAGTCGCTAATAAAAAAACATTTAAGGAGGTGGAATTGCCTGCAGCCTATCACATGTTAAAATTTAGTATAATGTCCATTTTCCACAGCACCAATTCAATACAATACATACTCTAATTAATTCCTGTCATTTCTTCTTTGCCGTACTCTTTATCGATGTTACTGGGGAACTCTCTGCTAGGGTTACACATCCGAAACGCTGACCCAACTATCGAGTGGTGGTCGAGTTGCATTGTGGGTAATGTAGGCACCAGGAAGGCTGCAAAACCTTTAATGTGAATATTCTGGGGGAAGTGTTGAGTTTCAGTCATGGTTGTTGGATTCATGGTTGTTCCTGCTGTTGGAATTAGTGCTGCAAAAATGTACATTATACTGAACTTATCAAGACAGCAGGTAAACATGGAGGAAGTTTTGAGTTTGCATTAGCTGTGGAGCAGGGGAAATTAGAAATAAAGGCCAGGTTCTCACTACCACTGAGGTAAATAAAAGCCTGAAGTCACTATTTGAGAATCAACGGTATTTAAATGTCTTCTTCTGAGACTTCTCCAGCAACTGGGTCTATTCTTTTTTACTGTGACAAAGGCAGCACAGCCAAGAAAGTGAAAAGGCTTGTTTTAAGTGTTGCACATAAAACAGCCTTGTCTGTTGTGTTAATAAAGACCCAGAAACAGTGAGGAGGAGATGGGAGAAAAGCAGTGGACACAATACTGTTACGACATTCAAGGTCAAACACAGGCAAGAGTTACAATGTGTTACACTGGCTCCAGCATGGAAATGAAACAAGAAGGATGGAAAGTGGTACGATGGAGCAGACCATCTGTTTTATCTCTCTATGCTACATTATGCACCACAGATAGGAATAAATGAACATGTCCAGCCGTTACTCTAAACTGTTACATATCACACCCAAGCTGCTAACATGGAGGGTGATTAGCCTAACTGCCTTTAGACCCACCGGTCTATATCCAATAGCTATGATGGATATCTCACAGTCAAAGGTGAGCAGCATGCAGGCAATCATAGCCCATGCGGTGTAGCTGGTGGTCACCAGTCATCGCGAGGACCAACCAGAGGAAAATTAATTTAGAGTATTCCTACCAGGGTGATCACTCACCAGATACCAGCTCAATGTACTCCAAGTTCAATCATTCAAGCTTTCCTTAAAGCCTGCGAAGAAGGCAGTAGGCACGACTTTTACATTAATGTGGCAGGCTAATGAAAGCACTCAAGCTAGCACCTGACAATCACTTAGCTGGGAAAACTCTGACCAGTGATTGAAAGCCGCCACAGGAATGTGAGGACAGCGCCGTAAACTGGTCAAATTAGCTCGTTTGCAATGATTACAACCCATTAATCCTCCGCAACATAGCACATGTTTGCTTGTCACAACCAATATATCTCCTGGCTCAAAGTAGAAACACAGCTGTGATGTCACGGTTGTCATAAAAGTCGGCCACTGAATAATGACATGAATGCGTAACGAGCACTTGCTGGGTTAAAGCAGGAGTTGCTCAGATCAAATTGAACTAAAGGGTGGTAATTCATGATGTATACTGAGAGAAACGACTCTACTTTCTTTTGCTAACTGTAAACTTAGAATATATCATCTCTTGCCCCCAGAATTCAGGGCATTACATATTAGTGGCAGGTGGGCAGGGGTTGAAGATGGAAGAAATCCACAGAGGAAGACTCACTTTGAGGTTTAACGTCATGTAGCAGCTTTCGATCTGCAAAGACAGAGAGATAGAATGAGACAAAGAGGAGAGAAAGTGGTGATTAAAGTCCGAGCCTCTGAGAAGTGACTAACAAGTGTGGTCTCAGATCCAACATCCTGAGTAGAGAGAAGCTCTTCTGCTGACTGTGCTCATAGACGATATACAGTATCTGATAATGGCCTGGTAGGCATCATTACTGTCCTCATATCACCATAGATAAAGGTGGTGAGGTGCAAACTGCTCAAAGGCTTGGAAATACCTCTGAGTGGGCTAATAATCTCCTAACACAAGTCCAAAAAACAAGTTTCATTTATTTAAGAGGGATGAAGTCACACACCAGACTTTTTCCAAACGTATATTATGGAAACCAAAATGAACTTTAAAAATCAGAAGCACATTCTAGTATAGGGCTGAACAATTTGAGGAACAAATGGTGATTTTTTTTCCTCACCATTACTGGGACTGTGATTTAAATTGTGATTTTTTTTCTATAAACTACATAGTAATAAACAACATACATCTGTATAATGAACAAATAATTCCAACGTTCTGTATTTCAAACCAGTCAACTTGAGAAAATCAAAAGCTAACTTGCTAGTTTTCTATCCAAAAATTGGCAATTTAGCTAATGTGGCATTACTTAGTAATTTTAAAAAGTATATACATTTGGAAGTGATGTAATTGTTATTGATAACAACTGCATTGTCCACTTATGGTTATAATG
The DNA here is from genome assembly GCA_005408345.1 of Macquaria australasica. Lineage (NCBI taxonomy): Eukaryota > Metazoa > Chordata > Actinopteri > Centrarchiformes > Percichthyidae > Macquaria > Macquaria australasica. Next base: position 658,889 of record SEMN01000256.1, on the reverse strand, counting down.
ACAAACTGTTGGTAGGTTAAGTCTTACAATTTTACAATGTCTATGTAGGAGCCAAAATGTGTATTTAGCCTGTGTTTATTATTTGTATAAGCCGCACACGTTCTTTTTGGTTACTCTCACTTCCCATAATTGGCATTGGGGTGTGGTCTCACGTTATTTGCCTGTTCACTTGGATGGCGGGATTCAGACAAAGAGGGTGAGTAGGGCTCCGTTATTTTCTGTTGACCGTTCCGTTGTTTTTGTACAATTATTTCAATATAACTTTGCTTATGCTTTTTCGATCCAATAAACAACATAAAACGCATCCAGATCTCAGTATGTTTTTGTACAAGCGAGTCACAGTGAAGAGCCTGCTTAGCCTCTCAGCGGCAATTTTTTCTACGATTCTAGTCGCTACAGTCTGACTGACAACGCTTAATGATACTGTTGGCAGCGCTACACCGTTAGTTTCACTGACAGGACAAGCCAATTCACAGATTCACAGATGTTCAGTGATGTGAAGTGTAAACCTAGAAACGATATGCTGTGCTTCAAAGTTTAAATGTGAGATTTGAAAACTGTTTACTATCTACCTGCTGTCTCTCGTGCTTTGGCCGAGAATGAATAGCAGACGACGGCTAAGATTAACATTTTGTAGGCTAACTCACAGAATTAACGTTAATTAGCTGCGTACATTTGCTGGGATGGTTGCCCTAATTGGGGCAAGCTTTATTGAACCTTACAGCTCGTTTCGACATTAATGTAAACTACAAATAAGACTGCGCCTCTAGTGATTTGAAAATTGCACTCCTTCAAATCACAGTTTTGACATAAAAATGTATCGTTCAGCCCCATACTGTAGTCATAATTCCTACTACTGCTCACACTAGTGAGTACAACATTCCATTTTTTAAGTCATTGCATGTGCATCACCCAAACAGTGCAATGACATTTCATTCCAAACGTCAAGCATCATTCAAGAAAGAATGTCTGCACTTCTTACCCTGTGACAGATTCAGTATGACATACAATATGTCAAGTGAGCAGCACACAGGACAAAGAGCGTTGACTTTATCATGCACTGGGCATCTGTGTCAATACACAGTGTGATTTCTTTTCCAACACACACCTCCTGTTCAAACATGCTCGTGATGATTTGCCATGTTACCGTGAGTGTATATGATGATGATAATGATAGGAAACTAATGAGAATGATGATGATGATGCCCAGCAGGGAGAAAGGCCTTACTCTGGGTACACAATCCATCTGTGCAGTTCTCAGTGGCCTCGCTGTTCCCTTCGCACATCTTGCCTCGGTGTCTGGGTGCTGGGGAGCTGCATTCCCGACTCCGCTGTTTCTCGCACTGGCTGCTGCATATGGTCCATTCGCTCCACTCGTCCCAGCCTCCATCAACTGCAACATGAGGATATATACAAATGTGGACAAAGAGATTAACCGATATAATAGATGTGTCTGCACACATACCAAAAAGGCAAACAGAAAGAGAAGAAGAAATAATTTGACGAGGCACGCAGGAGGTAGCTAAGTTAAAAGGCAAAGAAACACAAAATTACGTCACAGCTTGATTAACATTCAGAGTACATATCTTAAAAGACTCAAAAAAATAGTTCAACATTTTAATAACATTGCTATTAGTTTTTTTTCCAGTGAAAAGATTGATATCAACCTCATGTCCGTATGTTAAGTACAGAGCTGTGCCTGATTAGCCTAGCTTAGCAGGCTAAGACAGGAGGCAGGGGGGAACAGCTAGCAGGCTAAATTCCCCTTAATTCTTAATTTTACATTACAATGAGAAATACAGTATTCATAGTCAATTTTAGAGTTGTTAGTAGCCACATTTTTTAAACTTTGTTCAGAGTCTGGCTAGCGGTTTCCCCTGACTCCAGTTTGTAAACTAAGCTAGTTTAAACACATTTAAACTAAGCTAGCTTAAACACATCCTAACTCCAGTTCTTACTTTGCATACTTCATCTTGGCCTATCTCACTTTTGGAAAGAAAGCATATAAGCGCATTTCCCAAAATGTCAAACTGTTTCTTTAAGATAAAGATATTATGTTCAAATTTCAAAGAACAGGCAGTATTAGAAAAAGTGCCCTGAGATAACTTTGTTATGATATGACGCTATATAAATAAACTGAATTGAATTGAATTATCATTTATGTAACTGTAGACACTGTTTCAACTTTCATTTTGGTGCTATAGTTACACACATTAAATGCTTAGATGTTTCGTTAGTGCACACACACACACACACACACACACACACACATATTCAGTACGACACACAGGGTGATGTGGTGGTGCAGCTTGAAAAACATTTTCTCTCCATTAACCCCCGGGCCTGTTTATATAATGGGATTTGATGCAAGGCTATGCAACCAAGACAGCCTGGTGCATGCTAATAGCTGGGATTCCTCCGCTCTGCTCTGTCATCTGATCAAGGAAGAGCTCATCATGTTTAACTTAACAGATATTGGGAGACCATATGGCGCCTGAAGAATTTCTGGCAGCAGTTGCGATGCCCATAATACACCCTTGTGGGAGGTAGAGAAGGAAATTTTTCTTTGTAATGTTCCATAGGCCCTACCTACACTACGCATTTGTTTGTGGTTTCTTCTCAGCTATTTAAAATGCAAACGATGTGTTTGTACGTGGTGGAGGGAATGCTGAGTGTTTCTGAGTTTGACCACAGTCGCTGAGTGTATGCATATTGTTTCTCCTGACAGCTCCCCCATGACTTGTTGCTCTGAATGAGCTCATCTGCCTACTAGTAAACAATAGATACAATATGACAAACCAGCCTCTGAATCATTTTTAACACCTTGTAGATACTTTACATAATCCAAGCTTCATTATTTTTTCTTAAATTGGCTAGTCACCAGATCCGAATCTATTTATTTTGGTGACTGGTGATTTTTTGCAGCTAAGCAGACACTACTTTATAATTTTTGTGCACTTCTTCTTTCTTGGTTCAGCCAACTTTTCTGGTTGAACCTAATTCCAAACCCAACAGAGGATTTTTGTTTCTACAAAACAACCTTCTGTGTTTAAAAAAAGCATATGTTGAAGTTTTCATGAACTCACTGTAGGTTTACCCCTTGTCATGTTACATAAACTGGCAATAGATAGTAACCCAGTGGATATTTCTATAATGCGATGCAAAATTGCAAAAAAAGATTGTTACGGCAGCTTTAAGATATAATGATTGTACCTGTTAGTATCTCTTGGCTTCATGCCTCTGCAGTGGCAGCCTGGTCTGACTCAGACAAGTCTGTCTGCAGTCTGTGTGTAGAGCCCATTGAAGAAACATGGCTGACTTTTGTCTCTTTTAGCTACAGCACCATGATCTTTAAGATCTAAAGACCCAAACCTTCACTGCTCTGTACATGGATTTACCCCTGTGAAACACTGTCGTGAAGCCATAGGTCAAAGTCGTCTTGTATGAATTCTTCACTGATGTATATATAATTAATAAAATAAAGCAAAAGTTGTACTGCTGTTGTACTACTGTACTTCCTTATTGTCCCATGAATCCAATGAAAAGACCAAAAGGTCACAAATATGTAGATTGGGTGACTTCCTGAAACTGCTAAGCCCTGCAGTTTTTATCAAACGTTACTTAAAAAGGAAGAACTGGGACCTTTTTGGGGATATTTTCAGCTGCCGATTTTTTTATGCTAGTGAGTGTTTACAGCAGAAAGACAGTGTATTTGGAATCACTCAAAATAAACTACAATGTTCATGTTCACTGTAAAGAAGCAACATGTAACCCAGTGCATTTGTGTAGCTCAGTGACGTATTTGAATAGTTTTTGGACGACAACTTCTCCTTTGAAGTGACACTATTCGACTTTTGTTAAATAGCTGCCACTGTGGCAGTTACAAGATGAGTGTGAATCCCTCCCTGTTTTCTATTTAGTCTTTGACAGAGGTGAAGATTATTGTCATGCAACACTGCACTTGATGCAGTGCAACAGGATGATGATTCATATGTGTCAGAAATCTTAATTTACTATTAAAAATATGGTATGGTAGTGAGTGTTGAAATGTTTATCTGTGCTAAAACGGTAGCACAAGAAGAGAAGAGTCAAAAAGTCAGCAGACTGACTCAGAGACACAGCAACATCTACTTAAAGTTTGCTAATATTAGCTAACATTAGCCACCATAAACTGCTGGTCATACCAGACCAAATAAGACTGTAGCAGCAAAACCCCTGAGTTTTTAATAATGAACAAGGGTGCATTTTATCAGCCCATTTGACTGTTATCAGGCTATTGAATAGGTGTTATCATCACACATCTGTCCCAAATATATGGGCTAGTAAGGGCCTACTAGTAGGTTCAGGAGGCTGTTATCACCCATTTATTTCAGTGAGCCAATGCAGCGTGTTCAGGTGACGTAGCATAAAGAGTGACAAAGACTTTCACCCAGGACACCAGAGTTTGTGTCCCATGTGAAACCAAAAGTCAACGTTCACTTGACATTTAAATTTTTAAGTTACATAACGTCACGTAACGTACTTATTTTAACCCAAACCATGATCTTTTCCTAAACCTAACCAAGCAGTTTTGTTCCCTAAACCTAAGTGCATCTGTATGAGACGCCTAGGGGCGTGACATGAGTGATCAACCATGTGAATTCTGAACCTACTAGTAGGTGTAGCAGGCCCCTTCTAACCCATGTCTATAAGGCTGATAACACCCATTCAATTGAGTGATAACATTTGAAACAGGTGATTTTATTGCTTATAACTTTCCCTTTTCATTTGTAAGATGAAGAATGTATTATTTCTTCTTTCAAAATTACATAGTTTTGCTTCAAGTTTTTAAAATAAATTGTAATCTCCCATAATCCTCTTCATATTACTGCTACTCTCAGTACAAGAGATCATGGTAGCTGGTACATTAGGGAGCCTGAGATCTCTTACCTTATGTCTAATTAGGTGTAGATGTCATTGGCACAGATACACAGTGGGACCATACGGTAATCTGTATTGACTTAGTTTTAATCACCTGTTCTCTCCTAGCACTTCAATCTCCACAACGTGAGCTTCGTTTCTATCAGTATTCTCGTCTCTCTTTGCCGTTTCTTGTTAAGTGGCTATCTGCCTCGTCATGGTGCAGCCCCTGACCTCATCCATCCTCCGTGCTCTCCCTGCACTCACACCATCATTAAGACAATGTTCTGGGCTGGCTTGTCAGAACTGGACGGGCTTGTCAGTCAGCAGCTCAGACAGCTGGGTTCATTGCAGCCTACGCCTCGCTCCTGTCTGCATCTCCTTCCTCCCACATAGACATGGATCGACCCTGATAACAGGGCAACACCTGCTCCCCTCTGCTGGATGCTACTTCAGTCATTCCACCAGGCCTCCAGGCCATGGTAGTGGCACAGGTCTGCTTATCTCTGCTTAAATAGGCAATTCGTATTCCTCTTTTTTTGCACTTAATTATTTGTTCATGTGATCCCCACACTGCAAACATAACCACCCTCCCCCACTCTTAAGGCTGCATTTAAGGTTGACAGCTTTAATTGGCTGTGAGAGGCAGCATCAGTCTCTCAGGGTCTAGAAATTGCTTTTTTTTTTGTTTCAGACTACAAGCCAGAAAGTGAGTTTTGAAAGCCAGACGTTACAGCACCTTGAAAAGCAAAAGCTGAGTCATTGTTATTGATCACCCACCCCGTCAGAGTTTTTCCTGCACAGAAATCCAAGGCGGCTGACAGTGTCACTTTCTGTGCCACCTTCATAAAAAGATGCATGTCGCTGGCAATTTTAACTAGAAACTGTGCATGTGCATAAATATACAGCTTGGGTGTAAAAGTTAGCACAACGTAAGAAAATGACACCCTCACCCTTATTGATTAATGGAATGAAAGTATAGCACTAAAGCTAAGAGCTAGCCTTCAATATCTGTTTTTCTGAAAACTGAATTATTTATGTGATGTTATGTGGCTTATGCAAATATTTTGAATCTGGCAGACTTTATCATTAAGAGGTAAGGGCGTTTTGAGAATAGGTGAGAAAGTGGACAGTGTTTATCACGACATTGGTCTTGGATTATACTGACTACAAAATGGAGGTGCCTATGAGATAAAAAGCTCTGCATGCTTGTAGATAATTTTATGGTTAATTTTGAAGTAGAGGTTTGCTCTCAGACCACTTGAATTACAATATGCTGCACAGTTAATATGGCATTTTTGCCCAGTGACGCCAAAAGAAAACTGCCTACCCAACCTTTAATCACATAAAACGGTGTTGATCTTGTATACTAACTGCAAAACCATAATACTGTAAAGATTTGTATATAGTACACACCCTAAGTGTCAGCATTCTTTCTAATTCCCTCCGCCTGACTTCTGTACCTCACTACCAGTTCCACATCTTTCTCTCATCCTGTTCTAGCATGCTCTGTTGCCATTAAACTAGACCTGACTGTCTGTCCCCATCTGTGCCTTGGCAGTCTGAAGCCTTGCAAACTGAACAAATTGGCACGAGGCAGGCTTGTTGGATGACCCCGCCAACTTCTGAACCCCAGCTTGCAAGCTTCAGAGCTCTTTGGGAAAACAAGACAATTTGTGGAAGATTACAGCGTGTATACAGGATGTGCAACAATGTGCTGGGACTGAAAGGTCTACAGGGGGGCCCGCATCTGCACAGAGGTGAAAAGGCATGTAGACGAATTAAACACCTTCAACATATGTTGACTTCACACTAGTTAATAATGCGTACAGACTTGTAGACTTCAGTACATTCAAGCTGGAAACCATGCTGACACAATGTGGCAAAATGAAAGCCAGCTTACCAATTTAGGTTTCAACTTTTTCTTTTCTTTTCCTCAAACCTGATCCCCTCTGTCTTCTCTGATTTTTGCAAACATCTTCCTTCTTTAAAACACAGGAAATAAGTCACCTACTAGTCTGGCACCTTTCAGACTGACCCTTTATTTGTATTCTCACACTACAGGCTGATTAGGCTGGAAAAACACTGCAATTAACAACACAATTAACCTTATTTCTAAATGCACTGCTCAACACATAAGAATAGATGTCACAGGCACAAAATGTGCTCACACTAGATGATTACGCAAATGCACACATTTAATTATATAAGTGACACATGTTTTTTAAAATTTCAAGTGTAACAACTGAACTGAGAACCCCCCGCTGGTTCACCCTGTCTTACCTCACTGCCTCATTTTGCCACCGGTGGTCTTTGCACTGGATTGAACCTATGGTGACCAATCTGTGAGTCAGTTGTTTCTATCTAGCATAGCTCTACGTAGAAAAGGTCAAAAGCTGATAAACATTAACATTTAATTTAACTGATGCAATGTCTCTTTTTAAATGTTGTATAAGTAGAACAGCTTCTTTTGGAAGCTTTTTATTGGCTCCTTGGATTGGTTCCAATGATCTCTTCCCTCTTACAACTGATATGCAGATCTCACAACTAAATGTACACAGCAGAGAAAATGTCTATTTTTGTGCGGATAGGACACATTTACTGAATATGTCAGGTTGTAGATATCAAACATATCTGATTTTGTCCTGCTGTTTTAGATCTGTCACAGATTTGAGATTTAGGTCTACATACAGATTTCAGCCAGAAATAATCTCTTTGGCAAGTCAAACATCAGTGTACAGAGCTAAAGGGCAATTGTTTTCTACAGCAAACCTGTGTCTTAAAATGACTTTCATATACAACTAATTTGCATTAGGAAATAAATTTTGTAAGAAGCATACATTTTTATCAACATACGGAGGAAATATTTACACTGAACGTATGTGCAACCTGTTCAATGCTAATGCAAAATGTTGATACCGAGTGTATCGGCATGACAAGTTAGTTGAACATAATCCAGTTATCAGTTACCTTGATAATGATTCCTTGATCATAACTGGCAAAGCAAATTTGGAGTATATAAATGTATTATGTAGCCAATAGTTGTCTAGAGTCACCTCGCTTGAATGGCTAAAAAAGGAAGTACTTAACAAACTAGGAGAGAGGACATTTTTTGCTTTAGCCACACTAGCCGCGTGGCTCTAGGTAGTGGCAAAGTTGGTCAGCCGGTCGGTCCCCCACTCTGGTCTGGACTGAAATATCCACCAAAACACTGATCCTCTGACTTTTCATCTGGTGACATTTCAATTTGTCCAATTATCACCAATTACCTGCAAAGCTAATGACATTTCCATTAGCTTCAGCTTGGTGTTGGTGTTCAGCTTAGCACTAATTAGCCACAATTAGCATGCTAATGTAGCAGAGTTACCGCTTGGTATTACTTTCCATTACCATTGTTAATCTAATTAGTCACTGCTGTATATTAACATTTTTCTTTCTATGTTATGTTTGCTAATCTTGTTAATAATGCATGCACTGGGACTAGTCTGCTGTGTGTAGCATTTTCTACCAGCCTGCTGTATTTTGTCCCTGTGGTAGATCGATCATAAGCTCAGTTCAAGTACTTTTTTTCCCAGCTTCCCCGTACCAATATGGCGGATGCGTTGATGCATCGCTGCAATGATCAACAGAGACGAATGAGGTTTCTACGTGTATGTGGGCAACCAACACTTACCTAAAGTGTTTCTGTTTTGAGTATTTCTGAAACATGTGCCACCAAAGCTAGCTGTGGTAGAGACATCATTTCATTCTGTTGTTACCAGGTCATTTTGCTTTGTTAACTTGAGTTACCAGTCGGCTATATCTTGTTTCCTCGTATTTTTTGTTTGCTTCTTACAACCTAGGATACCTAATTTATTTATTTATTACACAAAGCAAGAGAAAATACAAGATTGCTACACTAACACGCTAAACTAAAATGGTGGCCATGGGAGAAACGACCTGTTAAACATCTTCACGTAAGCATTTAGCGCAAAGCTCTGTTGTGCATAACCGCAGCCTCATAGAGCTGCTAGCGGGGCTGTACACTCTTTTTTTTAATTGCCTCTGACTATTGTGGACCGATAAGACCAATAAGATGTTTCTGACTCCACAGCAGCCCTGCCTTTAAGAAATGGTTGTAGACACACAACAGTAGTCTGCATGTTGATGGGCCTGAATGTATACACCCACAGTACAAGATAACCCTAACCTCTGTGAGAACAAACCTCACCCTTCTACTCAGAACAACAAAGTCCCTCCCTTTTCGTGTTTGCTCTTGTATGGTAAAAACTCATTTCTTCAAGAACTACCTCCGCTCACCTTCTCTCCCTGAATCACACAGCATATCCCCTCTCTCACTGCTGCTTCCTCTAGTCATTTTATCTTGCATCATAAATCCCCTGTTCTTTTTTTCATTCTTTTTATTTTCTTCCATGCAGGACTGCTCTCTATAACACGATCAGTCCAGTGGTACAAGGATGTTGTCAGGTCACTATGGATCTGCCCCTTGCAATCCGTGTTATTGGTCTGTAATGCTCATGAGGTGGGAATTTAAGCTCATTCAAGTCATTTAAGTCACTCTGGATATCAGCAACAGATAAATGTCTGACATATTAATGTGGGTGACGTGCTGTAACAGTGCATAGTGCCTTAAAAAAGACCTGGCAATACAGCATGAAATCTTCAATCATTTGAAAACATAAAGGAAAGGAACAAATGTGCACTAAAGTGTAAATAACTAATAGCTTGTCATTCACTAATGTAATTAGTAAATTAAATGTGAATAGTTTTTACATTTTTGGCAGCCTGTCGTAATCTTTGACATGTGACCTTGATCATTCTCAAGCAAGTATTAATAACTTTTGACACCTAGAGAAAAGTCACTTTTGTATCTAAATTCCATAAAGTTGTACTTGAGTGTAATGTTTCTATGCAAAATGAAATGCAGAGTTAAAGAGGAACTGACTTGGGCAGAGTGCGTTGCAGGTGATCTTCTGTACAGACATGCCCTCACAGAAAGCCCCGCCGTTGAGAGGCGCCGGGTTAGTACAGGTTCGCGATCGCTTCTGGACACCTCGCCCACATGGCACATTACAGGCCGACCACTCCGTCCACAGGGACCAGCCGCCGTTCACTGGAGGGAGTTCAACAAAGTCAGAGAAGAGGAGGTAGAGTGAGTGCACAACAACACATATTACTTTTCTAGAACTCTGGCATAGTTAAATACTCAAACTAACAAGAGCTGGGGTTATTAATGATTATGCAGGCTCCGAGGCACTGCAAGGCAACAATGCATAACGGCTGGAGCAGATTGAGCACAGCACATTTATTGTGCTGGATACACAGCTCCCTGTTTCCTAATTGCCAGTTCAATGTTCCTTGCACTTGGATTAAGATAAAGACGAGGAAACTATGTGAAACCAAAGAAAACAGCCATAAAACGGGATTGCCATTTCTAAAGGCGACACTGACTCATACCGGTCGACAGGTTGGAGTCGACCACTTAGCGCTCTGACTGAAGCAGTTTACTCTATGATCTCTCTGTCTAACGTGTGTGGAAGCTAAATGTTTAGCAGCGCTATCAAAGCTGGTGGACCCGCATTGCTGGAAGGCCTCTGGCAAATAAATACTTAATAAGCAACACTCCCTTTAAATGAGATTAAGACACAGTGGCTTATTTCCTTTCATAAAGCACACATTGATTTTAAATGAGAGGCAGTAAATTGAGTCTTTGAATAATACATTCATCGAAATAAAGAGGAAACATCGCTCTTCAGTGGAAACACAGAGATGGGTCTCTTAATCACTTGTGTAGGGGTGCAGGAAACCAAACAAATTGATCTGAAGTGCCATGTAAACTGTGTCAGTACGCTCTAATGTGTTGTAACAGGCAATAACAGCAGCAGGGAAGACAGCGTACCAAAGACTATCACAGTGGCTGCGGCACTGCGTCTCTTTGCCACGATGTTGCTGGCCAGGCAGGTGTAGTTGCCCGAGTCGGACAGCCGCGCCTCGTTGATGATGAGGTTGTGGTCTGCACGGGTGTCGATGTTGTCGTCCGTCAGGGAACTCAGCAGCTCTTCGTTTTTTAGCCATTCCACCTGCACAAGAGAGGTAATAATGGACAGAGATATGATGCACGTTTGCGAAAGAACATCACATATCCATTCTAAAACAACTGAAAGATCATTTTGGTTCATTACTACTTGGGTCTTATGTTTGAAGGACAGAGTTTGACAGGACAAGAAACATGAACATTCAGGTGATGAGACAGGTTGTAAGACAACAGAGTAGCCAGATTATCTAACCCACTTTTTTGGAGGTAAAACTCCTGAAATGTCCACAATAGTAGTAAGTATTATTTTTTTCTTACTTTCAAAAATCAGTTTGGCTAACCTGGAGGTTTCTGATCATGAGGAGCACTACTCCCCCTGAGATAACTCTCTGTTTGGGCTTGGAGCTTTATAACAGAAAGCATGCATTACAAACTGGAGGCATGGGGTCTGAGATATGTGGCAGTTTTCTAAGCAGGGAGGGTCTAATGAAAGACGCTGAGATTGAGTTACATCATGGGAAATGTAGGATCCAGTGTTTTTGGAGTTTGACCCATACTAGGGACTACAAGTCAGGATATCTCAGCCTCTGATACATTAATCTGTCTCCTGTGAGTCCCCCAACTTTACAGAAGTGCAATACTAAATCACTAGAGTGGCTGTTTGTCAACTAGCCATGATTTTATGGGCTGTTAAAGCCTTTGCCCAAATAAAATTCTGGTGTCAGTTGTGGTAACCTTCTCTGTCTTGTTTCCTCCTATCTCTCAAATTTGGAATTCTTCAAAACGTGTTGACTGATAACAGGTTTTCCAAATTTTGAATCACAGTTTGCCAATTTAAAATTTGCCAATTTCAAAGGCGGCAGCTTTAACAAATGTGCGATCAGTGTGGGTGTCGGTATCAGTGCTGCTAATCTGACAGCTGGAGATCTAATTTAGTTTATTCATTTAGTACTCAGACCTGTTCAGGGGGGATGACAAATGATGGGTTTGGCATGCGTGACAGCATATGAGACACTGACTTCTGAATGATGTCAGGTGTCACAGGTGGAACATTTGCACGTGGGGAGGCGAACCCTGGCATTAAAATTGCTAAGTCCCCGCAAAAGAAAACAACACATAAAACAGTAAAAGACGTATGTTGACTGTGATACGACTTCTACTGATAAACATATTCTTTGTATATCTTTACAACCATTCACCAAAAGAACCAAGCAGGCCTGCCGTATTGCGCGATTCAAATATTCATCAAAACTTGCTATTTTCGACGTGTAGGTTTCTAGCTTGGATGTTGTAGTTGTTGTTTCGAGTAGCGACAGGGACTTTGGAAACGGTAACCTGCAGATATTGGAAGGGGAGGAGAATTCTGACTGAAATAGTCAGACACTGGCAGGCTTATTCCCACAGCCTACTTGCTGTGAGTCAGACTAATATGAGGATAATTTTTCACCCCCACCAAGTAATAATTAAAGGCGCAATTACATACTGTTTTTCGGTGAACTTCTGTAATTTAAATCCCGTCTGGAGTGTATTCTCAATGTATTCTCAAAAGAGTTGCTTGTTCTTCTACTTTATTTTTCTTTTTATCAGCTCAGTGTGAAATTTAACTTTCATGTGAGTGTGTTTGATAGAAACATGTTAACACCAACATATATTAGTCTTATTTGGGAACTAAAATGACAACGGAAAAAATTAAAGTCATCAGGAGAGCGAGAGCTCATCAAATGGGCTGCTGTAATGCCCGCTACAGGTAAGTAGTGGTATACTCTTTTAGCTAGTCCTGTTCAGCTATTACAGACCATATCCTGTAATTTCCCTGATGACTTAAATTACAGAGGAGCACAGTGAATCAGGGAGGCAGTGTAATGCAGTTGAGGAGGCTATGTTGGCAGGCTTTTTGGCCCAACTTTGAGCGTTGCCATTTGGAACAGATACAAACACATTTGCCTAAACTAGTTCCAAGCATACTGAACCCTAAAGTCTCACCTTCTCAGAAGATGCAGATCTCATGTTTAGATTCCCTCCCCTTAAAACTGTAGCGACACACATCGCTGCTGATCAACTGCACCCTACAGGTCCCACACAGCTAAGCTAAGCAGCACAACCACCGACACTAAAGCCATTAGGAAGTCAAAAGAAGCACTATAACCAATTACCAGCAACAGAGAGGAAAACTAATTATGAATTACAAACTTAGTGACGCTTTAGTGCTTCTACCCTGGTAAAGGAGCTGCATCGCTGCGTTTGCAAATTACATTCATGGTGTGGCAGAATGGGCCGGGCTGATGGATTTATAGGACGTGCACAGGCACCCTTTATAATAAACAACACTCAGGCTGGATGCAAATAGAAAGCCTGTGGGCATGCACACACTGGGTAAATAGAAATGACACACGGACCCGAGGGATGATGGATTGTAGGTATATATTGACACGAATAAAAATGATAATGAACATCATAACACAGTAGTCATTTCTCACATTCTGTATTTTTTTCACACCTATTTGAGTCAATTGCACCACTGTTAGCAGGAGTGGGAATTTTTCTTTTTCGAAGGAAAGGAGCACAGTATGGTTACGGCTGCTGAAGCCTCTATTTTTTCCGCGCTTGCCTTGAAGAAAACTTCAAAAAGGCTCCCAGATTCTTCTCTACAATTAAAAGATAGCCTTTAGCGCGGGTTTCATCAGAGGTAAAGCGCTTAGCATTGCTGATAGATAAGAGAATAGAGAGACAGAGGACTGAGGGACAGAGTCCAATTTCTCATGATTAAAGTCATCTGTCACTGAATGGTTGACACAAGTGGTGGCACCCCCACCGTCCCGACTCTTTATGTATTTATTTCAATTTTATCCTGGGAAATTTGTGACTTGAAAGAGGCAATTAACGTGTGGCACGAGCTGGCCCTCGCAGCACTTGGGGCCACGCTGCACATTATCTGTCTGTCTGCCACTAACAGCCCTTGGGTAATGATGAAAAGATTCACTGAGCAGAAGAAAGAGATGCACAAAGAAGAGAGAGAGAGAGGGGGGAAGGGGAGGAGGTGATGGGAGAGAAAAAAATGAAGGGACAAATACAAATTAGCCTGGCAAGTATGTGGCAGAGGATGTGAGAAATGAGTTGCCTAATTGGCACATTTGTTTCAATTAGGATGTGGTCATCAGTGTCAGCCTTGACGGAGGGGTTTCCAGGCAGGGCCCCACATCAGGGCTTCCTCGCTGTGATTTCAATACCCGGACCGCCCCTGAAGGTCACCTCCTCAGCAGCCAGGTCCTCTCATCTAGTTAAGTACACACACACACACACACACACACGCACACAGCTCATTCAGATGACATTTGCTGATGATTAGATGCTGAGAAATGTGGCTGTTGAGGGGCAATTAGAGGACAGAAGAGCAATGTAACGGGTGACATGGAAGCCATCATCAAGACTTATGAGGAGAGCGCTGATCAAGACCTTGCCAGCTGATGCATTTTTTCCCTGCGCTTGTGTGCCTCATCGCCTCACTCCTAGGTCTAATGGTCATTTGATGTCAAGGTGACGCAGTACAAATGGTGCGCTTCAGTGCTATAAGGAGAAAAATTTGTCAGCTGAGTCATGCTTAGGTGTCACAATTTACTCTTCCCCCCTTTCGGGCTACTCTCAGCCGTCTGTGGCGAAGCCGGCATGGGCGACAGAACCTTTTAATTGCCGAGTATCTCATCAATGCAATTACATGGATTAAGCGTCTCAGTGAGGCATACCCCGGGGACCAGGGGACACCGCCGGGACCCGCTGAGCAGTGTATCAGATACGATACTGCAGAGCACGGAGCTAATATACCCAACAGATTCCTCCCACAGCCAATCAGCAGCACACGTAAAGAAAGGCATGCTCATTGCCCGCGCACACACACACACACACACACACACACACACCCGCAGACACTTTGAACTCAGCATGACTCAGTGTGTTCATATGAACGGCAAGCCTGACAGCAGCAGGTAGAGTCGGAGGGAGCTATCTGCGGCTCAGCTGTGCTCTCCCGCTCCGGAGGTTAATCAGAAAAGATACGGAGGAGAACACAAAGTAGGCCTGCGTCGCCCATCCGCCTCCCCTGTTGCTTCCCAAATGCCACCTCTCCTCCCCTCCGAGCTATGTGGCACTGCATTACTATTCCACCCCAATCTGTCTTATCTTAACGAAATAAATAGAGGGAGCTCCCGGTTTTGGCCTGGGCTCGGTTGGGGTGGGAGTGGGTGGGAGAGGGGGGTGTAATTGCTTTGCTTAATAATGAAGCTCATCATCTGCTCTCTAGGAGTCTTTCTCTGACCTATGAGAAAATAACAGAGGCGCTCGGCAGCGGGATCGGAAAGTGGAAACAAGTGCAGAAGAGCCAGGAGGTGGGACGGAGTTAAATGCTAACTTGTTTTGGAGTAGCATCGCAAATGTCTTTGTGAGGCTCAACAGAGAACAGCTTGTATCACAGGGCAGAAGCATTTAGTTGATTCTCCTTTGTGCCATAGCCCAGGCTGTCTACCTGAGCTACTGTAGATCAAGGGGATTCATCTTGGATTAAAGGCTTTCATTCAGGGAAGTTGAAATTGCCTTCCAGTTTGGCTGTTCATTTCACACTTTCTCTCAGAGTAACCTCTCAAAAGCAACTCATTATACAGGGTTCTCATGGACTCCTTTCTCCCAGAGTTAAAAGATCTGCTCTGCATTCACACCCCCTGATATCTGTGAAGTAAAAGTGGGGGATTGGTTTTGGATCGGGAGCACCAAAACGAAATTACAAATACGTAATATACGCTCCTAAGTTCTATTAACCATAGGCAAATGGTATGAAGGTATTTTTGTAGCAAAACACTTTGAATTTGCATTCAATTTGTTTTGCAATTTACACTCACAGACAATACTCACACACCTGTGTCCTAAATTTGGATTAACAGGAAACACCTACAAGTAATTTTCTGTTGATTAACTGTTGAATGGATGTCTGAAGATGTCTGCGCATTAAAGCTGAAGCCTGACTCAGTTTGCCTGAATAAGAAATGTTTTTTTTAAATGCAGGGAGACAATAACTATTGATTTATAGACAATGAAATTCAGTTTCATTGTCTGTACAAATGTGATATCGATGTTTACTTTTCAACCAGATAAAATAAAGTTTTAGCAGATTTATTCTATTAAAATGGTTTACAGTGTAGGCCTAAAATTGACACAAACGTTTTAAGGTTAGGGTCAGTTGTTTACTCTGGGGTGAGAGAAGGACATTTTAATAAAATGGAAACAAGTTTTCTTTTCTGATTTTTTACATTGTTTCACATGTTACAAAACTAAGATGGGAAAGGCCAGAGTAAGTCTTTAAAGTTTAAACTATGGTTTGAAGAGTGAAAAACCAAACTTGAAAACAACAAAAACAATATTTGGAAGTTTGTAATAACTGCTGTCTGTTTATTAACAAACATTAAATTCAGAGTTTCATGTCTTGTAAAGAGTGAATACACTCCTTCAGCTCTGCACGCTGGGACTGTGGTAAAGATCTGGAACTGGAAAAAGAATGACTACATGCCTATAAGGTTCAGTTTTTGTTGACACTGTCATAGAGGAGTTAATTCAATTATATGTTTTAGCATCGAGGTCACAGTTAGTTGTAGTGTTGTACTGGACTGCATTATATTCAGAGGTGTTTCTAATATTCTGCCCCCCTCATGTATGTTAATAAGGAGGACAAAATACGCCTCTCAATAGCATGCTGACCAGTACAACAGCACCTTTAACTACGACCTCAGTAATAAACATTTAATGTCACCAAAAACTGAACATTATGAGCTTAGTAAAGATAGATGTTATGGCAGGGCTGTTGTATTGGACTGCATTAGATTGGTGTACCTAATAAAGTGGCCACTGAGCGTATTATCGCCTCATGAAGTTGCTATGGTTAACTTGCTAATGTGTTAACAGTTGCCTATTTACAAATCCAGCATACATTTAGCAAAATTAGCATTCATTTGGAGCGGTGTGTCTGTCCACCTGACAAATGCTTTGGTCTCTAGAGTACCAACTCCCGTGAACTATCTGACATGTTAGCTGCTAGAAGTTTAACTTTATTCTCCAGGTAGTTGCTAACTCTGTATTTTTGGTGCTGGGCTGGTAGCGTACAGAGGGCTTATCTGAGCTTTTTTCTCAAAACGCTGTTTGCTAAGCGTGGAAATGAGGCTGATGACAATAGAGTTTGCTGGCCTGAAAACCAAAACAACGAGCTAAAAGAGGCTAAAAGGGGAACTGCAGAGTTGGTTATAATGCACTGTGCGTTTATATTACACAGTCATTTGATCCATTGTTGATATGTCCTAATATTCATTAGGACAACTTTAAGGTTGTGTTGGTGGTTTATGAATGTGAAACACTTGATTTCTCTGCTTGGGCTAACAGTGATTTGTTCTTACCTGGAAAGATACTGGATAGTTGACATCAGCACTAGTGCTCAACTGTGATTTACACATTTGTATGACCTCAACAAAGCTTGACACATTTCCTTTTTTATTCAGTTTTTTTTGTTGGATGTATTTTTGAGTGCACCTCTGTTATGACAACCTCTGTCACTTCAGCCTCGCGCTTCCCAAATGGCGATTCTACATGCTCTCACTTTTACTCCCACAGTTGTGGCGGATGTGTTGCAGAAGTGATTTGGAGACCTGCGACTTCAAGATACTGCAGAGAGACAGCTAAAGAGGTGTGGGGATCACAGTCCTCCAGCAGGCATGGCCGCTCCGAGGAGCAGGTAAATGCAGCTTTTCCTGTCTGTTTCTTAGTGATCTAAAAAAAACAAACATTCAACTCTCATTGCACAAACCAGTCAGTCATGCTGCGATGTCTTCCAGTGAGTTATGTTTTTTTCACTTGAAAGTAGGATTTTACAGTAACCTCTACTGTCATGGAAAGGTCTTGAGCTGTTCTACAATGTGTGTATTATTTGTTAATGAGTATTGCAAAATTTAAACACAAGACCTTTGAATAGAGTTGGCAAGGGGTTCTCACCATTCCACTGAAACCCATTCAGTGGAATGGGTTTGTTATAGAGTGGGTTTTGTGATTACTTACTGTGTGAAATACTCACATGCAAATATTTCGCATCAAAACTATTCATACCGGCAGTGATACAAATTCACAATAGATAGATTCACGGTAGCTCATTCTTCAGAAAAAAATATACGATATTGAAATACCAGAAATACGACACTGGAGCACTGTCTTATGTTACTTTGGGTAGTCTATGTGCAGTGCAGGTAAAAAGCTACACAAAGTGCCTCCTGTATTTGTTTATTATGACGAGCCAAACCTGCAATGACACTGTTGCTCTGCTACCAACTCCACTACATCTAAAAGTAAACTACATAAGCTACTCACTATCATGCACCCTGCGATGCTGCTCCACACGTTGTCCTAGAGTTCACTGTCTTTATAATTTTTGTGTCCTTTGTCATATAATACAGGGTGATGAGAAACACAAATAAGCAACAGGTCCGCCAATTTGGAGTTGTGACATCCGTTTCGCACATTGTGATTGGTTGATGCGTTTATTTGCCGTTATATTTGCGTTCTGTGTGAAAGTACTTATGACAAAAACAACAGTTCAAAAAAATATGCAAATTAATTGCACGAAAAAACACACCTCCGGTGTGTAAAGGCCTTTAAAGGTTGAAAAATTATTTTTTAAAAACAAAAAAGTTAAGGTAAATAACTAACTTTTGCTTTATCTAAGTAATTAATAATAATTAATCTTTAATTGCACAAATACACTGCCCCAATTTTCAGTGCAACATTTCCCATAACAGCACTGCCTAAAAACACTTTAGAGGCCCAAATCAACTGACTACTTTGCAAGTTGCTGATGTTGTATTTGAACAGCAAGATTAGCAAGGGGTTGACATGTCAAGTCCCACAGCAAGGGTGTAGGTGTAGTTTCAGAGGTGGGCGGTAGAACGAAAAAATAAAAAAATAAATAAAGGTTTGCAAAAAACACAAACGCGGACTGAACTTTTGTATTATTAATGCATTAACCCTGAAAATTACATTTGGTTTAGTGGATTTACATCTTGAACCACAAACCAGACACAAAATAAAATAAAATAAAATAAAATAAACTGAAACAAAGCATGCAAAGATTTTAAGACAAACGTAGTTTTAGTCACCAAACATCAACTCTTGCCTCGGGAACACCGTCTTTTCTGTCTTTGCTTTGATTGATGTTCAACTGTAGCATCTTTGAATTAGAATGATAACACAAAACTACACACTGTCAAATGTAAATCAAAATATTTCTTGTGTTCATATCTTCATACATGAAACAGCTACTTAATGCATTTTTTTTCAGACTGGTAATGGAATTTGCTGTCACTTCATTACCTTCCATTTATATGTCAAATGCATAAATACGAAATGCATTTAAAAAAGCATTTCCAATGGATATTCTAAGGTGCTATTTTTGCACTGTTACATATGATTTTATTAGAGCTGCAACCAGTAGGTGATTAATTGATTTGTAAATCTACAAACAACTATTTTGATAATTGAATAATTGTATAACCACTCAAAAATGTGTTTTGCTTATTGTTATTTCACTTGGATGTTTGAGCTTCACTGTGCGGAATGATGTGCGTGCAGAGTTTGACACTAGAAGGCTGTTTTATCATCATTAAAACCTTGGTCAGGTGCCCATATGGACAATGAAACAGTTTTTGCTTGCTGTAATTAATTCTTCTTTTAATACAGGACATTTAGAGTTACTTACCTAATGCGCTTTCAATATAAGTGACGGACAAAATCCACAGTCCTCTATCTGTGCAAAAATACATTACAATGTTTATCTGAGTCTTATATGAGGCTTCAGCAGTCTGGGTCAGACATAAACAGTGGATATCTTCCAAAGTCACTTTTTAGTATGAAAGTGCCAGTTTTTGTTTCTATTCTTTACCTGCAGCTCAACAGGGAAACACTGTCAGTGGAAACAAAAACATTTATTTTTAAAAGTGTTATACTAAATAGACTGTTAAGCTGCATATATCCACATAATTTTTCTAAGTCTTCTTAATGGGCATTGAAAGCAACATTACAAAGGATCTTTTAATGGCCAGTGTGAACAGGAGGAATGGTTACAGTGAGCAAAAAGTGTTTAAATGTTCATACGGGCACCTGACTATTGTTTTGAGATAGACTTGAGAAATTGTGAACCTGTCCTTTAAATCTCAGTTTAACACCTGCACATATGGGGTGATTTTGTGACGTCACAACTAGTTTGGAGCCAATCATGGTCCAGTATGTAACTTATGTTCAGTGACGTAGGAGACATCTTGCCTCCAGTAGTTAAACCTTTGGAATGAACAATACTTGTTTATAAGTTCAGTGAAAGGAAGATGGAATACATGTAGTTTTAACAAAGTAACTGAACTTTTGTGTGGAAAAACCATATCAGACGCTAATTATTTTTCAAAGCGGACTATTTTTATGTTTTAAAACATGTCTGGAGGGGATCTTTAAGAAAAAAAAAAGTTTAATATTTGCTGGTTCCAGCTTCTCAAATGTGAGGATTTGCTGATTTTCTTTGTCATACATGTTAGTAATCTGTATGTTTTGGGGTTTTGGACTGTTGGTTGGACAAAAAAATAAATAACTGAAACTTCCCCTTTGGCCTTGGGAAATTATAATGGGAATTTTCACTATTTTCTTCTTCTATAGAGATATATTATACAAGATTAATTGAGCAAATACGCATGTCTCTATTGAACACCAGTGTCAACTAAAGAAAAGCAAGTGCTGATAATTTCAGATCCAGTTTATGTCAATACTAACGGCAACAAAACCGAACTGAAAGTGAAATAAGCCTCTCAAGTGTTGCTTGAAAACTTACAGTCCAATGGGACAAGTAATTGGATGGAATGAATGGCTGTGAATTGCAGTGTTGTCAGAAATATATCTACTGCGGCACTTCTCTCATGCAAATCAAGACCTCCAGAGTCAAGGAGACATTCCTGCAAAGTGTCAGACTCGCGCTTAAATAAACTGTTGTAACACATGATACAAAATGATTCCACTGCGAGTGACTGGAGGCTCATTAGCTCCCCCTGATATCCCTGCTGACGAGGGTGATTTTCCACGCACACCCTTTGGAAGCGCAGTGTTTGTACTGCACTCCAAACCGCAGGCTCACATTCTATTGGGCCTGCGCTGTGTTTGCATCCATCCTGCAGTTGCACTCTGAAACCTCACACGACCACACTCATGGACACCATCTCAGTATTTTATGGACGAGGTTGCACTGATATCGACTGGGCTGAGAATATCTGCCATGTGCTCTCTACATTATTCACTCCCATCTCTTGTGGCTGGGCTCATTTGTGTTGACAAAGGACTAGATGGGAGGTTTTTTGATTCCGCCTGTACAGCTCAGATTCAACTATTTTTATCCCCACTGCGGTGCTGGAATGACATCACTCCTCCATTTCCGCGTTGAATCATTTATACAGCACAGGGCCGGAGGTTGACCTCCACTTATAAATGTTCCCTGCACACATCAATTACACATCCATTGTTCATGCTGATTATCGCTGGACCAAATATAGAATGAGACAGCATTTAGAGAGGAATGTGCACTTGGTGACATTTTTTTCCACCGAGACATTTAATTGCTATATTTGCCCCACAAGTCAGTCTGGCAGGCTGATCCCACTGTGAGAAACAGCTGTTCTCCATCTCACTGGGAGCCACCATTTAAGCTGCCACCAGTCTTGATTTAAATGCTAAAAGCAATTAGAACAACAATTCACAATGAACTTTGTTAGTTTCACTCCTGTGTTCCTGTTTGCACTTTCAGATGTCAGCCTTACTTTACTGTTCACTGATCGCTTTATTGGAGCTGTGTTACGTTACTGCTGAAGCAAAACCCAACCTTTCCTGCTGCTACTTCACATTAAAAGCTTTCCACTGGCGCACTGACAGAATGCTTTTATTGTGAAGAAGGTATAGGACATGCAATGTGTTTGTCACCAAGTAAGCGGAGCTTAATTAAGGGTGCTATTCTTCGATAAAAATGGTCTAGTAATCAACCAGATGTGGACACATTCTGTGCTATTTGGTCAGCAGATCAGTTTTAAATATTATGGGGAGGAACAGTACAAACAGAAACAAGCCACAGTGAGCTGAAAAGGGTAGAAAACACTTGCACCGTGACAGCGCGGCTCGACTGCTCGCGGCCGCTCATGGTAGTAACAGAGGCCAAAGGCTCTCTTTCCGCTATCTTGGCTTGAGCTAAACATACCACAAGTGCGAGAGTGAGTTTGGACCTTTAGGGAGGGGTGAAAGCGCACCACTGTAAAGGAAAGGGGTGCGTTGGATTTATAACACAAGACAAAACGAGAGCATCATTGTGAAACAGAATGCGGCACAGTAATCATTTTATCTCTGTTATCTTTTTTTCATAATAGTTGGAAGCCAAAATCATAATTGAAAATAAAATTTGATAAATCGCCTAGCCCTAGGTCATGGAAATGCTCGGCGTGACTACTCCCTACTATGGACAAACCTATTAGTGCATTAGAACAATACAATAGGAGCAGTCCCATACAGATCATCTAGATACATGTAGACATTATGCTCTTTAACAATGACTGCGTTGACATGCACATTAATATTCCAGCTATGGTGCATGTAAACATCTTATAATCATTTCACACTGGAGATGTGTGTATGATGTGGGTCTACTGAACGTGCATTCAACCTGCTTTGGACCCATTCATATGAGACAGCTGTCACTGGTTAATCTCTGGTTGTCACGCTTAGCAGAGACTCCACTCCACAGTGTAGTTCCATACACTTCACTGATAAGCAAAAGAATTACACAGAATAATTACCAATTATTTGATATTGGTAATTACTCTCTCTCACTTGTCCACATATCTATCTTTCTTAACTTTTTCTTTCTCTCTCTTATTTTTTTGGGGAGTGGGTTAAAGATGTGAACATAGTTCTATTAAATTCAGTCCCTAATAGAGATGCTTGGTTAACAAATCAATCTTTGTTATTTTTAATTAATCAATTAATTGTTTCATCATTTGTCATTATATAAAAAGTTAGAAAACAGTGAAAAATACCTAAACTGCTTGTTTTACCTGAAAGATATTCAGTTTACTATAATAGAAGTCTAAGAAAAACTGAAAATATTCAAAATATTCACAATGGAGAAGCTGGGACCAGAGAATATTTGCACATCTTTGCTTTAAAATGTGACGTGAATTATTAATGGATCGTAAAATGTTGATTAATCTTCATGCCAATCGACCAATACTGCAAATTTTGTCACGACTTACTAATTCTGCTCTACAGCAAAGTCAGGCAGCGTCTGACTAATGACCAAACCTGGCCAGAGGACACCTCACAATGGAGGGTCATCTGAGACACACTGACCCATTCAACTAGACTGCCAATGCAGGTTTGACTCGCATCACAGTGTCCGTTTGCCCTCATCCTGTAAGAGAAACCCGAATATGCTAGCTAGAGTACACCAATAGATAGAAACTAGGATACTTTGGCATGTTCACACCTGGTCATTATATGTCTTGTGCTGGTGTGTCCTCAACTCGAGTTATGTTGTATTTAGTCAATAAAACAAAAAACATGATAAAAAATGTAACTACATGCAGAAATGAAAGTGAAAGTCTGACACTGGCATTGCAGAGGAAAAACACTGGGACACTAGTGTGCATGTAAACTATGCACAATTAAGCATCCAAGATTCCAGACTAGTAAAAGATATCTGGAATCGTTCATGGATGATATCTTTGATGCAATGATGCAATGCACATTCATAGATCTGGATGTCCATGTTACAACAATGATGAGATTCCCTTTCATGACTTTTATGTCTTCACAAACACACAGTGGGAGCTGCTGATGGATCAAACTACAGAATCCAGTAGGAGAAAGAGCAACACCCCCCCGTGCCCACTCCCTTAAATCGTCCTCCAAAACTGTAATTGGACCATTCACTTTGTGGCCTGACCCACTTTAAGCCAGATGTTTCTCACACTGTGAACTCACAAGGATAAATTGAATTTGAGAAGAGAACCTCTGAGTGTCTGATGTCTATATTTTATTGATTCTTGAAGATTTGATTAAAATGTATCCTGTGAATCCTCTTCATCTCAGGTGGCTACCTCACTTTGGAACCAACACCTTCATTTCTAAATGTTTATGTGCACTTATTGCTGGTATCCAACACAAGTATATCAATCTCTTCAAGGTCAGAGAAAGCCGAGCCGAAGGTAGAATCGGCAGAGAGTAACTTTGGCAGAATAAGGATGGCCACTGAGATGCAGATCTTCTCTGCTCAGTGGGAGTATCAGTTTCTCCTCTTTCAGGAGAGGACGAGCGAGGAGCAGCAGCCTTACCTCCGCCATAGGCACTCCCTCTGGAGGGCGACAGTGCAGAACGATCATCCCGTTGATTGGCACCTCCTTCCCCTGGGGGTCCTGCTCAAAGTTTTTCCTCAGGTCTGTGTGGGGAGATAAGAGGCAGCTGTCAGGTGTCAAGTGTTACGGTCAGGCTGGCCTCAATCCTCTTCAGCAGCTAACACGCCGGCCTGCCCCCGGCTCTGTATGCCACGACCTTCAAAACCCACTACAGCTCGTATAGGATAGAGAGGATCCCATGGCCCTGTGCTAGGTAATCTGTTGACAAGGTGGTTTGGAGGATACACTGGATGGAGGAAGTGCACAGGGATTGCTCTGATCATCCTGCGCATTCATGTGCATACAATAGTGACTGATCCTATTCTGCCCATTTTCAAAACTGCCTTTGATAGGTTATTGGGCTGCTGCTATCCACTGAAAACCTTTAAAATGTCACCCTTTTTGGAATGTAGGAATGTGCCTTTGAAATTTCAACATGGGTTATGAATGGGTTTCATGTACCCTAGGATCATGAGAGATTCCCTGCATATAAGGGATCTAAATACAGGAAGGAAACTCTATAATAGTGCCTCAAAACCTCAGCTCAGCTGGCAGGTGGGTAAGTGCAAAGTAAGTGCAGATAAAGATTTTGACATCATGTCATCATTTGAACTCAAATTCTTACTTTCTTCAAAGGACTAGAAAAGACTGCTTTGCTTTCTTGATGTTTAAAAGTAAATGATTTCTCTCAGCTTTCTCTTCAGGGGCCATATAAAAATCAAGTAAAAACACTAAATTCAACGCGGAGGAGAGCTTTTAGATAACCTGTAACACCCTGGCAGCATTATTGGATTTGGACAACACTAGGTGTGAATAGCTGATTGTGTCTAAACTTGATTCGACAGCATTCGTTTCGGGGAATTGATTATTCCACCACTGATAAAGCAATTCATTTTCTGTTAAGATAATGTCAGCTTGCTGTGTTCACACAGTTTGGTCCAAACCAAAGAAAAAATTAAAAAAGGTCCTGTTGTCTTTTCGCTCCAGTCTGCTGGGGGTTAAAGTCACATGGACATTGTAAATCAGTTTTGGTGACATGTCATTCTGCATGATCATAATACTACTGTGACCTCCAGGGAAAAACCTAAAGTTTTTCCCAGTGACTGACAGCCAGTCACACTGTACTTCACTGCACTTGAAGGTACTTTTTTTCTATTTATCTTCTTCTCTGGTGGTCACAAGAAACAACTGGATACAAGAAGTAATCAGGTCAATTTTTGTAGGTGTTTCATTCATTCAAGTGTCATATATCGCTGTCACTTAATCCTGGTCCATTTTGTGTTCGCATCATAAATGAACAACAGTTGAGTTTGATTGGAAGTGGACTGAGAACTCGGTTCAGTTGTTTCATCAACATACTGTAAGGGGTTGAAAGGAAATTCTCATAAATGAACTGAAATAAAAGGACAAACACACCAGAGTTCACTTAAAGTCCAACTGAAATCACAATTAATCCTTCCTTTTTACAGTCCAAAATCATGTCAAAATACCATTTTTAAAATATATTTATTGTTGAAAGGATGGGTATGAATCAGACATGCTCCTTTTCTCTCTAAGTGGGTGTGCTGGTGTATGACATTAGCAGGTACGTTTTAAACTGGTTAATGTGTTACAGCTGACAAGCTAATTAGCTGCCTAGCCTGCAGACTGACATTAGCAGTGTACTTTCCCCCCGGTAGATGTCTGGCAGGTAACTTGTTTTGCAAGCTAAGGTGCAGGACAAGACGTGTCCTTTGTGAGTTAGAAAAGAAAGACATCAGCTACAAAGCTAATGCTGTTTTTGTGTATCAGGCAGGCTGCTGTCTGGTTGTTAGCCAGTGTCACCATTAGCAGATCAGAGAATGGTTATGTTACTGCTTCATGAAGATACATTATTTGATTGGCTGTATTCAAAAAGGTTCTCCAACTATGTAGACAGAAGACAAGAAACTTTGTCCACAGCTGCTACAGTACTAATCACTGAGGTGATTCCATACTCACAGGCGATGCGGACAGTGGCCTTGCGACTCTTGGAGGTGCCCAGGTGGCTCCAGGCCACACAGAGACACCAGTAGTCCTCGGGGCCGTGGAAATCCTCCACTTGCTGACGGGACACGTTGATCATCACTTCGCGCACCTTCAGCCCTGGGACAACAAAGAAGATAAGATAGTTAGAAATGATATACTGTACACAAAACATGTAAGATGCCTTATAGTTAGAGTCTGCTACTGAAACAGCCCAAACCAGACCTGAAACCTGATACTTTGGGCCGTTCAGTTATGTAAAGCTTTGGATCGAGTTCGGATTTGGTTAGTTAGGTTCCCGACAGCGTATTGGGTTTTGGGTCAAGTTTGGACTATTCTGTTGCGTAACACTGCAGTCGGGTTTTATTATTTTCAATGAAATTTCAAGAGAGACATAGTCAATCCCAAGTGCTTCAGGGGAGGCTTTTACATTGTGAAAATGATAATAATGTGAGAATGACCTTGTTGTAACAGCGGGTAATAACCCTGGCTAAATTGCGACTGGTGTCGTGGTGAGCCATATAGGCAGCAGGCGGGGAGGCAGAATATGTCCAAAGATTTATTTAACTACAAAATAAACTTACAAAATACAGGAACTGACATGCAGGGGAACATCAGGAACGTGACACAAAGAGATCACCATCAGGAACATAAACCACATCACACACATCAATGACGCGACGACCAAAGGAAAGGGACCGGTATATATAGATAAGGAGACAACAAGGGAAACAGACACAGGTGGGAAACAAGACACAGGTGAACCTAATCAAAACTGGTGGGAACAGAACAATGACAGGAAGTAAATAACACACGAACACAAGACCAGGGATTTACAAAATAAAACAAGACCAAAATACCGAGTCCAAACAAGAGTCCTTCGTGGACCATGACAACTGGACTGTTCTTGAACCAGAGAACCTGCCACGCTCACAAATCTAATACTGAGAAAAGGCAAAGTTGATCTTGGTATGGCCTAACAGGTAAAGCAGATAATTTATTTTTATGAGACGCCATAGTGTCTGCATTAGATACTTTTGTTGGTGGGCTGCCGTGCCACATTCTGTGTTGGTCTAACATACTATATGTTAATATGTCTTAGATTAGCATGCTAGGAAAATCACCACCAGAGCTAATGCAGGAAATGGACCTTTACCTATATATAATACTCAGAATCGCAGCCATGAAGCAAATAACCAGGAACTGGCTAAAACCCTTTAGTCCATCAGTTCAAAGATGGAAAATAATGATACAGGAAATCTCAGAAATGGAGAATTCATGGCCTCATGAGATATGAGGCCATGAATTAATTTATGGAGCCACTCACACCCAGATTAACAAATTAATCTGAAAATGGACAGAGGCAGACCTTGGGAAATAATCATATTGACATAATCACAGCATACAGCTAAGAGGAGGCATAGACACACACACACACACACACACACACACACACACCAAAGTTATTACAATTCATCCAGTGGGGAACATGATTGTCTGTACAAAATTTCATTTCAATCTGTCCAGTAGTTGTTGAGCAACCGACAGACCAACCCTGCCATTCCACTATCATGGCTAAAAGTATAGCTTCAGGTCAGGTTCAGTTGGGTCAGATGCTTTTACAGGCTGGATTAAGGCCTTTGTTTTAAGTGCATGCAGAACTACAGTTAATGGAAAAAAATGAAATAGGAAAGCCCTGCATTCTAAATAAGGATAATTAACAAAGCCTCAATCAATACCTCGATACGTTTACAGGCTTGCGTCAGTGATCAGTGGGTTTTACAGGATTAGTTATGCACAAGTTCTTAGAAAAGGCTGACACACTTCCTAAATCAGTGCATTCTCCCCCTCTCTGCTGAGCTCTGAGAGCATCACTAAGGATATTGGCAGAAACACAGTCCCTCGGGGGCCTCTACTGTATATTTTGAGCGTTCAATGCTGCTAACAAGAGGAAAGCTAAATCAGCTGTAGCAGAATTAGCATTAATAATTTGGACTACACTTAACCACTTCAAACAGCATGTGTAGGCTTGCTGTGCAAGCGACACAAGGATAATATACCATATGATGTAACACAAAAGACATGCAAACACAGCAAGCTGCACAATGCTCTTATTCTATTGAATGCATTAAAGAAGAAGAAGAAAAAACTCTCTATTTGAAAATCCTCTTAGGCAACACGCTGCAAGCCCCCAGTTGGAAATGCTCGTCACCCTATCATATAGCTTCAGATGGATATATGGCACCGGCACCCATTTTGAATCTGAGTCATCGGCTTAGGGCCTGTCACATGTGTTTTCTCACTGCTTCTCAGAGCCTTTTGCAGCCTGCAGGCCTTATACCCACAGCTGGATTAAAGGCAAGGGATGTACAATGTGCTGGGGATGGCAGAAGACCGATACCCAAACCCCTTCCACCCCTGACTCTTCTGGCTCTTGTGCATCCACTCTCTCTGATAAATAACACTTTAATCTGACATGCTCTTACTAAAGTCAAACAGCCTCATACTGCGGCTGCACAGCTTGCGAAGCACTGAACAGACTTCTAAATGAATACCAATTAAACCCGAGTGAGTGACAGCAGGGCTACGCCACTGGATCCATGCTGGCGTTCGCCTAAAAATTAAGAAATGGAGAACATTTGGTGGTGGGCGGTCTCCACTGTGCCGGGTATAAATGACAACAACAGAAAAGTGGGCTTCTTCCTTTTTGTCACACCAAACACGCTTGACAAGTTGGGAAATGCTGATACAAATTAGGCGGTTCGTCTCAGTATGGTGCACCGCAGTGTATTTGGTGACCGGCGTAGTTTAAAACGTGATAGACGGGCCTGGAGAAATAAAGGCCACGTTTAAGAAGAGGAATAAACAAAGCAGCAGCTTTATGGCTGGTGCTTCCTAGTCGCAGCCCCTGTAGAGAGTGAGACACCAGCGTAATTCAGAATTTCTCGAGCAGCGGCAGAGAGCTGGCATGTGACAGTGTATGTGTGGGAAGAGAGACAGCGGAGAAAATAATGACTAATGAATTTCCATGATGCCCTAAAAAGTGTGAGCCTGTGTTTTAGAGAAGAAGAGGAGTTAGAGGGAAGACAGACAGACTGATGGAGAGAGAGAGAGAGAGAGAGAGAGAAAAGGTGGCGGTAAGCTTTCTCGACAGAGCAACACATTTCCTGAAGTCCAAACCGGCGTCGACAGGTGGTTTGCCGGAGAGACGGAGACGAGTGCTGCCACTGTGTCATCTGTCAGCCCTATTTGTTTGTAGGCAGAATACTGTTGACAGGGCTCATTAGAGTAAACCACTTGATCTGTTCTCCTCCCCAATCCCCTTCTCGTGCTTCGCAGTTTCCCGAGTCACTTGATAATCCATCCAAAAAGGCTGAACCACTCAGAGAAAGACTGGCGAGATGGCTGAAATAAGAAGTTTGGGCTGTTCTGAGATCCAGACAAGAGGAGAGCGTTGCTGCTTTAGCTTTGCTAGCTTATTAACTTGGATGTGGATGACAAGAACTTCATTAAAATGCTGCATTAGGATCATTTCTACTTAAAAAGTTTCAATTCAGAAGAAAACTTTTGCCCCATGTCATCTTTCTCTCTCTCCACATATTTCCTCTGGTTCTCTTCTGTTAACCATCCACTAACGGTAAAATGGGAATGGGGTGCTGTCCCATAGATCAATATTAGACTTTTTAGAAAATGGCAATATCTGCCCAATGTACTGGCAAACCCAATACTGGTCCACTGGCTCTGAAGCAGAATGTGTCTCCCTCAAATGAAAGGCCCTGCCCTCATCTAAACGTGATGTTTCATTTAAATATGTATAAAACAAAGGCCTTTTTTTTTTTAACCCTTTAAACCCTCTCTTTCTGCTTGGTTTTTACTAATTTACAGTCTTATAGCGTAGTCACTACATAGCTTAGCTGGGTTTGTATATATTCTTATTTTCAGGATAAGTTAGGTTATTCAGAAACATCTTCGTTTGGCATGTAAATGGTACTCGACACATTCGAGGATTCTTTTCATTAAAAAAGAAAACTTTCACGCAATTTAAAATGGTTTGGGGTTTTGCCTGTACGTCCCAAAGTTAACACGCAGCAAATATCTATATATATATATATATATATATATAGATAGATAGATAGATAGATAGATAGATAGAGGAGATTGCCAGTGTTTTAGGGATATAAGATGGGACATTTTATGCCTTGGTTAGTGTCAAAAAAGGTATTGAAGTTGAACTAAAATCTCAAAACTTAAAAATTGTAATTACCAGAAAAGATTGGTTTTTCTTCATATACAAATATCCTTGCTTTTAATTTGTCTAACATATAGTTGTTGCTGACTTAGTGTGTGTGTGATGTACTACTGTGTGTAACTTTGTATTATGTGTCCTGTTTTTTTAGTGCTGTTCTGTCACTGTGTGTATGTTTTAACTGTGACCTGCCAAGAGACTGTAGATGAAAACTAGCTTTAAGCTAACTCTGGTACAATACATCAAATGGTAACATGTGTTTAATATTCTACATGGTCCCTTACAAATAAAATAAATACATAACATTAAAAGAATTTTGAAAAGTTTGATCACAACTGACTGTAATTTGATTAGTGCAATATCTCTGTGGGTGGGCACTAAAAAGTCTTTGTCAGATAACTTATTCCAGCGGCCACACAGGCAGTTAACCAGCTGGGGACTGATGTTAGCCATTGCTTAGTCCCATTTGTGATTTGAGTACCTACTATGTTACTTTGTAACTCGATGTGTTTGGAGTAACGTGCGGAATGCTGAGGTAAGAGGACGACCCATTGCTCTGAGCTGCACAGTGGCTGCCCACTGCTCCTAACACTTAGGATGGGTTAAATGCAGAGAATGAATTTCCCTACTGGGATCAATAAAGGATAACTTAACTTAATGTTCTCCATTCAGTATCACACCATGTAAGTAGACAGTGCCTCTCCTGCAAACACTGGCTCTCAGTCACTGTCAGTCAACCGATGCCATGGGGAATGCCCACCCAGACGTTTGATGCTTACAAGTTGTTTCCACTAAAATGTCCTTTTTCATACTCTTTTGAAAAAAAACCTGCTATATTTAATATTTGAAAGAATGTGTACTATAGCTGCAGTGTCATTACACTGTAATTTCCTTACACAAAAAGTGTGTTTTGTTCAACTTTACTGTCTAACAGAATACAATACAATACAATTTTCATACATTTTCTCCCTCCTGTATTTCTTTTTTCTCCCCAGTTTTGAACTAGGATGGCTTTTGTCTTGAGTTTTGATACTTTGATTTTGGAGGAAAATATTGGATTTCACAGTTATCCTGAAGTCAAAACATATTTTGCATATTTGCACTTAGCTATGACTGTTAACTTGATATTTCAACTATCCTCCTGTAACATCCTCTAGAACATGGAATTACGCCTAAACTAACAAACAAACCTATTGCTGACATTTTTCATTTTGCTCAATTCTATTTTCGTTGAACTACATTTTTTTTTTGGCCTGTTCACTTGCTTCAGCAGTGGTATGTGTAGGATCCATCAGTTCTATTATTATCAGTAGCTTATGTTACCATTATGCTTGAGTGATGCAACAGGAAGTATAATTTTCCATGGAGTCAGTCAGCTCCATGTTTATCAGCTTATATTTGTTTTTATTAAGATTATATACCATGGAAAGTCTTGTTCCATTAGCTACTATCAGTTCCTGTTTGCACTGTAACCTCTGTGCTACAGAAAACCATCAACAAACCAACTGGATTGCTTTTGATACGGAGGAAAGAGTCTACATCTGATGGTTACGGAGCAAGATTTGAAGTTCCAAGGAGTGCTTTTAAATGATTTCTAAATTCATCTATTCTCAACAGACAGCTCAAAGAATGTAAAAAATAAATGCATCTATGGTAATTTCCTAATCCATGGCTCCTGAAGCAAACTGTTAAGCAGTGATTGTGTGAAAGGAGGTTTCCAACAAAAATCTGTGTTTACTCAGAAGAAGCTATTATCAGGGCATCTGTTAGTGCCGCAGGCGACAGTCACAGACTGTACTGCAGGGGACAGTTTCATCCCATGTGATGTCAACACGGGAAAAAAATTGCTAGGAATTTTGAAATCGCTTCAATCAAATGATCACCCAATTACTCATGTACAGGAAAACTCAAAAACAGAAGATAAGCTTTCTTTTCAATGTAACATTTTTTGGTACATTGATTGAATATGTTGAGCAAATGTGTCTATTTTGTCATTTAGTTAGGAGGACTTGTTGCACAAAGGGCTAATGAAAGGGATGATGAAATAAAACATAGAGACAATAAAGCAGCATGGATCAAACCAGCCATAATAACCACAATGTGGTGGTGGAGATGATCAGGAGCGTACACTATCATGGATGATTAGGGTTGGGGTCCAATAGCTGTTCCAATTTGGATCCTCTTCATGTTTGCCCAAATACGTGGATTTGTTAAGCTAACAAATCTCTTTTCAAACCTTTTACTTCTCGTCACGTTATTCAAATGAATGTGTCAGATACATATTTAATCAATATTTCATATCTTGTGCTGTTTACCTCATTTTCAGGGTAATTACACCACCACTGAAACTGTAGTCTTTCGGCCTTCTCAGCCAATAAAAGCTGATTACAGATCTAGATTGAACCTTATATACCCTAGGGTAACCTTATATACCCTAAGGTATTCAAAAGTATTTGGATTCAATAAGGAGATTCGATACTGGATTCAAATCAATCAATCAATTTGTAACCCTAGGGATGATAGACCACACTCTACACCAGCGTCATGTAGAGATTTCCAGAGAATCCATCAATAAATAGAAAGAAGGGGGCATTTTGGTAAGTATCCTTGAGAGGACTTTGTAATTCTGTGGCAGCAGTAATTCTGCTTTCAGATACACCCAATAATCACCTTCAATTTCCTTGATGGAGACCTGACATTTTTTGACAAATAATGTCATTATGTTGAACAAAAAATTACCATTTCCAATGTCAATGATGAAACTTTAAATTCATTACATAATGTTTTATTTCTATCTTTACCACAAAGAGTTTTGTCTTTTACTGCTTTATCTTTGGTTGATGATCAGTTTTAGTTCTTACAGAATTATCTGTAAATAAAAAGAGCAACATTTTTACTGAGAACTGAAAAGGAGCCCTGAGCAGTGTCTGCAGGTCTTCCTCACAAGCTGCATACAACCCCAAGAATCTTCATCAAGGAGGTAGGGCAGCTTGTACGTTGCCTGTGAGGCAAAATATGGGGCAAAGATGTGTGCAAATCCTTTGCTACTGCTTGTAAAGCTTAATTGCTGTGAGCACATGGTAACAACTGGTAGGCAACACAGATGAGCATTTTAACAACCCCCCCAACCATTCCAAACATAACCACTGTACATTGGCCTGTTCACTAGCTTCAGCAGTGGTATGTGTAGGATCCGTCAGTTCTATTATTATCATTAGCTTACGTATGTAAATGAACATGATTGGTGAAGAATTGAAGGGGTTGTAGAGCTCTGACGCCACCTTCAGCTGTTAGCATCTATGTCTTGGAAGCAGGGTGTGAGATTGCTGCTAACCTCCAGCCAACTGCAAGTAAATTATGACGGTGGCTGTTGAGTTAGTGGGTTTGACGGGTACCGGCCATCGATCAGAGCCTCTTTTCTACTCTATAAACCTTTCCAGCTGGTTTAGAAAAAGAAGACTGAAAGGAACAGATGCTATTTTTTGATTCACCTTCCACTGTGGCCAGTGAGAAAAGAGTTCTCCTGTGGTTTTATCAGTCAGTGAATCTATGAAAAAAAAAAAGCAAAATATTTGATCATATAGTCAATTTGAGAGGATGCCCCCCCCCCCTTACTATGGCAGCCATGATAAAAAATCACATTCTGTTTGTATATGTTAAACACATTCTTATCAGCATGTGTCATCTCGTTTTTGATGGCTTTCAGGAGCTGTGCAGATCCCCATTACTGATGCATACAACACTCAACGGACCTGTGCTCTTATCTCCACTGGTTGCAATGGTCTGCTGCACTGTGTGCCTGCATGCTCATAAAACTAATCAAACTGAAATCACAACCGCTTTATTTATCAACAGCTTAACATGTTGCCACAGGATACACTATGTGTTTCTAAATGTGTTTTCTATTTCATACAGTTCATGGTGCTTAACCTGAACATGTACACTCTTTATCAGCAGAAAGGAATTCTACATTCCAATCCAATCATTTATAATAAAAAAAAAAAATTGAATTTCTACGCATTCATGTAAAAAAGGTAAGCTTATTGTGAAAGCTGGGTGGCAGTCATGTCAGCAATCTGCAACTCAATTGCAGACTGACAGCTAATTGTAATGTTTGCAGTGTAAGTGGGTCAATTGACGGCAGTAGCACAGCTAATTAAAATACCGGGGGTCTTAACTAAATTGAGACCTACTGAACCTTGATTTTTTTTTTTTTTTTAAGGGAAAATAAATTTCAATAAAAGCTAGGTTCTACTGTAAGTAGATGCAAAAGGCCGCCTCTGCCTACTGTGCATATAGATAACCTACTAACAGTGTAATTTGTTGTTAAAATGTGTAAGTTTTTCAGTCTGAATTTAATAGGGTTCTGATTACAAGGTAGTCAAACAATAAATATTACAAAGAATAATTTTTACAGACCACCTCTCCTCATCTGCTGCAGAAATGGCACCTGAAGCAGAACTGAGTTTGGTTGAGATGGAGAGACATGTAGGACTGTAGAGCTTACAGAGGGAACTGGAGTGAGTGAACTATTTAAAACAAAGCTAAGTTCATTCAGGTAAAGCTGTTTATTGACAGGTATGTCTCCCTCGGGCAACAGAAGTGACGTCATCGGTCACTGATGTCAGTCGCAAATATCAAACGTAAATAAATCTTTATGAGAACGACTGGCAGCGACTGGATCTGAAGTCTTCAGATTAGAATCTTTACATAGCACACACTACATCTGCTGACTCTCAACACCAACTGACCCAGACTGGAACGGACTCGGCCCAACCTGGTCCATCAGTCGTCACGCCCAAATTATCTTCAGAACTGTTGAATAGTTGTAATGTGTCCCCCTGACTTTAAATGTACACTGAAGTACCAGAAAATCTGAACATCTGTCATCATCATCGTAAAGTTTAACATTACTTGAGTTTTACGTCCCCATTCATCCAACTCCATAAAGGCACAGTTCAGTACAGTTTACATTAAAGAAGGTCCCCAACCAGTAATAGAGAAAATACAACAACACAGATGATATCTACTTACTGCACTTTTTGAGCTGTTACTCTCTCGTGGAAATGTAGCATTTAATGTAGCATTTGGAGGCATGCTGTAGTTTGATCTCTCTACACTATATTTTAGATTCTGTTCTCCTTGCACAATGAGGAACATCTGATTGATTGAATGATTGCTTAAAGGATGATTCCAGGTCCTTTTTTTGTAGTTTGCCATCATTTCTATCAGTTATCAATTGCTGGGATCTGGGAACATGGTAACATCGCTACACTGTCCAATGGAGCAAGAAACATAAGCAGTCAGACAATCAGATCTTTGGTCTGTCACAAGGCTGACACATATAGACACACAACCATTCACATTTATACCTTTGGGAATTTAGGTCCATCTAACCTGAATGTCTTTTGAAATTGGGAGGAGACTGGAGCTACGGGAGGAAACCCAACCTGACACGGGGAGAACATGCAAACTCCACACTAGGGGTGCACGATACAACAAAATGTGGTTTCGATCCCTTACCCAGTAATACCAGGCTCGAGTCCCCGATACCAACACAGTACCTATTATTAAAAGTGGCCAGTGTATGTGAGCCATGTGTCATTGTTTATGAGGTGGATGCATCATTAATGGGCTACTTTTGAAAAAATTTTTGTTACCACCAAATGATTTTCCAAACATTAAGCATTTCGTTTATTACAAGCGTTCAAAATCACATTAACCACATCCAATCACATTTACCACTATCATTAACCATCATCAAAGTAACCACATTTTTGTCCCAAAGTGATGGGTACTGATTTTCTGAATCCAACTTTCTAAGGAAAAACATCCATGATTATGCATCATCTCCACTTTTACCTACTGTAATCCATCAGTGGAAAAAAACTTGATACTGAAAGGCCTATCTGACAAAGGCTAATAATAACCAATCATCATTCTGTCTTATCTGTCTTGCCCATGTGCTTGCCTGCACTTGTGTGTCACCCACCTGCTGTGAGAGCCACAGCTCAAGTAAAACTGAGGACACTACACTTTCGATCTCAGAACAGCATTAGCACATTAGCGTCATCCTCCATCAGGGTCTCATTATGTCCGCTCCAGCTCGCCAAGTAGGGCTGGCTTCCACACCAGGACTTCATGCTGACAGAAGATTCTTGCAGGTAGTGTTCTGAAAACTCTCCCTGCTGTTCAGCAACCGGAGCACTTAAGGACTGAGGCTTTGTTCAAAATGAATCCCCAAATTAGCCACTATTTCACTATTTCACTCTGCTCACATTCATATTGCATAACAGCAAAACTGGCTTGCACAGAAGAGCCCAGGCACACAGACATACACACACATACGTGCATGTGCATAGAGACATTAGAGTTTAT
Source organism: Macquaria australasica (assembly GCA_005408345.1). Classification (NCBI taxonomy): domain Eukaryota; kingdom Metazoa; phylum Chordata; class Actinopteri; order Centrarchiformes; family Percichthyidae; genus Macquaria; species Macquaria australasica. The sequence continues at coordinate 621,844 of SEMN01000256.1, read as the reverse complement.
TTCACCTATCTCTTTGGGGAAGGATATTTGATAGCACATCATTTTGTTTTCCTCCCAGAAAAGAGAAACTCGAAGTCGGGCCTGACGAACCCAAAACATTCCGCTAACAACCGACATGTACTGCAGTGTTATGAGATGCTGGGAACAGAAGTGACACTATGCTTCGAAAGATGGGAAACAGCAGCAGTTAGAACTAGAGTGGCTCGTAAACAAAGAACAAGGTGTTTTGTATTTCTCTATCTGTGTCTGGATGGGGAGCTAAATGCAGATTGATACCTCGAGTCGGCCCACTCAAGTGAAAAGTCATCACTAACTTCAGTATTTTCTCTGTAACTGGATTCAGCAGTGGTGTGTGGAGGGGGGGCATTTAGTTTATGTTTCCACATTCTTCCATTTACTGTTTTTGCTTCAGGTAGCATCTCTAAATCGTGTTTTGCTACACCATATTGAGCACATTAATTCTAATCATTAGGGCAACATTCCTTTGTGTTTCAGAGCAGAATTGGTCTAAATTACACCCGTATTAGCTTCATTTTCTCCGCAAGTGCAAGTAATTTTGTTGCTAGACTGTGGTGCAGCAATGCTAAATGAGCAGAGAGGAAAACAGTGGGGTATGGGGTACATCAGGGGCCATCTACATCCTTGGTTCAATTCCAGCCAGCCTTTGTTGTATGTCAAACCCCCCTTTCCCCAAGTCAACTATCAAAAAAGCCCCCCCCCCCAAAAAAAAGTGAACCTCCCAGTCTTGAATTTTGTCCTGCTGAATTATCATGCAGCACTGAACGGCTCCTGTTTCTTCACTTTGTCAAAGAAGTGTCGCCGAGCACCTTCCCAAGGGTCAAAATTGGATATAAAAACACTAGTGCATGCATCGATACTCTTGTGACGGCTCAGGTATTAAAGCCGAATCCGCTGACTCATCAGCAGCGACAAAGGGCTCCTTTCTCTCTCGTAAAAAAAGAAAAGAAAAGAAAAGAAAAGAAAACTCAAACCTTTACAGCCTGATCCTCAGCCCTGGCGGCAAACATACGGTAAGGCTAAATAACATCATCTCTAGGAAAAAGAGAAGTTATAACCCCCCCTTTCCCTCCAGGAGTCTATAGTGGTGGTAGGAGTGTGTGTGTGTGTAAGGTGTATTGTCCGGGCCACATTCGGTTAACAACCCCATTAACTGGCTCACAAAGCAACCCCGGGGCAATGATAACATCAATCCTGGCTTTAGAGGCCATTATGTTTCAGCGGCGTGCTGGAAAAGCGAGGTGAGGCTGCGGCAGCGGAGTAGCTAGAAGGGTAGTAAGGTGTCACCGTCCCGTTTGCCAAAGCTCACCCCTGCGTCCACCCGGCAACCCCATCGTGACCGCACACACACACACACACACACACACACAACGACAAAGCTGCAACAAGCCCCCCTGGGCTGCTTGGCAGGTGAGGACTGAGGCCGTTTATCTGCTTTAGTCAGGACTTCACACTCCACACACACAAACTCAGACACCAACAAATACACTAACACATATGCGCCTTCTAAACTATGCAAAGACACACACTGTAAACACGATATGAGTGTATATATGTGTGCACCAACACACATGCATTAATACGTACAAACACACACCCCAGCGCACACACAGTCAAACATCCTCATATCAGCCCACATGCCAAGCACACACACCCTTACACACAAACGCTGTCTCATTATGTATATATGCGTACATGCAACACCAATACAGGCAGTACAAATAACACATTTTACACATACCCAGGTGGCCGAACTACATACATAATGCACATTAACTCTCATACAAACATACACCACAGGACAATATGTACACGCAGATAAATGCTTACCACCCACACCCCCAAACACACCCACATACCACCCACTCACACACACACACACACACACGTGATACGGCTTCTGCAGTGTATGAAGGTGAGAGCTTTGTCCGCACGCTGCTTACCGATGATAACATTCACACTCCACAGATGCTGGAAAGAAAGGTCAAAGATCCCCCCCCCACCCTTCTCTTTCCTTCTGCTACATGAGTAACTATTGAACACTGGGATTCTATGCAGAAACATGTTTGTCTGCAACTCCAAGTGCTTAATAGCCAGATTCCTCCAAGGGAGGCTTAACTGCCTCAATTAAAATCACATAAAGGAGAACGCGCAAGTCCTAACAGCATAAGCACGTCTCCTCTTTTAGAACAAACAAGGATAAAGAGTTTCCCCCTGATAGAGGCAGGTGGATGCTGATTTTCTCTCACACTCCCAGGTTGGAGACAGTAATCACGATTAGGAAAGTGCCAAGAGAGGCGGCACCGATGAGCGACGGCTCCCCCCGCTGTCCCGGACATATGGGTGGGAAGGGACCGGTTTACAGCCAGCACCCAAGGGATCAGTCAGCTCTTCCAGCAGGCGCCCTGCTGAGCGTCTCCTAGATTTGGTGAGACAGGGAGGTTTTCATGCCAACCGTGTGAGGTAGCGCTGAGGGTTTCTTCACAATAGGAAATAGGACGGAGTTTACTGCAGGGGATGGTGTCTAGAAAAACCCACCTACACTCAGTTTACTAATCTCCTGAGGCTGACATGAATCTTAATCATGTGGAATTCTTGGTTTGCATTACAGTGAGTAGCATCAAACAGAAGTTTGTGAAGATAGGATGTTTTAAGGATTCATTTCTTTTTACCTTGCTGTATGTTGATCAGAAACTGGAGGTCCTAATTTTAGCATATTATTTAATAGTCACTGCTTTCATGCATGAACTATAATTATAATTGCCTTTATTTTATTTAAAAGAATAACTTGATTAAGTTTCTATGTATGTATGGCAATGGGGACCGCAGGGGATGCTGGAAAAAATGCAGCGGCCCAGCAGCGAAAAGTTAAAACAGAATAAACTTTTGGATAATCACAACGACAATCAGACCGGAACGGGCCCAGGTGAAGAAGAACTTTGGTTACCATGTAGCATTGTAGCAATTAGCTGTTTACTGTAGTATTCCACTGTTTACCGAGCAACTGTGAAGATGGAAGAGAGACTGATCGATCGCTGCCGTGGTGACTGTACATCAGCTGTTCAACTTGGTGTTGTATTGACCTTCAAGTTAGGATTGCTACAATCATGGCCATGTAATGACACTCCCACACCACCGGACAACCCTGCACTAATCGCCGCTACGCCTGATTTGGTCTGAATACAGCCTGATAGAGGTAGATTTTGTTAGAGTAAAAGGATTCACTTGTAGTGACAGTCCCACAGTGAATTATCATCTGAAAGTGCAGCTCTACGGAGCACTATAGCATCTTTCAGGTCGTTGATTTGGTTTTCCAGTCTGCAACTTTACTGTTTGGTTCAGTCGCACCGCTCTCATCAACCTAATTAACAGTAGCAGCAGACAGGTGTTCTTAGCAAAAAGCTCTGATAAAGCCACTGTACACTACCTGCTCAGCACCAAACAGCAGATAGACAAAGTTAGCGACTAGCTTGCTAACATAGTAGAGCAATAAGTGAGCAAGACCTTTCCCTTTGGAGTTTCCCTCTGGCCAAAAAGATCGATCAGTTAATATCAGTTAATGCAGCGTTAAGGTTCGTTCAGATCAATTGTGAAGCAAATTTTAGAGGTGACACGACTGCATTCAAAGTTAACAGAAAGATGCAAGTGGGCACTAATATATGCAAATTGTCTCTACGGGGCTGAAATTGAAGCATCTATGCAAGTTGAAACCAACAAACGGTTGCTACTTATGATGCTAGCTAGCTAGACCTAATGTGTGTACAGTCAGTACACTTATTGTTTACGTTGAGTTAACATAGACTGCACAAACTGTCCAAAGGGCCTCTTAGCTTGTTGCTGTGGGCGGTGTCAATGCTACTAGTAAGACAATACATAGTAAGTCCAACAATTTGTGACTTTATGCCACATATTTATCTGGAACTGTAATCTTGGAGGCCAATGTCAAAGAGGTAGCTCAGAGTCTGCAATACAGATATTTTTCACCACAGCATCACTATTTCTTTGTCAGTACTTTGGCAAATGACAATGGAGGGGATATTGCTGTAACTTGTGAAAGGTTCAAATGTTTCTATTGCCTGCTATACCATAATTCCTTGAGAAGCGATTCACTTGTTCCATAGAAAATAAATAGGCCCAAAGTTCTCCTTGCAGCGCACCACCATAAAGCGAGGCGAATATTTGCTTCACGCTCGATCTGAATGCTCCATTACTGCTCATGTTCAATAAGTGTGTCCAGGTTTTTCACAGCAGTGACTGTAGATTGAACCTGCCAATATTCTGTATATTCTCCTGCAGATTTTCATTCTTGTGATCATCATGGGACACTTGAACTCTCCACTGAATGACAGACTAATGAAATTCTTTGGCTGTAGCTCCTTATAGCAGGTGAGGCAGATTCCATTACAGGCTTTACAGACTGACACCTGTTGAGTCAAATCCTGATCCCATATTGGTCTAAGCCTTGGTAATATTCTTTTCATATAGCTCCCGTCATATTTCTGTCGCTCTCATGTCTCAGATAGATATCAGCAGAGTTATTAGTAGAGTAGAAGGCTTGAAAGATAGCTATAAAAATTAGACAGGTGTACCAACTTATCCAAGGTCCAAGAGTTGGATTCACTTGACTAATAATGTGTCCAAACAGCCCTCTGATGAAGTGACTGCCATCATATGCATCATAAGTACTGTGAATAGGATTTTAATGAAAGCACCTGTCACTGTTTTTATTCAACTGTGAAGCAAATGATTCAGAAACTGCTGAGAAGTCAGAAACTTCCCAAATGTCAAAAAACATCAACTGGGAAATTGTTTGAAAACGGGGAAGGTTCTGTTGTTCCCCAGAAACACATTTTATGTGGTCTGAAGACACAAAAGAAGATTGAGTAATATTCTAATCCAGCAGCGGCTAATGGCCAAATACATAAAGTGGAGACTTGCAGCAGAAACATGTCTAGGACCATGGCCGCATTAACATGCTAGGGGGCCCAGGGACATACATTTGATGTTGTGCCACTACTGACTCCAAGTATACATGGAAGCTTCATTATTTCCACAGACACCCAAAAACCAACCAGTACTCCTATGCTGAAATAATACTACCTGGCTCCAGGTTTCCTTGTGTTAGTTATTTTTTAACAATTTGATTAACCTAATTTAGGAATATTCACCATGTGAGCACATGATTAGGTAAAGTACTTATGGTTTTAAAACTAGATTTTTACATTGAGCCCTTCCACGGGACCAGGGCCACAATATTAGGAAACAAGTTGCCTTACATGATTCGTAATCCAGCCTTATCTGTGACAATGTGGTGGACATACTTTACAGATATTTTATGATGTTCAGAGGCATGTTCAAACTGCTGTACAGTGCACTGAAATTGAGCCAGCAGTGCCAAGCCTTTGTCATTATGTATTGGACAATGCATTTCCATCACAATTTATATAAGTCTTTACAGATATAAAACTTTCAGCTTCGAGCCTTTTGTGGAAATGTTATCTAATCTCGCCATTGTCGGTCATCTTTTTTAATTCAATATGCCTTAGTTAGCATGAAAATAGGTGGACGAAACCTTTTTAATAACAAGAAGGCATTTACGGGAGACTTCATCAGGATATTCTCATAATTGCATTGAGCTGCATCGAGTATTGCTGTGCATGTAGCCCCTGAGAATAAAGGAAATGATCTTGATTATTATTTCTGTCCTCTGCATATCTCATCCTAGTCATCTCTCTGCATTGTCGAGCTGCTATAATATCTTACTGACCTGATAAGAACTTTGCTGGAACTCAGTTTAACATGACAAAATTGGTGAGAGCAGATCAGTCCTGTCTAACAGGAAAATTCCACCCTCCCATCCTCTTACACTGTTATGTATCATTAGTTTGTGAAGTGCATTTCAGAGGTAGTTTGTGATCAAGTGTCTTTGGCGCCCCCACTTCCCCTCAATCTACCTCATCTACTTTGTGTCTACATTTCCCAGAATGCCTTTCAACAAGTGGTGTGAGCTTGTTGCCTTCAATTTTAGAAGGGTTTGTGAGCAAATAAATATATTTTTTGCTCAATCTGTGAAAGCTAGGGAGTGCCTGCTGCCTGGCCCTTGCTCAAAATGCCAATTGCCTTGTAGCTGCATTGCATTCTGGTCCGGTGGGTCTACTGTGGGTGGAAGAAAAGGTATCTCTTTTTCTTCTATGATGGATTTCTCCCTGTATGATTGTTGAATGTTGGTCCAAAATGCTGAGTCTAGATAGAAGGCAGTGAGAGATTCACACTAAAACCTGAAGTTTACAATCACAAGAAAAATTCACGAGGTGGGCATGTCCTTTAATTTCTGATCATATTCAGGCCTCAAAGTGACATTCAAATGAACTTGCTAAAATTTAATCTGCAACAGCTGCTGACAACAATATTTTTTATTGATAGGACTAGAATAATCTATAAAAAATGCAATCAATATCATGCACACACTTTGCCTGTCCTCAGGTGTTGTACTGTACAGCACACAGTGCAGATATACATTGTCCTCCCTTAGCGTCTGCTGCTGGGGAACTCAAGGGCATTGTCAGCTTTATCAGTGCCTAGTGATTCATCAGGCTAGTTGGTAAATAAGAGATGCTATCAGGTGCTCCTGGTGGCATTGAGGGCCCATGTCCTAATCAATAACATTCCAATTCTTCACTGATCTCCTTCTCTGATTAGCCGTACTAATCCAATACACAATGTTGCTGTCTATTACTGAGCCAGGACAAAGCCTTCCCGTTAAGACCGCCCTTATCTTTGGTTTTGCGTTTATACTGATATAATGTGGGCCTATGCCAGGGGCTATGGCGAGGACATCCTCGGGCTCTTCTAATTGCTAATCCACTTGGGCCAGCAGATAGCAAGGAGATTTCACTTGGCCTGGCAGCGCCACAGGCAGTTAAGTGCGGTGATTGTAGTGAGAGGTAACCAGTCGGTACACAGAGACAGAGTAAGTTGAGCTAAAATGGCTTGTCATTTTTCAACTCCCTTGAATAGGAATGGGAGATATTGGAGTGGCACGGATAATGAAACAGGTTAAGACAAGGAGGGCCGGGTGGGCTGTCAGTCAGTAAAGAGGGGTGATGGCAGCAGGCACTTACTGACGTGGGAATGCTGATGAACAAGCCGAGCCTAATTTGAGTTAATGAATATGAAATATGCATCAAATTTCCCTTTCAAAATGATCTGCGACGAGCATAATGGATGGAAGAGGAAATTCATCTGCATTAACTAGTCAGTGTTTAGCTTCTAGAGACTGATTATACAATGGATGTGATGGTCATGTTTCACACATTAGTCCATAGACCTCTGAATTATATGGTCCGCACTCTAGGTAGGTGAGGTAACTAGTTTTAGTATTTTAGGTCGCTTCTTTTTTTAAAGCTCTACCTAATTTGGATAAATCCAGTGAATTAAACTTGAATTACATTAAAGCCCATATGTTTAGGATCTAAAAATTTGGACTTTGTTGTCCCAAGTGGTTGTACTTTGGTGCCCCCATATCCTCCACGGATCTGATGCGAACACTGGGGTGAAAGCAACAAATAGAATGCACCAGTTTTCACCTAGATAGTCTCTTCAAAGGCAAACATATCATCAGAATAATTTAAAAGATGCTATAGTCACATAACAAATACATAGGGGCTTTAAATTATCCATACGTCTCCTCTACTTATATAAGGGTCCTCTGAAGCCACCTCAAGCACCTCTGTCTCAGAATAATCTGAATTCCACATTATGTGGCCCTTCTAACAAGGCTATTCATGTTTTTAAGCACTACCTAGTTGGGAAAATCCCAGTGAATTAAACTTATATTACATCAAAGCCCATATAAGTAGGATGCTCTAGTAAACAAAAACACGTGATCACCATCCTCATCTTATATGGATTGAAAAAACACTGAGGTGAAAGCAACACATAGACTAAACCAATTTTCACCAGGATCGTCTCTACAAAGAAAAACTCATGTCATCAGAGTAATTTAAAAGATGCTAAAAATATCTACACATACACATAGGGGCTTTAAATCATGAATACGTTTTTTTCATTAGTGACTATTTTCGATAATGAAAATAATTACTTGAATTACATTAAAGCCCCTATGTGCAGGAATTAAAAATTCAGACTTTGGCACCTCCACAGTGGTATATATACAGTGTAAATGATCTACACATAGCAGTTTCAAATTACACCTTTGAAGCCATAAAGGACCCCAAATCCCGCTTTATGGGGCCCCTCTAACAAGCTATAACTACAGGGAGATAACTATTACTGGTTTTAAGGTAATTTCAAATGTGTTGTCAATTTATCAGTTGGTTGATCAACAGAAAATGAATCAGCAAATATTTTAATGATCGATCAATCATAAAGTTAATTTTCAAGTATAAATGTCAAACATTCTCTGGTTCCAGCCTCTCAAATGTGAGGATTAGCTACTTTTCTCTGTTTCATTTTCTGACATTTTATAGACCAAGCAATTAAATTGATTCATTGAGAAAATAATTGGCTGATTAATAAATGATGAAAATAATCATTAGTTGCAGCCCTACTTGAATGATATTAAAGCCCCTATGTAAAGATTCTGACAGTAGTATTAATATAGTATAAATAATCTACACTTTAAAGAGTAACTTAACACCAGCTTATAAAGCAGTGTTTTGCTGCTCTCGCTGGTTAAAAGTCTCACCTCTGACCACAGCCAACATCACTGATGTGTATGGTTGGGTGTGGTCAAAAGTGTGCTTTGTGGCACTTGTAACCACACCCAATGGTGATGTCATGGTGTGCTGGAGTACACCTGTACATCACTGCAGCAAGACAAGATGTTAAACAACTGATGGTCAGCAAAAACAAGATTTTCAGGCGGTGTTAGGTTACACTTTAAAATACTTCTCTGAAGCTGAAAGGCTGAAATACCTCTGGGGACCCTGAATCCCAATTTATTGTGCCCCTCTAACAAACTATGTCACAACAAGCCATTATTACCATTCGTTTATATTTATCCATTGCATCAGTAGAGCAGCCGTTCAACAGAAACGAAGATGCTGAAGGTGGTTGTTCTTACACTCATCATGTTCCCAGGTGTCCTTGCAACTATTCCACCTATACAATGTGTTTTCCTGGTTGAGATTACATTGCAATTGAAAACACAATGCTGAATTTATTGTTGCTCAAGACATTAAGAACTGTATGCACTCAGTAATTTCAGTATTAGTCATGCACCTTTATATGATTCACTTTAACCCACAAAATGCAATCAGCTTCCCATTACATGGTTTTAAAGCTACAATATGTTTCTTGATAGTGTCAATATGTTTCTTCATAGTCCCGCCTCCCTCCTGTCAGCTGGTCAGGTTCACACCCCAGCACCTGTCACTCATTTTGAGGAGCAGTCTATCTTTAAAAAAGCATCCAGCCTGTGGTTAAGGTAACAAGCAGTTGTTGATGTGGCTTCACAGTATTTGGTGATGGTGTTAGTTCACCAATAGCCATGCCTGTGGTCATTTATAAAGAAAAGCCACACCCTCAGACTGGCTTCCGTCTCACTATGTGGTTTCCTGAAGAGGTTTTTCAACCATTTTTTTCTGAAAGGCCGAGACATGGTGTTGGCTTTTCTATTCATATTCTAACCTAAATGAGTATGTATCACTGAATGATTATTTTGGAGCATTCAACATTGTCCCTTGATTGTGGTTCATTCTGTATTAGCTACATTTATGTACACACCAAGAATCCAAGCTCATTCTTCCAACAATAGGCCTTTTTCATGGCGTACATGTTTTGTCATAGCAGGAAAAGCACAGGTGTAACTGATAACATTAACCATGTCTCATTTCCAAGTGTTACAATAAGCCATGACAGGGAGCCAGCATTCACAATACCAGGGCCTTGGAACTGGTAAACCTAAATGGAATGCAGCACTTGTTAATGTTGTTAATTAGACATGTGCTTTTCCTGCCAAGACATTTTAAAATGTCTACTGTGACTCCACATCAGAGCATTTGTTGCGTTTGTCATTATTTACCAACACTTTTGAGGCTAAACGCTTTCTTCCTGAGTTTTTTGTGGTGCTATAGAGTCCATTTACAGACTGGTGTGTCTTTCCCCCTATATCGAAAAAGAATGGCTCAAAGCACCGTTTAATTACAGTATCTGCACAAAGATAGCCACACGGGTATCACAGTAGCATCTCGACAGAAAGATCAGGTTTGAGGTGGAACACTGGAGGGGAACCGACGCTGTGGAGGAGGCGTCTCAGCCATTAATCACACTATCTCCTGTAGCATGGAAACAGGAATATTAATAGAACCGTCCACGTGTAAACAACTCAGAGTAATGCTTTAATAGACTTGTTATTATTGGACATAATCAGATTATTAAGCGCATGTGATCTTTTGTTTGTGTGACTAGTTTTGCTATTGTCAGAACCGGAACTGGAGGGATTGACTCATCTGTCAAACTGGTGAGAACTTTGACACTTTGGGTTGTGTACGAAATGGTGTTCTTTAAAACCTGCTAAAATATCATTGAATAAACAACAATACAATGTGTTTAAAGCTGCTTGAATCAATATTTTTATATCGACTATGGATTAAAAGACTATTGTCAGACTATTGTAAAAGATTGTGAATGGGGTCGCTCATAGCTCTGCAGTTCCCCTCAGCTCTACAGAGCATTTTACCGTCTTTCAGCTAATTGTTTTAGTTTTCCAGCCCGCAACTTTACTTCTACTACTTCTACTTTGCTCTCATCAGCATTGTTTCCTCCTGCAGCGGGCAGCTGATTTCAGTGAAAAAGCTCTGATAAGCCCACTTTATGATACCTGCCCAGCACCAAACTTAGTCAGCACGCTGACAAATTTAGCGACTAGCTGGTGAACATAGCTGGTGAACATTGCATTTAGCAGCTAAAGAGCCAGATATTTCTCTCAGGAGTCTGACAATAGAGCTGAAAGGAGAGTGGATATTGGACTTAGTTTTTGTCAGGTAGCCTAAACACGACTCCGAATGAATGCTAATGTTGCTCGGTATCTACAGGATGTGTAAATGGGTAACTGCTTGCTAACACCATCATTGTAACAACTCTATAACGTGATATGACAATGTTGTGTTTACAGCTTGTTCCGCTCCAAAAAATCAGTTATTACTGCTTTAAAGTTATTTAATTCAGTGACACAAAATGAATAAAGAACAGATTTTCTAGAATTAGTGTAATTACAAATCACAAGATTGTGAACATTTCTTAAGGAGAGACTGTGGATTTGACATGCTGAAACATATTGTAACACTAGCACATGTAGGGAAGAGGCATAAAGTCAGCAAACTTAGTAATGTCAGTTACACGGCAATACAGTATATATCTAAAGTTTACTAAAATTAGCCACCATAAGCTAGTGATCATTCCAGACCAAGTAGACTGTGGCTGCAGAACTCCTGAGTGTATTGAATTGAGCAAGGCTGTATTTTACTCCTTATGAATTTAGATTTGAAATTGTAAAAGAACGAATGTGTTATCTGTTATTTTTAAAGGTTCCATAGTCTCGCTTTAATTCTGGAACCAGAAATTTCCTTTTCCAGTTTTACTTTGGTGGTTTGTTGCAGGCTTATGGTGCAGTTTCTCACTCTTATCTGTCAGATCCACTGATTAGCCTCCCTCCTGCTGGATGCTGGATGTTGATGTGGAATATGAAGTGAGCAGGCAAATACCACCAAGTGAACTTTCCCTTGTACTTTTTCTCTGCACACAGAGCAGCAAACAGTTGAAGTTCCAAATTTCATTTTGCCATTATCAAGCTTACAACAATTTCACAGCACAGCAATCACACCATAATGAACTTCCAGAAGCAATTAAAGCCTCTTTCCTGTGGAGGGACCTTCATGAATACAAGAAAGACGGCTTTCTCACAGCCTCTAATCACAAAGCATTCCAGCAGAGGTGTCACACTGGCTTTGTTGTTTGCCAGAAATCCCTTCAGGAGGCCTCAGTCAGGTCCTCTAATCAGCACGCTTCCACCTGACATAAACTAAGGGGACTTAATTGGTATGGCACACCACTGCTTCCCTCACACTTCAAATCATAACCTCGACCTGAAATTCAAATCAGAATTTGTTGAACATGTATTGGCTGTAGGCCTAGTTGAAACAGTATTCACCCATCAGTTTAAGGTTTCTAGCTGGTCTAGCCTGAGGCTCCACATATCTCCTCAGTGATTAGTCTAAGTCATGGTCCAAACATAGAATTACTTAATGCCACTCAATTCAATTTCTGAACATGAAAACAAAAATAAACAGAGTGCAACAGGGGCTAAAACCCAAAGAATAAAAATAATTGCAACAAGGGAGTACATATTAGTCTTTAAAACCATGATTAATAGCATTGAAACCGCATTGAGAGCTTAATCAGGTTTATTGCAGCTTCTAAAAAACCCTTTAATTTCCCCAGCAACATTTAATATGCCTAATAAGAGGAACAACAGGCCAATAAAGCAGGTGCTCTGCTGAGATGGATAAAGAGATGAAAGGTCATGTTCAAGTCACACTGGCTTGTTATGGTAGGTTTCTATTAATATAGTAAAACAAAATTTAAAGGGGTAGATCAGTGATTTAGTATTGCACTTCCAAAAAGTTGGGGAACTCAAAAGATACGGACTTGCAAGATAACCTGACTTTTAGTGTATAGTATGTGTCAATCACCAAATACACTAGAGCCTAGGTTTCCCATAATGCAACTTGGTAGCATCTCAATAGAACCTCCCTGCCTGCATTAACAACCATGCCTTTGAAACACCATGTCCCCATGTTTGCAAATCTGTATTTCTGTTGTAAATTTGCAGTCTCCAAGCCCTCATCGAGATTACCCTGATGACATCATCAGAGTCATTTTTTGGAAGGGGAGTACTCCCTTCACAGTCACAGAGGACATTATACAACTGTTTTCACAGACTTAGTACTAACCATGATGAGTAAACTACACTTACATTTTCTATACTTTTGCAAGTTAGTGTTGTGTAGCTAGCTTTCTCGCCGTCTCCAAAATGGGACTTCAAAGTTAAAGAATTGTGCCAGAAACTATTTAGTTTTGTTTGGGAAAGATCCCAGTCATGGTTGAAAGAAACCGTTGACAGGAAACCAGTAACAAACAGCGAGCTCCCGTGTCTAACTCACATGCTTTGTTGACCCATCGATCTAAGATATTTTTGGGGCTATAACAACATCATGAAAAAATTGGTTGTTTAATATATTTGAACAAAAATGACTGATGTTGTTGTTTCTCTTGGCAGGACAGTTGGGAACCACTGATTTAAATAATTTTGTTTTCTTAAAGGCCCTGAAACCAAATCAAACCTAGTTTCTCAATCAACTGATGGATGGGGTCCCACATAAACACATTTCTGTTAAAGTTAGAAAAGGTTTGGGGTATTTGACATTTCAGACAGATTTCTGTCAGTGCTGTCTTGACTTTGCTCTCTTCACTGGTTTGAAGTGGGCGGGGCTCACAAATTTCCATGCACCAATCAGAGTTTAGCAACATTTGAATCAAAATATGATGGGTTGCTTTGTTATATTGTTGGCCTGTAAGTGTTAAAATCCTACAAATTACCTATGGATATTTTTATTCCCCTTTATTTCATTCTAATCTTTACTTATTTAGTCGTGAATATTTAATATTATAAAGAAATACGTAAGTTTAGAAACCACGTTTTCAGGGGTTTTAAACCAGATGGGGGCACTTTGACAAATAACCATTGGTACCAAAGTGGGCTTTTGACTTGCCAAACAAGTACCAATATTTTGCAGTTAAAAGTATCAGCATAGTCAGTAAGTTTTTTCTATTTTCATGCCAAATTAAATGATATTATTCAGTGTTCCCTCCCAGATTTAAATGAAACTCTCCACCCACACTAATGAAATTCTTTCAGGGTACGCTCTTTAAGGCCGGGTGACCCATAACATATACTCACTGGTAATGAACTCTAAGGTAGCTGCCCCTTAAATTAAATATTAATTTAAAAATGTTATTTAAGAGCTGAAATATTCAAATGTACCTGTTTTTTTTTAGCTGCAGTCAGAGAGGAACTATTGGTGAAACACTATTTCAGAGATTGTGATCACAACAGAAAAGCTTTTGAAAATCAGTCCTATACATTTCTGTGAGTGACGACTCATGTGAAACTAGCTGAAATTGTGCTGATGCAGTACAGTATACCTCTCCATCCAGCACTGCAAGGAGCTTAAAATGAGCACATACTGCACATATTGCTCGACCCAGCTATGATTACTAAGGCTGCTCTGCCTTTGTTGGCTTTTAGGCTTAAACCATCTGAGGCCACACTGATATTCTTATTGAAGGTCAGTCTAAGTAGCTGTGGTCAGGACCTGAAACCATCTACATGCAGAGTGAAATGCTACATTAATGCATGATGAAAGATGTGTTTCCTGCACTTTCAGTGAGCGAAGAAAATTGAAATTTCTATCAAATACAGAATAAAAGCCCGTGGCCTTCATACACTTTCCAAGGATATTAAATGACACATGCTTGCTGCAAATGTTATTGTATTTTGCTGCTAAATTAAAACCTCATGTCTCACCCTTTTGGTGAAAGTAGGTGTTAACAAAGAAAACAATGTTTGCACTCTTCTATTCCTTCTCTAGTAAGTAGTGAGAAGTTATTATTAGACCGTTTCCTCTGTGGATTCAATTCAATTAATGAGATTTGGACAGGCCTGCACCTATTTTTCTCATCACTAGCATTTTTTAAATTCAACAATTACTAATAAAATGACAACAATTAATGAAAAAGGTCCTTTAAACGTTCTGAAACCAATGTCACATGTGCAAATTGTTCAATTCGTCTGATCAGCTGTAAAAACAAACAAACCCCAAAGTACTCTATTTTCAATTTTTAAAAAAAGGACAATTTCCACACTTGAAATGATGTGATAGGCATAGAGCGATATATTGTAGCATATTTTCTGACATAAAAACATGACTGTTCTGTATGCATCATAAATATTTAGTAAATCTTATCAGTTGGTTCCTTGAGTGGATGCAGGGTGCAGTGAGACAAGAGCAATTTTTTGCATTCACGTTGCCTCAGTGTACTTTGCAGGAAATAGAGCAGCCACCACATTTTATTATTCAGTTCAGGGTTATGGAGACCGGGATCTACTTGAAAAGCAAGGGCATTTGTTTAACGGATAAATAAGAAAAGTACATTTTTACTGTCATTGTTTGTTTCATTGAAATTGTGTTAAAGGTGCATCTACCTTTCACCAGTGTCCAATGTTTTTCCTGTGATTTTAAACTTATTGTTTCCCAGGAATATATCACTCTTTTCCAGGGAAACTGGGATTTCTCACCATACAGTAAACAAAGTTTGACTTTAAACACAGAAGTGTGAATAAGTACTTATGAAACAGTGATTTACTCTATTTTAAAAAAATGTTTTCTCATTTTTGTGGATATTGAAACCACACTGATGAAAGGAAGAATGCTGACAATGTTTAGTGAATTGATTGAATATTGTTTTGTTTGAACAATTTGTTTGAACAATTGTCCTTAAAAGTGGAGGAAAAAACAAAATGCCAACCAAACAGAATGGGTTGATCTGGTTCTATGGAAGCATAAAGCCCAGTTCAGACCAAAGATTCACGACGAGACGAGTTGAAACTTGCAACTACTACGTGCACCGGTCTGCAACGTTCTGAAACATGTCAGTTTACACACTCTCTGTACTTCTGTTTTAACTGCTGGCCTTTTGGGCTTTTTTTGTAGCTGGATATAATTTGTAGCATCTTAAAATATGAATGAGGATAGTGAGAGTGAGTTACTTAACATAAAAAAACGAGAGGGTTGAGATGGCCAGCTGACTTCGCTACGAGCTGATTGGCTGTTGAAACAGGTGACATGCCTTACGTTCTAAAACCAGCGGCTGGCGATTTGACAGGCAGAGTCTCAGGCGACTCCATCAGCCGGCTTGAGTCGAGCTGAGACGGGCCAGATCACACCGCTGAGACTTTTCCCTGCAACGTTGTAAAACTGTCTGAACTGGCCTTAAGAACATCTTAATATTGCTGACCTGCAGTGGCAGGGAAGGAAAATAGGTTGAGTGCATCAGTTTTAGTGTGCTGTTTCTGTGGTTTGAAGAACAGCAGAGTTGTAGTTGGATGTTTAGTTCCAACGTTTTGTTCATAAGCATTCTTAAAAAATAGTAATCTGCCATTTTAGCCTGAAAAGTAATTAGAAGAAACCACTGCAGCTGAGTAGTTGGTCCAGTTACATTAGTATAATCATGGCATGTTAAGGTCAACAAGCAATACTAGCTGTGATCACTCTTTTATGAATCATACCAAATCATCAGCTGACTGTTTTGTTACACCCTTGATGGCTGCAAAACCTTTACCTTATAATACAAAAGGCCACAAAACTTCATCTCACCAGTGTTGAGGTCCTTATACTCCTGGGAAAAGTGCTCATTCTGGTGCACCCATTCCCCATTGCACTTGAAGAAGATCTGTAAGGCGGGCGCGGCTCGACAGCGCAGCTTGATGGGGTTGCTCTTGACAATGTAGGCGTCCTCCGGCTCCTGGATGAAGTGCGGCAGGGTGCCCTGCACTGAGGGTAGGGCGTCGGGCTGAGCATCCCCCGTGGCACCTGCAAACCAACACTTGGGTTACTTCAAGATAAACAATACTGAGATGAGCAATAGCTAGTCTGACAGAAACAAAGGAAAGCCAAATCCTTATCAGTTGGATACAAAATTTAGCAGTGAAAAACACTTTCAAGTGTATTTTGTTTTACTAACAACAGTATAACAGCAACTGCTTTCAAATTTAAAATGATTGCTCAATGGACAATGTTTTGAATTCCCCATTCATCAAAAGCTAACATATTGTAGTAAGGCAAAGAGTACAATTTGTCCCCCATTCTAGCAAAACTTCTCTCCTCACAGCAATTTGCAGATGAATGAAATCAGAGCGTACCAAGTGGAGAGGAATTAGGAGGGGACTGATTAACCAAATTGTGGCTGTGAAGTCTGAATACATCTTATCTCAGCCACAAGGCCCGGATTTTGGTCCACACACAAACAGCCTTTGTGCCGCCGCCAACATGCCACCTCGTTTAACGACAACTCACAGCAGGTTACCCTCTTTCCTTTGGGTTTGGCGAGCACCCGCCCTAGTTCACGACTGTTGTTCGTCATGGCAGCTCATTGATCTAAACACAGTTTTGGAAACACCGATGTGACAGACTGTGAGAGCGTGACTTTGTATACTGGATTTATTTTTCAGTCTGAAGGTAGATCTTGGCCTGTGCTCGCTTCCTCTGGGTAAAGCACAGAGAGCTCTGCGGGCTGCGACAATAAGGAACAGGATGTTTGTGCTCCTGCCATCCCCGGGATCCTTCTCAGAATTACACCTCAGTCCCATCAAGGCAGCTCCAGCTAAGCTATTCAGCACCGTAAAAGCCCATGAAAGCCATTATGCCCCACCATCAAATCCAATTCCGTCCTCTGAAATCGAATCGGCCTGCGCACCACCTCTCTCAATCAATGTTGTCCTTGTTAAATGGGTAAATGAATGGATGCAGGTGTAAAGCGAGGCCACACATAAAACAAACAGGCAGGGAGGTGAATGAATGGAAATAATGTGCTGACATTACCTTCTGTGGTAAAGGCAGATGTCTTTATCATATTGCTACTACACATGCTTCTATTCATACCACCGTTATACCCTGTTTTCTTTGGGTTCAATACTTCCTGGAAAAGTGGGGAAAAAAAGCAATGCACTAACATGGCTGCTACAGATGTATTCTGATAAGATCCTCCATTAGGTGACATGGTCAGTTACATTATGTCAATGTATAACCATTGATGGCATGTAGAGAGATTTGCTTTGGGTTGTAAAAACAGTAAGTAAGTGAATACGAGGGGTGGAAATATCGAATTCAACATTTACTCTCATTATTGTAATAAGGTCTGGGTTTTTTGTGTACTTTTTGTGTCTTCTCAGAGTCAAAACACACAGGCATCACACACACACACACACACACACACACACACACACACACACACGTCACTGTAACCACCACTCACATCACAGTATGACTGATGACTAATCATGCACTTTAGGGTCTTTGTATTTTTATTTATGTCTCTTATATTTATTGTATTGTGTATATAATGTTTCTTTTATTTAATTGCTTTTATTTAATTTCTTCTTTTTTTTTTCTTTTTCCTTAATTGTTGTTTTATCTCTTTTTTGAGCTGCTGTAACGGTGAACTTTCCCCACTGTGGGATCAATAAAGTTTATCTTATCTTATCTAACAAACTGTCAGTGGTCGAGTTGCATTGTGGGTAATGGTGGTGGTTCTGCTGCATCAATTTTTATTCTTTTTTTTTTTTAATTGTCCATTGATGGTATAGTAGGGATATGCTAAATTGGTGGAATGCTCTTTCAACAGTTACAGAGCTTTTATTTAGAGTCAGTTTTGATTTATAGTATAGATGCCATGCTACACTACCTGAACAGCACCTGTGCTCGCATGGCGCTGCCATACAGAAAAAAATACATGTACTATTAGGTCCTGAGATTCACAAGATCAGAGTAATATTTGAGCAGAATTCAAATGATCTTCATTCCCTATTTATAGGCACAGATAAAATGCCTGAAAATGCAACATGACCATGTTATGTAGTATTGCTACATAACATGGTAGTATGCTTTAACAGAATTGTATTGTGTATGGAATATTTATATCTGTATAAGTTATTTTATGTCTGTATTGTCACATTTATGTCAATACTAGTCATATCTTGCTGTAAAAGCAGGAAAATGACATGGAATGTGTGTGACAAGATAAGCAAATGGGGAAGAAAAAAAACTGTGTAATGAGAAACATGATACAGCTCAACAGCAGCATTTTTTCCATAATCAGTGAATGACAGGTTGAAAACAGTCCTACAAGCAGATGGAGATTAGATTATTTCTTGCCGGTATATGATGGTGGATGAGAGAGGTAAAGCTGGATGATGGGTTCGGGGACAGTATATGAAATCAATTCATTATTTCTATCTGTGCAGAGGAACTCGGGCCAGTGCACAC
Source organism: Macquaria australasica (assembly GCA_005408345.1). Taxonomy (NCBI): domain Eukaryota; kingdom Metazoa; phylum Chordata; class Actinopteri; order Centrarchiformes; family Percichthyidae; genus Macquaria; species Macquaria australasica. Next base: position 602,702 of record SEMN01000256.1, on the reverse strand, counting down.
ATCTGATGCAAAATTGACTCCTGTCAGATTTGTAATTTCTTCCCAAGCCTGCTTCCACCCACGTTGTCTTTAGTACATTTACAGTCAATTATGTATTCATGTTGTAAATGGCATTTAAAACACAAACAACAATGACAAAAGAATATGCTGTGAAGAAATCAATGTAGCGATGATTTCCTAATGTCTAAAAATTCACAGGCAGCCGTGCAATTTGAGCCGGAGTTTTGCTCTCAGGGACGACAGTCTTTCTTTGTCCATATATATCACACCATGTGGAGGCAAGCCATTACACGAGCTACCACCAGCTGTTTCCACACACACTGAGGTTCTCTTCATCTCAGCTCTTTGCTGTATAAATTATACATCCCTTGCATCAAATAGAGCCTGTTCTTTTTTAACTTTCCTTTTTTTTTTTTTTTTACACAGAACCGTTTATTATGACACCTTGCAGGTAATTATCATTCTCATCTTTAGGCAACCTGTTGGATTTAAAAAGAATGTAAGTACTTTGTCTAACCTGGTGCAACCTGTGCCTTGTCAACACATATCTGCGCGAGAGCTATATTTAAAAGAATGTCGCTGGTGGCCGTCTGCACACTGTGCTGTGTCTCTGGCAAACCTTCTTCCAAAAGAGCAAAGTTTCTCTTACTGAGCACATTAATAAGAAGTGCAGACAGCTCTTACACGAGCTGCTTATCATCTTTTCACAGCAGATTTTAAAATCTGACTATTTCACTAACTATATCACCAGTAGAATTCAAATTATGCTATATAAATATATAAGTTGAGTGCTTACAAGTGGTGTGGATAAATAATGGCTACTATTAACTCTAATGCAATTTAGCAGAAACAATGAGCATTAAATCTACTTTTAAATAACCCTGTGAAAAGGAAGGAGGATAATTTGGGGGTTGATTACAGCAGCAGCCAAGAAATAAACATTCACATAATGGTCTTTTTTTACGTTATCATTTTACTGTATATTATGGTTTTAATTGAAGGATTACATGTATTCAAGCTGGATTAGGTTTATTCAAGCTGTGATGAGGGGGTTACATGTATACGTTTCTTCATTTTAAGGGGCCGAGTCAAAACGTTTGGGAACCACTGTGTTATGGCCTTCACAGTCACCACATCACAAATCAGTTGAACACCTATGGGAGATTTTGGAGCGACGTGTTAAACAGCTCTCTCCACCACCATCTTCAAAACACCAAATGAGGAAACATCTTTTGGAAGAATGCTGTTCATTCCTTCCATAGAGTTCCAGAGACTTGGAGAATCAGCAGCTCTGTCTATTTTGTTAATATGTGTCGCCCATCTGTATAAGGCGTCTACATACTGTATATTTCCCTGTGTAACACATTTTATAACATGGTCTGGGTAAATACTCAATTCTAATTGGTGTCCATTAATTCCTGAAAATGGACACCTACTAAGTAGTTCCAGTGCAACTGTCTGCTCACCGTTCTAAATTATTGCGTGGCTACATAGTAAAGTATCATCCTAATGAGTAACCATAGCAACAGTCAAAGCCTCTGTTTACAATTTCTCTGAATATCTTATTTAGAAAACTGAGTGTAGTCCTTCAGTGCCTCATCCTCTGAACACCACAGGATGGCGACTGTAACACACAAGCTGCAAGAAGTACACTGCCCCTCTGAACTTACTGACTTTGTATCACATAAGCGATCATCTCACATCCCATTCTCTATTCAACTCGCTACTTCATGATACGGCCGACAGTACACATGGCCTATCATTTATTCATGAAAATCTTGATATTGATTTGGGGACAATGACGTGGCTGGATCTTATTATTAAACATACTGTCAAATTATATTTACTTTGTCAACCGTACACAATGTTATTGACTTTGAATCTTGCTAGCATAATGTTAGCTTTCTGGCTCATAGCTGAGCCAAAGTGTTCTATGAGCTGAGCGGACTAGAAATATCTCTCGTTGCCAAGTCGTATCTCATATTTACTGGAGTAGTGAACAACGTTTTTATTGCATAATAACGTTATGGGATGGCAATGATTATTCCAGGTATTAGCCAAATCCTCAAGTGTTACCAGGGAAACTGAGTTATGTGGAAAACTAGATTTTGATTGCAAACGCATGAAAATATAAATTAATGGTCTTCTTTGGCAAGTGACCATGGTATGATGCAGGATACTGTGCGTCGGACAGTACCTGCCTCCTCCTCGTCCATTAATTCCTGATAATGGACACCTCGTCGGGCCTTACATATAACCCAATCAGCTATTTTTAATGAGTTCTGAAACCTTGGGACAATTCCAAATCTCTACAATGACATCTCCATTTTAAGCTTCCAAAAAAGAGTTAGATTCATATGTTAATTTCTGCTATTATTCTTAAGACCTTCAAACCTTAGAAGATTACTGTATAGTTTGTTTGAAAAACAGGCTCCACCAGTAATCACTCTGATGGACAATTTTATTTGATTAAAAATCTGTATTAGCCTGTTAAATACTGATAATGAATGTCAGAAACAGAAGCATCAATGCCATTGCAGACTACAGGATCAAGGAAACAGCTTTTATTGCTTTCACAAAATCATATGGAAGCCTGCTAATAAAACTGAAATTGTTCAACCAGAGAGAAACACTGCTTCAACATAATTTAAAGCACTAACACATTTAATGGTTGGGGCATGTAATCCTCCTCCATCCAACAC
>SEMN01000255.1:600000-755747 GCA_005408345.1 Macquaria australasica | reverse complement strand
TTTTCTCTCATATCCTGCCTTCTCATTTCCTCTCTCTCCCTCTCCTCTTTTTCCTTCTCTCTTCTCTGTTCTCCCTCCTGACCTTTGCATCTCCTCCCTTGCCCCCTCTCACTCTCTCCTCTCTGCTCATCTCCCACCTCCTCCTCTTTCCTCCTTTTTGTAATCACTTACCTTCCCTCCACACCCGCCCTCCACTCCTTCCTCCTCTCTGTGGTGTATCAATGCTGGCCCCTGCTGTTGTCAAAGTCGTGTTGCAGACAAGTCGACCAGCCTGCGCGGTTGCACAAGGGAGGTGTGTGTGTGTGTGTGTGTGTGTGTGTGTGCGTGCGTGCGCGTGCACAGAGCTGTATTAAGATGTATAAGATGGCCAAGCAGAACTTGATGTCAGGTGGTGAAAAGCGGTCTTGTTTGCTGTTTTGCAGTTGAAGAGCGTGTTCAACATGACGGCCAAGGAGGGCAGGAAGAGGTCCATCAGCTGTCTGGTCGCCGTGGGAAACGGCAACGGAGCCGCAGGTTCGACACCCTCTGAAAATGAAACATAGATCATGACTCTGGTAACAACTTTAGAATTATATGTAAAAAGAAAGCTTTTGAGGAACAGAACCGAAACTGATTTTGACAGTTTCAGGGTGTTTTGCAAAACTTAAAAAAAACTAACTTGGAAGCCTTCCAGCCTCTGTAGATGTGGGGAAGTGCAGGAAATGGTTTTGACAGTTTTCAAGCTCTTTAGAAGCGAGCGGCAAAAAAAAAAAAGGGGGAAAAAAACTGCTGAGGAAACGTTTGACTCCTGAGATTCACCTGCTTTCACGCTCTCATTGCAGAGGGCTGCTTCATTTAGTGTTAATGTTGGCTCATAATCAATAACATAAATTTAACAACATTTGAAACAAGCGACAAATAATATCATGAACTTTTCTTGAATTTTATCTTTTCTCTGACACCCTGAGCTGCTCTGACAGTGTTCTTCACTCTCAGATGTTTTAAAACTGACTCCTCCTCCCCCCACCAGGCTTTGCGTTGGGTAAAGCAGCTGACAGAAACACGGCTCTGAGGAAGGTAAGACTTTTATTATAAATTTCCCCAATTTGTGGAATTTTTAACGTCTTTAAGTGTTAAATTTCAATACGAATTGAGTAAAACTGAGTAAAGAACCAAATGGTTTTCACCAGTTTTATTGTCAAGAATATCTCACCAGCTTCATTTAGTAGCTGTTCTGGTGCTTTTATAGCATTTAGACACTAAGAAATAACTTTTCTATAATGCACCTGGATTGCAGCTGATAAAACCACATCACGTCAAAGCGTTGGTCCACATTTATCATTTTATACATACAATCCAAAGAGCAACACAAACACAATTGAATTACTATGTAGATTAATTGACTGAGATTTGCTCCCTTCGGATTTATGTAATTTAAAAATCTCCTTTTTAAATATCGGCATATTTGGACTCTTCCGCCCGATGATTGCCACAAGATCCATACCTGAAATATTTGCCTGTATCTGATTCAATAACACAATAAACCAATAAACTTAACTGAGGTCATTTAAAGATACAAATCCCCAGACCTTCTTCCATGTCATTTACTATATTTTCCTATAAAGGCTTTATCACAGAGCAGAGTCCCTTGTGTTCTGCTAATAATAATAATATTGTACCTGTTAATACTGATATAATTTGTCTACAGCTACAGCAGTCGCCAAACTTCCCAACTGAAATGCTCTCTGCATGTGTGTCTGTGTGTTTCTGTCATGTAACTGATCTGCAGGCCAAGAACAGAGCCATCCACTACTTGCACTATATAGAGCGATACAACAACCACACCAGTAAGTGATTGTGTGTGTGTGTGTGTGTGACCTTCCCCTCCCCTTTCCTCTGTTCATTCACATCCTTCCTTCTCTTGTTCTCTCCTTCATAGAGTTGCAAAGTGGGAAGATCCACTGGCTCCGGAAGTGTTTCACTTTTTTCTTTTAACAACATCCTCAACGTTACTTCACACAGAAACATGGGACTCTTAATGTAACGATCCTATAAGTTATCGTTATGGCTACCAGTTTTAATTATATCAACTTAGTTTCTGATAAATCACGTTTTGTCCGTCAGTTTGACATTTTACAGCTCTAAATACTACAATACCCATGAGCTCGGCTGTTGTTGCTATGGAGAAGACGTCAGTCAGAGAGGTGAATCAGAGCCCTAGCGAATTCAAAACTCTTATTCGTCGCGATTGTGAACAAAACACGGCACCATAGTTCCAAAATTCATCCAAAATTGACCCAGAATCCAAAAGTGGATTGACACTGCAGACTTGTTAGCCATTTTCTCAACACCGTAATCTTTAGCTTTGAATTGGTATTAGTGGCGTAAGTAACACGATTTTAAGCCCAGTGATTGGATGTTTCTTAACAAAATGCACCATGGGAGTCTCGAGTTCTCGTCTTTCATGTTTATGTACACAGTCTTTCACCTTTGCGTTTTTATCAAAGAACCAGATATTTTCTCATGCAGTTGATAACCGTTTGTTCTGATGATTCAGCCGCGAGAGTGTCATGCTGATCCAAACTGAAGAGGTTCGAGTCACATAACATTGTCAATGAGAAAAATGAATGGGACCAGAACCGGGGATGCTCATAATAGTTTCTCCCACTTCACACCTCTATTACTTCCACTCCTCTGGTTTCCCCCTTCTACCTCATCACCATCTCTTTCACTCCTACTCCTCCCACTCTTTTCTTATTTTTCCGTTCCTCTTCCTTCTCCTTCATCTCGTCCACTACTCGTGCTCTTCCTCCCCCACCTCTCTTTCCTCTCCCCTCTTGTCCAGCACTGTGCCCTGGTATCAACCGCTTGCACTCATACAAGCGACACAATGTAAAACAAAAAAGATTTGCGATGAAAGGTAAGAGAGTTAAAATGCACCGCTTGTACTTTCTTATTGTAAAATGTCATTTGGCTGCTTCTGCTGCTGCAGGAGAGCAAAGCCAGAAAGATTAATGTGTGTGAGTCATCAGCCTCCACCGTGCCCACCGGAGGAGAAACTTAGCTTCCTTCTTTGGCCCGAGACCAGACGAGAAGTGTCTGTGTGTGTCTCTGTGTGTGTGTACCTGTGTTTCCACACAGTTTGGGCTCAAAACTGTGGTATATTTAATTTTTGCAGGTTCGTAGAAAAATCTGTCCAATCCTTCCACACGCCAGCTCTCACTGTGCGACCATCTGCCGCCTGTCTGGACCGTCGTGTGATTGGTTGTTTGTTTACTTCTTCGTCCCAACTTAACGTTACATTTTGTGACGGATCAGGTAGCTTCGAGATAATTTTTGTCATCATTCGTCTGTCATCGTCGTTGCTCCCTCACTGAAGCCATTGCCACCTTTACCAGGAAAAGTTGTGCGATTTTCATCTGTTTGTTTGACAGTCGGTAAGATTTCTAAAAAGTTGAAATCCAGGGGCCAGATTTCCTGCAGGCCAGTAATCACTCAGGTTTTTGGTGGCGGTCCAGATCTGGGATTTCTTCCACCCGATGATTAACAGTTTTTCTTCGTAATTGTTATTCTGCGTCGATGTGCTGGTCGGAAAGTCCAACATCTGGATGCCCCCAACTTGGCCATTAAACATGTTGTTTTGATGGAAAAACAAACCTGATAAAAAGCAGAAAACATTAGGGAGGCTGCAGGTTTGTAAGTTGGAGAATTGTTTCAGATCTGGCAGATGTTTGAGCTGCCCTGACCTTCCAGTTGTTGTGGTTGTTGGCACCAGTATCCCCACTCTCCCAGGACCAGATGAATATTCATGTGGCTTCAGTGGTGTTCAGTAAGAATAAATGAGCAGGACAAAGCCAAAGTGAATTTGAATACATTTCAATGTGGCAGCATGTTTGGTTGTTTCTGTTTTGGGCATTTTCCACCTTTGTTGGAAGAAGACCTTTTGGATTGAAGAAAGCAACCAAACAAACAATTGTCAGTCCTTTTGGTTCAGCTTGTTAAAAGCTGTACAAACCCTGTTTAAAGTCAGTCTAGACTTTTAGTTGAGTGTTGGAGTTGGAGATTGAAAGACACTGAAAACACTCACAATTACTGGAATATAAAAGAGTGTGTGTCAAAGAGGAATTTGCCTTTTCTTTTCTGTCTGCTTTGACTTTGTCGCTGTTTGGATCCGTGAGTCACACGTCGCACAAAAGACACGCACACTCTTCCAAATGAAGCTGGACCTCCTGCAGCCACAGCAAATGTTCAGCTCCCTCTACGGTGTGTGTGTGTCTGTGTGTGTGCATGTAAATTTATGTGTGTATTTGACATTTAGTTTTGAATTTTAGATTTCGTCACCCAGCAGGATGTGTCCTAGGAGCACCAAATGCTTCTTTTACTGCTTCTCATCTGTCCTCTCCTTTTATTCCTTCCATCCATAACTCCTCCCTCTGCTGCTGCTGTTGTTGCTGCAGCATCCAAGTACAAAACCTAATTCATTAAGTGTATTAAATTCCAACTGGATGTCTAGAGGATGCAGGGACCGCAGCCAGTGAGGTGTTTCAAGAGTGATGTGACACAAGAACAAGATTTTAACCTCAAGCTATGAGTTTTCTCGGGCTTCATTCAGTTGCACGCAGCTCCTGCTCGGGGACTGTCTGAATAACTAATTAGCCACAGCTGCTGCAGTGAGCAGGAGACGCTGGCATGTGGAAGGACATCTGGTGGGCAGGTAGAGAAACACAAGACCTAAGGGAGAACAGGAGAACAGATGCATAACAAAACACAAATGCCTTCACTCGGAAATGGCACAAAACGCATGAAAATAATTAGTTTTTTGGAATAGTTTTGTCTCTTTATTATGTATCAGTTGTGGATGTTTGTTTGCTCTCCCTTTCCCCCGGTCTACATCCAGTGAGTGTAATTCAGCTGTTGTTTTTCTCTCCCAACAGTTTATCATGATATTGACTCCAAGTTCAAGAGGACAACGCTCCGCATGAAGAAACACAACAAGGGTATGTCTCAATTCGTTAAGCATTCAGTCCATAGGATAGAGGTTAAGCTTAGTGTTAAGGGAAACTGGTTTTTCTCAATACGGTTGAGCTATAGGACGGTAAATACTATGAGATGATAGAGACTTAGGTAACGCGTTGTTTCACAGGTCAGTTTCCTAATAATTTCTAAGAAGCTTCCCGGAAAGAAATGTGTAATTTGGTACAAATTATAGGGAAAATAGGAAATGTAGTTGAAAGAAAAGCTCAATTTAAAGCCAAGTAAATATTAATTTATTAATAATTTATTATTGGAAACTTTGTATATGCAATATGTTGAATTGTTTGCTTTCATGTGTAGACAAATTGGTATCAAATTACACAGTTCTTTCCAGGAAATGTATTATTACTGTAATTATTCCAAAATTACAGACTCAAAACAAAGCACTAACAAAATGTGTCACCTGTCATTCTGCTGTACAGTGTGTACTAGGGTACTGCAGCTATTTTTTAAATATCTCTGCTTGTGTGTGCAAAACGTCCATATAATTTACTATATTACACTTTACGTCAATATTAAAAAATTACATTGAGGACTTTATATTGTCCACCCCTATTGCTCAATCATGGTGATATCAGTGTGTGCATGTTTGTGCTTGATTCTCTCTGTCTCTGCAGGTTATGGTCTGCACTGCCACCGCGCAATCATCACTCTGTGCAGGCTGATCGGCATACAGGACATGTACTGCAAAGTAGAGGGATCTGTCAACCTCCTCAACATCACCAGGGCCCTCTTCACGGGATTAGCCAATCAGGTAGAGTCATGTCGGCACAGTGGGAGGGATCTTGAGTGTGAGAGTTTTCAGAAATTAGTTTTATAATTGCTATTTGAAAAGCCCCACACTCTCTTTTATTATCTGAATGAAAAGTCAGGAACAGCTAAACAAGCAATAAAAGGAGGTCTTTAACATTTTGTAAAAACTAAAAAGGCAAGGAGAATCTAATTAGAAATCATCCCTGATGTTTAATTTAATTTTCAGACTTATAATGTAGAGGAAAATTAAGGTTTTCACCTAAGTATTTAAGCCCTGAAATGTGTCTTTTTGTACGTTATGATTTATGCTCTGGAACTCTTAATGGAAACAACCTGAAGATAATTCATCATTCCACCATCAGACACACCAAACGTTGTAGAAGTTGTCCCACTGTGTTCGGAGCCTCAGCAACATCTATCTCCTTCTTCCACCCTGCAGGAAACCCACCAGAGGCTGGCCAACAAGAAGCAGCTCCACGTCGTCGAGTTTCAGTCCCAGCGGGGCCTGCTGCCCGTGGTGGTGGCGAGTCCTAACGACGGTGCAAGACCCGACCCGGAGCCTGAGGACGAGATCCCCAACACCCGGCTGCACTGGGACGACGTACAAGCCATGCAGGGAACCAAACGCTCGATCTGGGCGGGTGTAAAACGCACCATCTGGTAGTGTCGGAGTGGGCTGATGACTGGATCGGACCACAAGACAGATGAATGGACTGGTAGAGGCCAGGAGCGTCAGATTTGGCTTTGCTAAGAAAAGCTGAACATGTGTGAAATAAGAACATTCTTTCTCAAGCAGAATATCAGTTTTTGTTAATAATGTAGTGCATTGTTATCATTTTGTCAACTGAGGACTAAAGTTACATGTTTCTCAAACTGAAGACTCATTTACACCAGTAAAATATTAACGCCCTAGAAATCAGTGTTTCCTTTATAACTGTAAAAGATTCTTCTACTTCCTCGTCCATGTGGAATTGTTTCAAAATACAGTATGTATTAATGAAATAAAGTATGGATCTGTGAAACATTGTTATATGTACCTTTCTGTCTCTGAAGCATTAAGTATTGTATGTTGTATCTGTAAACTAATGAACTCTGACAGCAGGGAGGCCTTGTTCTTCCATAACGGAAAGAGAACAAGTTTGATCATCACAATAATGCAGCTTTACTCATCACAAGTGATTTTCCCTGACCAGATGTCCTTCACACTGAGCTACTGATTGTCTGGACGAACAATGAATTGAATGACTGAAATACAAATGACTTTTTCTAGTAGTTGAAGCATTCTCACTTCAGTTGTGTGAATGTTACAGAAAAGGGCAAATTTTTAGTCTTTTTGTGCCTGTCTGTTTAAAGGAATGGTTCGATATAGATGAGAAGATCGATACCACTGTAATGTCTGCACTAACTATGGAGCTAGAGCTTAGCTCAGGATCAGATCACACCACACCGTTTGTCCATATTTTAGCTCATTAACTAGTTATAAAAGATAAATCTATAAATAAATTTTACACCCAAAGATTTCTGTATTATTGGTCTGAATGTTGCTAATGTATTATTACTGTCTGTCTGCAGGGAGTGAGCTGAAAGATCAAAATGTAAACATGTTGGACATTTGTTGATTTGACTCAAAGGCATATCCAGTTGTTTTTGCATCACAATAGTAATTTCGTCAACACAAAGTGTCTCAAGGACACTACAACAAGTAGTACATCCAATAGCACCATGCTTTACCTGTTGAACAACACAGGTGATATCAACACTGTATTGTCCAACAAAGTAGAGAAATGCTCCAGGTGAGGCTCAAACTCACAAGCTCGTCATTGCTCTGCAGTGTACTGTCTTATAAGTACCGCGTGCTGACTGATTGCGCCACTGGAGCTAATTTATCCACTAATTACATATAATATTGTGTTGGTGATGTTGCTGGTGTAATTATGTACACGAAAAACACACTCCAGTCTGTCTGTGATTTCAATCCGAAATGCGAGAACTTCCAACATGTTTAAATGTTGCTCTTTAAAATCCCTCTGTTATTTGGAAAGACAGGAAGACGAGGAGTGCACCAATAGATCAGCAACATGAAGCTAAGCAGCTAATAATAAAGAGGTTAAAGGTCAAAGGACATCTTTGCTCCATCTCCTCAATTTAAGTTGAATTATGACTGATGTGCTGCTGACAGGCAGTTTTGAATGTTATGTGCGTGCATCCAGTTAACCCTTGAGTCTGTTCTCAAATTTAAAAAAAGATTCTAACCAAACAAAACAAAGAAAGCAAGAAAATATGTGGAATAAAAGTCAGACATCACAAACAAATGTTCAAGCTGTAAGTGATGATGTGGACGTAGATCTGGGACAAGAACTGTGACAAGAAATAGAAGGAAAAAAAGAAATATATAAACCTGGACTGCATATCTACAACTGATAATGTATATAATCTATGACTGAATAATGTATAATACTATTTTTTTCATTTTGATGCTCAGTTTTCAGTGTGTTAGTGTAGAGGTACTGAATAAATACTGCAGTAAGCTACATGTATGTTTCTTTGAAACTTTAAGCTGCGGTGGCAAAATCGGTCAGCGTGCGTAACTTAAATCAGTACACTGTAGAGCAATGCTGAGGTTGTGAGTTCGAGCCTCACCTCCTGCTCATCAGGTCCATTACAATACATAGAGGGTTGTAGTTTAATGTTCATCATAGAGAAGTCCTACATGTTTCATTTTTGTACTGGAGCTATAATACATTAGTTGAAAATAGACCTAAAATCTTATTCTTTTTAAGACATTTTTATTTAAAAATGTACAATAGAAAGTGTCCTACATACTGTATTGAGCTCCTTTTGAGCTAAATATGATGTTTAAAACAGCAAATGTGTAATAGGAACTAAATAAAGGGGTAAACCAAAGAGAATCAAAAAGACTAAATTTAATGTAAGAATAGTCTACAGCCATGTTCGCAGCTCTGTAAAACTGTATACCTAAGCAGCATGTTAACATGTTCACAATGACAACGTTAACATGCTGATATTAAACAGATGTAATATTTACCATGTTCACTCACATGGGAATGTCATTAGTTTTGCAGCTATTTGGTTATAAACCAACATCCAAAGGGGGACATGAATTTGTGTAAGTTAATGGCAATCCATCCAGAAGTTGTTGAGACATTTCACTCAAAATCACAAATGTCAACCTCATGGTGGTGCTAGAGGGAACGTCAAGGGATCACCAAAGTCATTAAGATTCATCCTCTGGGAACAATAAAAATATTACCGAAAAGTTTAAAAAAAATAATAATAATGAATCAGATTTGTGTATCAGAACTTTGTCTTTCCTCTCCTTTTATCAACTCACAACACCTTCAGATTTATTGTGACCCTTTGGAGGGGCCCAGCCCTTAGATTGAGAACCACTGGGATTCATCCTCTGGGCACCATGGATATCTATACTAAATTTCATGGCAATGCATCCAATAGCTGCAGAGATATTTCACTCAAAGCAAAAAATGTCAACCTCATGGTGGCGCTACAGAAAAAGTCAGGGGATTACCAAAGTCAGGAGGATTCATCCTCTGGGAACCATAAATATCTGCATTAAATTTTATGGCAATCTATCAAATAGTTAGTGAGATATTTAACAGACCAACCTCCCAAGAGCCATGGCTCTAGCATGGCTAAAAATTGTAAAAAGGGGCATAACTACAGTTGCTATATTTTGTTTTGAGAAACAACTGCAATCACTGAAAGTTTCCTTTTTCACAAAATAAGTCTCAAAAATGTTTCTTCTGCTCCTTTTGGTCTAAACTGCCCCTCACTATTGTTCTTCCTTCACCAATGTCTTTGCAGCTTGTTTTCCGAAATGTAGCTCTGCTTCTGAATGTGACTCTTATCCTGCTTATCAACTTTAAATATTGAAAAGAAAGTAAATATTAACCTTACACTTACACAAGAAAAATAATCACACAGTAGGTTGCAGCTGTTCTTGCAGCAAATTAAGCAATCGAACCAAAACTCAACATTTGAATGGCTATGAAAACTGGAGCAAGTAAAAGAAAGTGGAGCAAATAAAACAAGGACTCAGTCATGTTTACATCTATATCTTGTTTTAATCGTTAAAAATACAAAAATGGCAAATCTATACAAATTTCGCCCAGAGGTCTTACACCTACAAATACAATTCATCATCCTTTAAGTTCTGATGATTTGTTGGCATTAATTCTACATGACAAAGCAAAAATAATTGAGAGTAAAAATCAAAAAATCAGTGAGAAGTATTTTACAACTTACTCTTTATAGTTACTGTAGAGAAACAAACATCTGTCAGTCCGACAAATCACAAAGGGGAGCGAGGTGGCTCCAGTGGCAGCAGGAGGCAACTGATTTAAGAGCATACCGTGTAATAAAGGTAACAAAAACAGGTTTTAAACTTTGTGTATATACATCATGTTGGATATATTGTTATTTGCTTTCTTGCCAAGAGTTAGATGGGAAGATCAATATCACTCTCGAGTCTGTCCGTTAAACATGAAGCTACAGCGAGCAGCCAGTTAGCTTAGCTTAGCTTAGCATAAAGACTGAAGGCAGGGAGAAACAGCTAGCCTGGCTCTATCCAAAGGCAACAAAAATCCACCTATCAGCACCTCTAAAGCTCATTAATTAACATCGTATATCTCGTTTATTCTGTACAAAAAGTGTAAAGTGTAAAAACAACAGTGTGTTTTTTTACCGGTGTTTAAGTGCGGGACTATTTCTTGGCTGGGAGCGGTGACTTCCTGTTAGGTTGCCAGGCATCAAGTGAAAACTCCAGGAAGTCATTGCGTGTTTTTATGCATTTAACAAACAAGATATAACATGTTAATTCAGAAGCTCTAGGGGTACTGGTAGGCTACCACCACTAGGTGCTGTTACCTTGGAAGGAGCCAGGCTAGCTGTTTCCCTCTGTTTCCAGTCTTTGTGCTAAGCTAAGCTAACCTGCTGCTGGTATTTAAGGTACAGGCATGAGAGTGGTATCAATCTTCTCATCTGACTCTCTGCAAGAAAGCAAATTAAGCAAAATAAACATATATTTTCCAAAGAAATGTTGAACTATTCCTTTAACTTCATAACGCTGCATTGTCGCTGACCATGCAAACAACTTCTCATTCAGTTTTATTTCATATTCTCCATCCACCTGAGCTTCTGTTCTTTACTCTGCTTTAATATCATCATATCTCCATTAGCTCTATTTCAGTGCTGGTTTACACTCCTTTATTAAATCATCACTGATTACACCAACATTAACACACAACATTACCTCTGGTCAGCATTTAGTCTTTCATTGGTTTGTTTTTTGATTGTTTTTCAATATACATGAAATATGTTGCAACAAAAAAAATATTTATTTATGCTTATGGTATAAATCCAGTAAAAAATATTTGTTAAAGGCTCAACATGGATGATAATATGAAGAAACATACAATGTAAGATTTCATTTAAAGCTAGTGATAATTTTGTATGTTGACTGTTTTTCCATGAAAACTCTGCCTGCAATAATAACATTTACACCATATTCAGTGGTTCTCTAAAAAGTCTAAACAATATGACACCTTCTCTTACGTAATAAATGATCTGTGGCTAAAAATGTTATGTGGTAAAAAAAAAAAAAGAGACATATTTCTTATATAGAGCTCGTGCATTAGACTTTAAATTATTAACTTCATGTAATATTTTGTTTTCATATGACATTTCTAGGGCACAACTCTTCATTTGCTCTGGATTTTTTTTTATGGTGCTTCTTCACAAATCCTCACCCACTGAACCTTCACTAAACATTATTAAATGTCCCAAAATGAGGCTTAAAACCTTAAACATGAATCTGACCAGGGTGGTGTAAATTGTGGGTAATTCTACCACACACACACACACAAACAAAAGAGGCACACAGGATGCACAGTACTTCATGGACACACAGGTCTGTGTTTCAGTGTCGCTCTTCAGAAGTTTTTCCATCGGATGGAGGAGAGGATGGTGTGGATGAAGTAGAGGAGTGTGGCCACGTAGGCGAACACCTGAGACACACAAATAAACACAGAGCACCGGCTAAAAGCAAAAATCCAGGATCAGTCTGTGATGTTCAATACTCCCCAGGAGTTATGTTATGATGATGTGTTGTATGGCGCTGTTTTGCTTAGGGGAAATACACTTATTTGCTTTCTTGCTGATAGTTAGATGAGAAGATCGATACCACTCTCGTGTCTGTACGGTAGTCTTTGCGTTAAGCCAAACTAACTAGCTGTAGCTTCATATTTACCGTACAGCCATGAGTGTGGTATCGATCTTCTCCTCTAACTCTTGGCGAGAAGGCGAATTAGCATATTTACCAAAATGTTGAACTATTCCTTTAAAGTCAATTGTAGCTGCTGGGAGTAACCTTGTGTTATTTCGGAATGTCGACAATTTGAACAGTTTTTCAAGGGAATAACAAAAAAACAAATCAAAATCTCTCCAGGAATGTAAAGAACATCATAATGAAGGTACTAGTTTTTCAGTAAATACTGTACAGATCAACAGTTGTTTATATTCTTTAAATCAGTTCTCACCACAGCAGCGATGTCAATCTGGTAGAATTTAAATGGGTTCTGATCTTTTTTCTGGAAGGTGATGTAAGCCAAAGCTACACCTGCGCTGAGGTAGAAGAACGCTGCCAGGCCGTGGTAAGCAAAGTCCTGAACACAAATAGATTAAATAATATTACAACATGACCACTGCAGCCCATCACTCTCTTTCTCACTGTTTTATTTCCCATTTCATTCAATCTTTCTCTCATTCTGATCTGTTTCTCTCTTCCTCTCTCTCTCAGGTCTTACAGCAGCAGCCCAGCCAGAGCTGTTCTTATGACCTCCAGCAGCGAAGATGATCATCCAGAGGAAGGTCATGACGAAGCAGAAGACAGAGACAAACATCACCCAGCCGAGAGGGTTTGGTGGGTCCACGTGGGTCGATGCCACCAGGATCCACACCAAACCACCAAACACCTGCAAAGATGGAGGGAAGGTGCAGACAGATGGTATTATGGTTTTTGAGATTTAGGATATTTGTTTGTGCTAGACTGACCTTAAACTGACATTAATGGGGTACTTCAGCGATTTAGTATTGCAAAACTAAAGTGCATGAATGTCTGAACCAAATTTCATTGCAATCCATCCGATAGATTTCACTCAAAATCACAAATGCCAACCTCATGGTGGCGCTACATGAAAAGTCAGAAGATCACCAAAGTCAGTAGGCTTTATCCTCTGGGCACCATGAATGTCACACCGCTACCATGGCTAAAAGCTTAATATTTAAAAAAAGAAATTATAAAAGATAATATTATAGATTAAAGTGTACAACGCACAATCTCAGCCTCTCCAGGATTTATCTGTGATTGCATAAACTCTCTGTTCTCTCTTCTCGCTGTTGATTGTTCAAACCAAATCCCACCCGTCTGGGACACCAAATATATTAAAACAAACACAGTATGGAATTCTAGTTTTGCACAGATTTGACTTATTAGAATCGATTTACCAGTTAATCCTCTTTTCTTCATCTCCATTCGACTCCTCTATTTTCTCTTTATTCTCTCCTTTTTGTTGACCCATTCTGACAGTGACTACAGTAAGTCACTGAATCCTGCAGTCAGTCTGAAATATCTTGCTAACATGAACATTTTTTTGCAGTGGACTAATTCCCTGAAGACATGAAATCATTTCAAGGAATTTCATTGAAATCCTACCACCTGCAGAAATGTTTTTGCTTCTTAAGCGTGTCTTTCCCCCCAAAATGACCTATGACTTATTTTGCATATTTTCTTCCAGTCTAATTGGGCTAAGCTGCAATCCTTTTTTGATTTGTCTATTAAAACCACCTTGGCTATGACAGTTTAGAAGTAGATGTAGGGAAAGATACAGCATGAGGAAGAATTTTGTGCAATGAGAATATGTTCCTTTTTCTGCCATGATCACTGGTGAAAAGACTGATCAGTGTCAGCTCCTTTTTGCTGTTTAGGTATCTTTCACTACCATTATTTTGGCTTGGACAGTGCTAGGTCACCTGTGTTATTGATTAAACATAACCTAGATGCAGGCCAATTTACACAGCTACACAAATTCTATTGGCAAAAAACCCCACTGGATTTGTATTTGCTGCAAGTCTAAGCTTCAGTCTTGAAAGTCAAGAGCTCTTTTTCAAGCTACAGTATGAGCTGGCCAAGAATCAGCTTACAAAGAATCGAAAACAGTGTATAAACGCACAAATCTAAATTGGATCAAAACCATAAAATGTGAAATCAAAGTTGAAAAAATGGACGGCGAATATCAAATCAGCAGGATCAGAGGCCACATCTCTCTAAATGTTGACTAAACAAACACTTCTCTTTATTTTCTATACAGCTCTGAGCACAGGGTGGGTGGTGTTTAGTTTGCCAGGTTACGTTAGATAGAGTGATAACCACATCCGTGTAGCCTAAAGTCTCTGGAATTCATAGTGTTATTATACTGTGTCATACCCAACCTGACTGATGCTGTGGTTGCCTAAAAGTGAACGCACATAATAATTTGCGAACAACAAGATCTTAAAAAGACTTTGCATTAATTTAACCATAAGTCATGCCTGATTTAATGATTCAGACTACTGACCCAACTTTGGTACAGAATCAACTGTTGTAAACAATAAGTTAACAATAAGTATTGATTCCTTTGTCAAGTCTTATATTTGAAATACCCTAAATCTACCCGAAGCTTATTGAAAAGATTTTGCTGCATGGTGAAAGGATTTTGTCACTAGAAAAAAACTCTCCCCAGTCAGAATCACCTTAAAATTTTGCAAACCACACACACACACACACACACACACATACACACACAAATCCCAGAATATACTGTATCTGCAGAGGGTGATCAACCACAAAGACTCACTGATGATTTTACTGAGTTGTCACTTTCAAAACTTATTCTCTCTACAATGCTCTATCTGACAAATGTTCTTGATAAAAATGCGATTTAGAGTTTTAAAGGAGGACCAACATCGACAGTTTCTCATCACATTTACATATAGCTTACTCCAAGTGGAGGAACTGAACCGTCAATGGACATTATTGGTGAAAGTAAACGGTCAAGGTGCTCTTAAGCAAGGCATTCAGTCAGTGGCCAACTGAAGACGCTGTGGTTGCAAGAAATCTGTACACATGTGAATATCCAAAAGACTTCACAGATGCCCCAAAAAGAATTGATATCACATCTTCTGTCGCAATTCAGTTGGTATGTGAACCTTTTTGCGTATTGTGGTGAACAGAACAAACTTTAATGCAAGTCTTGCAGATATATATATATATATATATATATATATATATATATATATATATATATATATATATACATATTTTTTTTGTTTTTCCTCTCTTTAGTCTTTTGGCCATTAAAATGTGTGCAGATTTGTTGCTTGTTTTCATGCAGCTCTGAGTGGATACATGGCTTGCTGCATAGACGAGGTTAGTGACATGGAACCTGCATCCTCATCACAACCCCTTGAAAAATAAAAGCTAAACTAAACGACACATTTAAGTCTACTTTATCAGACATCTAAACTGAAACAGCTTCCTCGGTGCAGTTATTTTTCCAGTGGTTACATGTGGAGTATCTATCTTTTGTCATTATTCAGGGAGAAGAAGAGTTGACCGCATTCTTTCTTAGATAAGAAGCAGAGATATAATATGAGTGAAATGTGAGATGTAGGTAACGAGACATGGAGACAAAGGTGCTCCTCCCATATGAGGAATGTTTCATCATCTCGCATTTCACCAAAAATGTACATTTTTGCGTTGCACTTTTATTCAAAGAGTTCAAAATCAACAAATCAATATTTTTTTGGAGATTTACCAGCGCAAAATGAAAACAAATTCAGTTGTTTTTTTGAAGACTAGCATCTGACTTAGGTCATGTTATCACATCATGTTGGCATGAGGTGTAGCCCAAGAATTCATATTATAATGTGCACTCATTGTAAAAAAAATGTCAGACATTTTGTGGTATAAAAACTGTAAAATGTATAGCTAATGCTCCAAACAGTAAAAGTGTTAATACTGTATCTACTTTTTGTCCCTTAAAATTACTCATTCATTTTAATTTTAAGCATCATATGCATATTTTGTAAGAATGGATGACTTGTTTAACTTTTCAGATATATACCATTTGAACAAAATAGGTTCATTATTGCCATCAAAGAAATTTGTTACAAAATTTGTTTTATTTAAATCACTTTAAAATCAAATCAGTTTAATCAAAATAAGGAATACCAAATGATTTTTAAAATACAAGCTGCTGAAATTCAAAGCTTGATTCAAAATGGGAAGAAGCCCTTCATTACTGACTTCAAGGTCAGCTGCTCTGTCCTCTGTCATTGTCCACTCACCAGTTCAGGCAGGTAAAATATATCCGGGGCCGTGGTGCAAATCCCCAGTCCGCTGGGCAGGCTCCCCATAGGCTGAGCAGTAGTTGCAGCCATCTCTGCCTGTTCCTTCTCCCAGTGCTGAGTCAACAGCGAGCGACCTGCCCTCTCCTCTTAACTAACAGAGCAGCAGCAGGTGTTTCTGACTCTTATAAGAAAGTGAAGTCAGCAGACAAATCCGTTCTGCTATTGTGGGTGAGAGATCCCTTCCCACAACAGCTCCTTGCACCACCCTTCATCTTAGAGCACCCAAGGCTACCTGGTGTTTAATGTGAGCTGGTGACCTGTGAAGGGATTTTAAAACAAACAGAAGAGGAATTTTGTGCCCCGTGGCAACTGGTGCAGCTGAAATATCTACATTGTTGCTGTAAAGAAACAGCTCAGTGAGTTTTAGGTTGTACTAACTTTATGATCCTTACATTGTGTTAGCTGAGTTCCCTGCAGCCTCTATTTGTATTGCACACAGGGGCTAAAACAGGAGTTTCTTTTCAAAATAAAAATGTATATTGTGGTGCACTGACATCATGTGCATTAACCCCTCATTATCTTTGCGAGGAGCAGGGATACGATCATTCACACATACAGACCATTCAGTCTGCTCTGTTTCAGGAAAAGATTCTTTGTGATGTTTTGCACAGAATAGTTGTTGTTTTTTTTAACTTAAACTGAAGTTACACCATTTTAATTGGGCCAATTTTAACTCTTTTTAATTGCAGGAACCAATCAGCGCCAAATCAAGCTGCGATGCATTTCCTGGACAGTCTAAAAATAAAAGCCTTGAAGTAAGAGTTTAGATTTGAAAATGCAAATACCGTAAAGCAGTCAAACAAACAAAAAAGTATATATGTACAGTAGTACAAATTATTATTTTAATATATATCTTAAAATTCAGAATTTGTTCTGTTAATTACTTCTTTGCTCTCAGAGATCATTTATACTGTAATATAAATGTAATATGATATAAAATGGAGAGACAAACCTTTTTACAGGCTGAAACCTTCTATAATCATTAGCTAATGTTTTTTTCTTCTAAAAAAGAAACGGGAAAATGAAAAGTTAATTCTATTGTCACATGATCTTTTCATGTTGCAGCAGGTAATGGTGAAATTGTGGGAATGTGTTGATTGTCTTCTTAAGTTACCCTCGCTGAGGTGAAAAGCAAAGTCTGAACAAACAGATAAGCCGTGATGTTTGAATGTCCAATTCATTTATTTCACATCATAGATTCCAAAACTATCACTACTAAAGTGAAAATCATCTAAATATTTACATCCTTGAATTTTGGGAAGTTCTCATAAAAATGCAAACAAAAATCATCCATCCATACCGTACATGAAAACCAAGCCTTTCAAAAAAGAAAAAAATAATACACTAAAGCTATTAAATTCAAATTGAATAAAAAGACTTTTTGTGGTCAAGAGTGAGATCCATTTATCCATTTATATTTGTACATTTGTCTTTTGGTTTTGAACGGTGCAAGCCTCCTAGGATTTATCAGCCATTTAAATGTACTGTGCTACACTAACACTAAGCTCTGCTATTGAACGTCTTCTACACTTTTTAGTGAAATGCTTTAATGTCCCTTTGATTTGTAGAAATGTTTACTTGCAAGCTGGAGTCAAACTTCTGGTGTTCATTATTGATCTTCAATTCATATCATTATAAAGATTGTGAAACGTTGTCATTAGTCACCAATGACACCTTAATGATAATAGGCCTCAAAACGCTCTAGTGTGTTCTGCAGTTTAACAGCTAACAAGTAAATAATTATATCTTGTTCCCTATCAGATGCTAAAGTTGGACACAAACTGAAACCAGTCCCCATGTGGCCACTGTATTTACCAGGCATCCAGCTGAAGGGAGCCTTCTCATGAGACTATTTAAAGGGGCACTCCACTGATTTTACATATTGTTAAAGTGTAACTACACCCTCAAATTCAACTAGAACCATCAATCCCAGCACATTTAAAAAAATACAACCAGTGAGGGAACAACAACTGTAGGAAGCGTGGTCTCATGACTACGTAGTTTGTGGGTCAGGGGACACATAGGAGACTGACTGACATTGATTAGAGGGCGTTAACATTCTTGTTTTTATATAAATTCATGACTTAGATAGGTCCCAACCGGTTGACCCTATGTGCCTTGCAAGGTTCAGGGCTGATTTAAAACAGTAAATGGCATGTTGAGCCATTTTCAACCCATGAAAAGTTATAAATTTGGTAAGAAATGTCAATATTAACACCAGCACTGATTTGAGTTTACAGCTCAAAAAAACATGTTTAAGTGTGCAGTACCTCTTTAAGTGTAAGAAAGTAACCCTGATGATGTCACTAGGGGTTATCTCAGCTTGGGACTTCAAATGTATATAATTATTTAAAGAGACTGCGTTACAAACTATGTGCAAACTGTGGATGTGGAGTTTGAAAGAAGTGGGAGTTTGCCAGGGAGGGTCTAATGAAAGATGCTATCAAGATGCATTATGGGAAGTGTAGGATCCAGTATTATTTTTGAAGCTTGACTCAGCTTACTGTAGGGACAGGTCAGGATATTTCAGCCTCTGATGCTTCACTTTTGACAATTCTTTTTTTTAATCTGTCGCCCAACTTTATAGACGTGCGACACTAAATCACAGGAGTACATTAGGACATTAGGCCGGTTCACCCAAATTACGGTACTAAATAACTTCTTACTGTGGTATCTAACTATGCAGATAGTTTTGGTTGTATTTGTCCAGGATTTGAGATATCCCTCTTTGAAAGATTCTGCCTCTATACATATACAATAGAGATGAATGAAATTGTATCTGTGGTCCTCACAGCTTCAGAAACTTACCTTTGAAAAATTCAGCAACTTTGTCCCAATTACTGTGGATATTCTTCAGAAAAGCTGTGATCAACTTTTATTTAACTGTTGACAATATGTTCTACAAGTAAGTGAGAAAATATGTTTGGGTTTTTTTGTAATTTGGGTTAACTGTCCCTTTAAGGCCTTTCTCTTATTTGGTGAAAAAATACAGCGCATGTAAATGTTTCGGATGTCCTCATAAATGTATCTTAAAATATAATGTACCCACTCCTAAATATTGTGTCAAATCTGTGGTTCAATTAGTTATGTACACTCATCAATCTTCCTTATACCACATTTATTTCTGACAAACAAATTTTAACTTGAACAGATTCATTTCACTTGCATTTATTCTGAACAAACCGCTGCCTTTCTGATTAAGAAAATAGTAAATTGTGGGGTAATAATGTGCAGGCCTACCTCACTAACTGGACCAAGGAACAACATTTATCAATAACCTGGTTGTTTTCCAGCCATTCATTCATTTGATGTTTTGGCACTTTGGTACAAAAGAAGGTTACTCTTGCTGACATGAAAATTACAAGAACAAAAATAGAAAAGGTCATTCTGTGTTTAGTCCAATGACAGGTCAGCTGTTTATTTGGTTTTTTCTCTTTTTGGTCATCTTGTTCATGGTCTGTGGTCGGGTTGGTGTTTTGTTTTATTAGGACCTCTTCCATCGGATGGCAGAGAAAATTGTATGGAGGAAGTAGAGGAGAGTGGCCACATAGGACATCACCTGAAAACACACACACAGAAACACAGACGGATAATTGTCACTTTGAGATAGAAAGACGGAGGTGTTACAAATCCTGGGTGCCACAAGACCACAGGTGTCAACAAACTGCTTTAAACAAGACAAACAGAGATGCATTTTGAATATCCACATATGATCGCATTAGAGTTGCAAAATGAGATTAAATCTTCAACCCTCTTAGTCTTTAAAAAAAATTGTGTTGTGCAACCAGACATTAGTCAAACCCACATCACTTTATTTTGAAATTCTAGTGGAGATCTTAAATTTTCCAAACACGCCAAATATGTCAGGCTGAATTGTGGAGAAATATGTATAACATTATACAACCAGGTAAAATGATGCACCTAGATTATTTCCCATTTGACTGAATGATGTAGCAATGGAAAACGTAGAGTATAGCTTCAAAGAAAAGCTGAAACAAGCTGATACAGAATATATTGCATATATGATACTGACAACCCAACCATAAAACTACTTAAGGGGAAGAAAAACAATGCTGCTCACCTGTTAGTTTCCCCAGAGTTTAGTCTTAATGTAGTCACAGTATATCAGAATATTGTAGTAAATTTAAATACAGTAATTGCTAGGATCTGTACTTGTGTGCGTGTGTGTGTGTGTGTGTGTTTGACATACCACTGCGGCAATGTCCAGTCGGTAGATTTTGAGATAGTCACTGGTTAAACGTGGCAGAACAGGAATATCCGACACAATCGCCATAGCCCACCCTTTCAGGTTGGTGATGTACGCCAGATCCACCGCTGCACTGAGGTAGAAAACCACCGCCACAAAATGATAACCCACATCCTGCGGGGGGAGGAGGGAGAGTCAGTGATGGAGAAGAGGAGAGGCAGACAGCAGAACTATCAATCAACTGACTGTTCACTAGGCCCCGCCCACATTAGTTACTGTTGCTATGCCTGTCGAGCCCTCCATTCTAGCACAGTATGTATACAGTTTAAAGTGATAACGGTGGCAGATTTATCAGTCGAAATTCATAGCAGATTTGAAATCAGTGTGTCCCTGATTTCAGACAGAGACAGACAAAAGCAGGCTCCTCATTTCTAGCCGGCAACTGTCGATTTTGCTGGCTGAAATGGCAACTGTCACTGCGAGATTGTATCAGCTGTGACAGTTTTAACTTATTAAGCTGACATTTGCTCCAGGACTAGGACTTGAAAATGCTCTCTCCAGTTGACTTGTTAATGTTTCCAGCTGACTCATCTTTAAATGGGAAATCTGTAAAAGGGGTATTAAAGGAAGAGCTTGACATTTTAGGAAATCTGCATCTTAGCTTTCTGGTGAAGAGTTAAATGAGAAGAACCACTCTCAAATCTATTAGACGGCAGCCAGCAGACTGAAATAATGCTGCACATAACCCCCCAAAATTGTTATTTTTACACTGGTGCTGGTAGACGAATTTTGTAACAGGACGGATCCAGGCTAGCTGCTTTTTTCCCTGTTTCTAGTCTTCAGCTAAACTAAACGGCTGCTGGCTGTAGCTTCACATTAAAATGGACAGATATGAGAGTGGTATCAGTCTTCCTATCTAACGCTCTAACGCCAAAAAGCAAATTTTCCAAATTGTTGAACTTTTGCTTTAAATATGCACTTGATGGCTACATAGGCCTACTTATGTTGTGCTAAAGAACTGAAGCTTAAGCTACATATCCCAGGCATAAAGTCAGCATCCTCACCAGTTGATGATCCATAAAGACATGCAAGTAAAGCATTGTTGTTGCAGTGTAGAGGTAGTTAGTCCCAATATTACATGATCATTATTTTGTTCTAACATAACCCCGTTTGGTTGCTTACACTTGATCGTATTTTAAAACAGTGTCTGTATACTTTTAATGTTAGAGTAAGAGTAAAGGCTTTTAAGATGGCACAAGGACTAACCATTGTTTTTGGCAAACGTAACACTATTTCTGGTAATGTTGGTTGTGGTGGCTTAGAAGATAAAGACAGATAAACACACTGTTAAATCCATTCCCTGCACTTTTGCTCTTGTGTTTTTGGTTTTGGAAAGGCTAAGAAAAGACACCACCCTCCAAACTCTTCAAACGCAGAGTATCGCTCTTACTACAGCTCGATGTACATACATCGCTTCAGCATGTGAAGGAATCAAAAACCTGACAGACCTGACGTGCTCAGTTGTAATTGGATGATCACTATTTGTGGGAGGGGTTTAGCGAACATCAATTAATGACATTATCTATCTATCTACACTACATGTCCAAAAGTATGTGGATGCCCTATCACCCAGTGATATTTTAGACTGTGTGAATAGTGTGCTTCCAACTTTGTGGCAACAGTTTGGGGAAGGCCTGTCACTGTTTCAACATAACAAGTTTGGTGTGGAAGAACTTGACTGGC
Source organism: Macquaria australasica (assembly GCA_005408345.1). Lineage (NCBI taxonomy): Eukaryota > Metazoa > Chordata > Actinopteri > Centrarchiformes > Percichthyidae > Macquaria > Macquaria australasica. The sequence continues at coordinate 733,546 of SEMN01000255.1, read as the reverse complement.
CTGCGCAGAGCTGACCTGACCTCAACCGCACTCAACATGTATGGGACACTTTGGAATACCAACTGAGAGCCAGGCCCTATCGCCCAACATTAGTGCCCGACCTTAATGCTCTTGTGGCTTCTGAAAGTCCCTGCAGCCAAGGTCCAAGATTTCGGACCTTCCCAGAAGACTGGAGGACGTCTCATATTTGGAATGAGACGTACAAAAATCATATATGGGTGATATGTTCAGGCATCCACATACGTTTAGCCATCTATCTATCCACTGTTAACCATTTATCAAAATTAGCCAATCAGCAGGTGGTGGTGGTCTAACCAGGGAGGGCCAGATGCTGCTCTGATTGGCTCCGCAGAGGAAGATGAAGAACCAGAGTGTCGTCACTACGAAGCAGAAGACGGACACGAACATCACCCAGCCCAGAGGGTTGTCCGGATAGACACTAGTCGATGCCACCAGCATCCACACCAAACCCCCAAACACCTGCAGGGTCACACAGGGGAGGGAGGGGGGAGAGAGAGGTGAGGGAAAAGAGAAAGAGACAGGGAGAGAGAGGGAGAGATACATTTGAAATGTGGCTTGACGTTCGTCAAGTACTCGTATGGATCCAGTTGTAGGGTTTGGCTGATGGATGATGGCCTGACAGTCATAGAGCACTGAGCCCTCTACCATCGTAACATCGTCATTTAAAAGCCGATCTTTCCTCAATACAGGGTATTTAGACAGAACACTGATTGGATGGTCAAAAAGCTACATATGATGCTCTCAGTGTACAACAAGCCAACAATAAAATGATGACACCAGTTTTTTCAGCTTGCCTAAATTTCCATCAGGTATTTTTTCAGGTAGGTACTCAATATCTCAAACTCATGCTGCTTGTATAGAACCAATATAGTTCAATTACATTCATACTGGACATAACCTTTACATATATCATCTCTAAAGTTTGTAACAAGCATTTTAGAGTTTTGTTCTTGTATGACAGTAACAGACTAAACTTTATTGACTATGAATTACAGTGTTGCACCTTTAAACCTATAATAACTGATTTTTCTTTTGGCCACTTGGGGGTTGTTGACACCTTTTAAGTTGATACGAGAAACTTGTTAGCAAAGAGTTGCTTATATACAGTTGCTTAGTTACTTATTACACAATGTTAGCATTCATTTGGAGTCTTTCCTTCCACCAACATTCATTCTCTTTATAGCTCAGTTTTTGGTCTCTGCCATCTCATGAGGGAAATAGCTTTAGCTGCTAATTGCTCCACTATGTTCACCCGCTAGTTGCTAACTGTCTCTGTCTGACATTTGGTGCTGAGCAGGTAGTGTACAGCGGGTTTTTACAGCTTTTTCTCTGAAAACAGCTGCCTGCTCTACCCAAAAACAATGCTATGAGAGCGGTGAGAGTGAACCAGAACAGTAAAGTTGTGGGACGGACAGCTAAACAATAAGCTGAAACTCGCTATGAAGCTCCATAAAGACGAGGAGAGCTGCAGATTTAGGTGATAATTCTCTGTAGGTTCATTACTACAAGTGACTCCTTTCACACTGTTTTCACATTGTCATTTGATAGATTGTTATTAGAAAAATATTGATTAAGTGGTACTCAAGAAATCAGTATTGCATTTCCATAAAGTTAGGGGACTTGTAAGAGACAGATTTTAAAAAAGCTGTGGTCAAAATCGATGCAGAAATCCTGACGTTTAGTCTCTGACATGGGTCAAGTTCTAAAAAAGTTGGATCCTACATTTCCCATAATGCAACCTCGACAGCATCATTTCATGCAACACATGTTTTCTGTTACACATTTGTAGTCTCCAAACCCATTGGCTATTTTTCAGACTTTAGAAAGCTCCTCCAGTGCTTCATGTGTAAAATTAGTGGAGTGCCCCTTTAAAATGAGGGCTGGGCCTAAGGACTACTCTTTGAAAACACACACACACACAATGTTGACACTGTGTGTATTTCCACAGTCTCTCTCCTCCTTTGACAAACATTCTGCTTGAAAGAGTCTTTGGCATTTAGATAGAGCATGAACCTCCAGCATTTGTTCCCTGATAAGAGGCACTTTTAAATGCTTTACTGTAAATACTGTGTGCAAGAAAACCATTTTCCTGTTAGTGTCCCTTAATTTGTATTGTTCAAGAAGACTTTCTCTTTGTTTTCTGATAGGCCTTTTTCATGGAAGACATTTTGACATGTCACAGAAGGAAAAGCACAGATACTAAAATTAATGATGGCTGAATTCGATTATGCTGCCTCACCCTCCTGGTATTGTGCATGATAGCTCACTGTCACGCTGTCATGGCTTACGGAGACACTTGAATAGAACAGAGCCATTGTAAATGTTATTAGTAACACCCGTGCTTTGCTTTTCCTACTATGACAAGTGGAAATGTCTGCTATTGTGTCCTAGCTTCGATTTTCTCCAGTTGGGTAGTTACACAAGCCCCACAGGTGTTTCTACAGCTCAATCAATCAGCATTAAGCCCTCAAGTATCAGGTGTGCAGGAGTAGAGCTGGAGCAAACACTGACATCCAAACAAGCAGCTTGGCTTGTTGAGAGGAAATTTCCCACAACTGCAGCAACAAATAAACCCCTCTGCTTCTCAGGTGAAGGGCACATGTAGACAACATAAAGAAAACTGCCCTCACAGCTTTCTAGGGTGCAATTTCAACAGGGATGTTCAGGTTTATAACTCTTTGCCTAAGTTTATGGAAGACATACGTGGTTGTTGTGTGTGAAATTTAAAACGCTGGCATGGTTTTATGTTTAGTTTGTTATATTATTTGGGATAAAGGTCTCTATGTGCAAAACATAGACATGCAATTAAATTACCGTCGCACCAAAACACTACTCTGAATTGTGTTGCTACTTTAAGCTGTGAAAGTGTTAAGTAAACAGGGGAATACCTCTGCCACCAGTTCATTTAGAGTTGTATCTTTGTCATTAAAAATGATTTAGTCTACTTTACTGAGGGGACATTAAGATTAGAGTGAGAAACTGACCACCTATACTACTTTAAAATGTTGGTTAAAGGGGTTAATCCACTCACTTGGTTTTCTGATATCCAACCATCATTTTTTGTAAATTGTCTCACAAATGCAGTGAAACCAGGTTTCACTCAGCTGTGTAAACACAGTGAGTTTAAAGCCAGGACAGTCTATTCATGATCTATCTGCTATGCATTTTTTTAGTTCAGCAACCAACATTCAATCTGACTCTATAAATAATGTGCCACGCCCTGAATGAACCTATGTATCTGCAGGTAGTTCAAGTATTTCTCTACATTTATACATTTATGAAACCCCACGAAAACCTTTTTACCTCAAACGTCCGCTCTAAGTAGCTTTGAAGTTAGAAAGACATTTTTTCCGCTCTATATGACAGTATCACTTGTTCCAACACTTCAGTGAGTCTATGAGATGCTTACGCTGACTGACATCATGATTTTCATGCACTATTATCCAAGAGAAAACTTCTAAACGTGTCATGGATTTTATTGTGGAAACTTTGTGCAATCTCAAATTTACAATGAAGTTTTGTGGGTTTAAACAAAGTTTGTCCACGTTACATGACGAGCAAAATGGTTGACTCACTGGTAGAGAAAACGTATTATTTCGTATGATCAATATACTATTTTATGTTAAAAGTAATGCTACAGTTGGCTGATCTTATCTTGAAATATGCATGTTTTAGCATAACAAAATCACACTGTCAAGCCATTTTATGATCTATGGCGATATGAAGCTTTTCATAATGCGAAAATATGCTTTCAACTCAAATTATCTGTTCTGGTTGACCCACAGTTTGAACCCATGGTTTTATCCAGAAAACACCCTGGTGTTATATTTAAGCGATAGTTAGTTTTAGATAGATAGTTTTGAATTAGTAGAGTATTTTTACCACCCCCTCAAAAAAATCTAACAAAAATAAACAGTGGTTAAGTAGCTCTTAAATAGAGAAAATCATGGGCTGCCTGTAAAAGGCAGTTATTTCATAACAGCAGGTCAAATTGGTGATATCACATTAAGTGGTGAAACAGTTCAAATGTAACTGCCTCAGGCCGTCGGTGTTTCTATGTAACAAGTCCCTTAATGTGGATGCATCTCACTTTAAGTTCAAACCTTTGATGGGAGAAAGCCACAGACTTATCTATCTCCATACCAGAGGAACATTATCCATTCCCATCTGTTCCATTCCAGGTTAAACGGAATTGGCCTGCAGCCCATTCAGTTTCCACAGAAAATCTATCTTTGAAGTATCACATACGCTCCGCTAGGTGGCTCTGAAATGTTTGCAGCTCGTTCCCATCGCAGAGGACGGCAGCTGTAGTCAGCTTGGATTCACAGCAGTTACCATCAATTCTATTTACAACCCAGAGTGATTCATATGTTCAAAGCAATCCTTGCATTGTCAATAAATATCTAAATATGCTACCTTTGGTGCAGCTTTTTGGAGAAACATGGGCATTTTGATATGTTTTTAAAATGTTTTTGCCTTACTCTGCGTTGCCATTGGAATTCATTGTAACTGTTGTGAATCCAAGCTGACTACAGCTGCCGTCCTCCACCCACGAGCTAGCTTTTCAGAGCCCCTTTCATGCCTACAAGGGTTGAGCATTTAATAGTCAAGAGAAGTATTCCTTTAAATCAGCTGAACCCAACCTACAGTAACCCATATGACCTCAGCTCATTTTACAAATGTTTGAAATGATTGTCAACTCAAACAACACTCTTTATATATGTATTGTCACCAATGTTTTCAGTGTAGTTCATTTCCTTCATGTTGCAGACATAAATTTCACACAGATGGGAAATTTGGTTTCTGTGTAAAGGGTCTCATCAGTAATAAGTATAGTCTCTAAGTTTTAACTGTCTTTTTGTGCGCTCTAAAAACACAAAAAGACACCAAAAACATGAAAACTGTTCCATTGTTGATCTCTTTCACAAACTGCCACTGCTTGTGCTGTGTGATTACTGAAGGCAGAGGGTTTGGAAATGCAATGCCACATTTTTATCAATGTTTTCTTGCTGGTTTCTCCTTTCTTAGGACTTTCTTAGTTTGAAACTGCCCCGTCATTCAGTTTCATTTAAGGAAAACGACATTGAACAGTAGCCAAAAAAAGCTGCCGAGCCCATCCTCAGCCAGTTATCTTCTCTTCCCTTTTTATAGCCGTGATGGTTTAGATTTGCAGTGCCAACTCTGACCAGAGTAGTAAATATTACCAGTACATTTCCATTCCTGAGCAGCAGATTATTTCATGAAAAGGTGCACTGGCCAGCAGCCAGAAAAAAGACCCAAGCCAGCAAGTAAACTATGTGAGTTAATGGCTGGTTTAGATTTACACTTCTTCTGCAACTAAAGCTGTTTTTCCACCTGTGTCACTCAGATTTAATCTTCAGTTCCCTGTACAGAAACCACAGATAGTCTGTAATTATCAGCTATCAGTTTCATTTATTAAAATTTGACAAGGCAGGGTACAGCAGCATAAAGACAAAATGTGTCAGTGATCAACATCACAAGCAAAACCATGAACTTAAGAGCATAAACCCTTAAGAAAATAGGTAATTTATAAAACAATTTAAGAGCACGAGGATTGTCTTTCAAAGATTTGATGTATTTCTTAGCTAATACTGTTAGAATCAATAAATAGAGCAGTAAAAGTGGAAATTCATTCAGCTTCTAGCTTCCTTCCTATATGTGTAATATTCGCTCAATAAAATATTGACTCTTAATTTCGCCAAGTCAAGAAAAAAATTGTCTCATATTCCACCTCCACACTGAGGACAGACGCACCTCATGTAAGAGATAAGCAAGAAATTGGAGGTTTCAATAGTTTCCAAGTAACTCAGAGTTTTCCCCTGAAGAAGAAACTCTGTGCCCTAAATTCACACAATGGAAAAATCTGATAAACCAACATGATCTAAGTTTGATCTGGGTTAGCCAAAATTGCTGTCCTCTCTCTCTCTCTCTCTCTCTCTCAACCCAACCGGTCGAGGCAGATGACCGCCCACCCAGAGCCTGGTTCTGCTCCAGGTTTCTACCTGTTTAAGGGAGTTTTTCCTTGCCACTGTCGCCTAGTGCTTGCTCATGGTGGGAATTGTTGGGTCTCTGTAAATATAAAGAGTCGGTCTAGACCTGCTCTACTTCAAAAAGTGCCCTGAGATAACTTCGTTATGATATGGCGCTATATAAATAAATTAAACTGAATTGAACTGAATTTTCAACATTGATTCAAACATTATTCAATATCTGTAAAATGTAAAAATATCCTGTCAGGAAAGAACGGCTCTGGATTTGTCTATGTAGAGCATCATTACACTTTTGCAAATTGTTCCAGTTCAAATATTGTTCCAGTGCCATGAAGGTGACATTTTTGCTACTTGTGACATAGATGCAAAGTAACTTCAACTTGATCACCAAGGCTATATGTTAACTACTTGCTGTTCAAATATATATATATATTTTTTTTATTACAGTAAAACTATTGCACACAAACATCTAGACTAATATAATTTCAACTTTCAATCTATAAAAATACTCCTACAATGTCTAAATGTTGTGTGGATTTTTCACTTTACATTTTGCTTTTTGTTGCCAAAACCTGTTGGAAACACTTTGCACTCGGGGAACAACTTTCAGTAGTAGTATGCCAACAATCATTAATAAAAAAAAGAGTAGATATTAGGTTTTTTTTTACCGAGCTGGGCTCTAACCTCCTCATTAACCATATCCTTGTATACTTTTGGACCAGACCAGACCTATCAACTCCTCTAATCTTCACAACTGGTTGGCTGGTCGCTCTGCCCTGTGTTGGCTCCACTGATCAAACACTGACGTCTGCTGCCCAACATAACAAGACAAGACAGATTCCTATCTGAACAGAGACTCGCCTCAATGGAGCAATGACGAGGAGGCAGATAGAGAGTCGAGGAAACAAGATCATAATCTAAATGATGCTGACCCGAGTGAATAAGGAACGATAGAGGAGACTGTGCAAGAAGGAAACAGTCAGATAAAAGAGAAAGGAATACGATCTTAGTCTACAACTCACTTGGGTAAGCAGAGTGAAGATGGAGAGACTAAAAGGGATAATGATTCAAACAGGAAAGAGGGAAAACTCTAGGGAAAAAGAGGAACCCCAAAAAATAGCAAAATGACAATGAACAGATGAGAAACTCACAAACTCAGGGATGAAGAACACGTCAGGAATGGAGGTGAAGATCCTGCCGCCTGTGGGCAGAACATCACCTGAGGTGGTGGATGCCATAGTCCAAAACACCGTGTGTGTGTCTGATTTCCTCTAGAATGAAATGTGTAACCTGTTTTAATCTGCTTTTTAAATGCCGTCATTCTCTCCCCCTCTCCCTCCTCCCTCTAAGTCTTCTCCATTTCTACTCCACCTACCCATCCATTCCTGTGGTGGAAACTACCAGTTTGACAGGTGCTTTTTGGCTTTGTTTGTGCAGCAGGAGGATGTCTCCGCTCTCTGTGTGCATGTGTGTGTGTGTGTGCACTTCTGTGTGCAGTTTTTATGTATTTGTGTCTGCCCTCATATGTTTTTAGTGTTTGTTTACATGCACACAAAAAAGTGACTGCGAAGCAACTAATGCAGCATTCATATGGGATACAAAAGAATAAAAGCATAGATCCTGTAACTTAATATGTGCTTGAATAAAAGTACTCTTTCTATGTTCAGGGTTATTAGAATAAAAAGAATGTTTTTATTTTAATGTAGCTTTTATTCTAGTTCTCCTTTAGTTTCAGTTACCTCTCGGCATTAAGTTTCTATTTGATAATTTGCAAAAGCAGCAATGGTGTTTGGGATGTTGGCGACGCTGGCGCTTTCTTTCAAGATTCAGGAGGGGATCATGGGAGCTGACAAAATTGCCTCTTAATACATCCACACTGTGTCGGAGCTAGATATGGCACAGCAAGTCAGTTTTCCTCAGTGGCTAACGCTGCAACAAAAAATCTGCTGAGGCCCAAAAACCTATGAAGGTTGAATATTTAGCCCCTTTTCAGACATGGAATACGTAACATTGTTGGCTTCATCAAGGTGTTAAAGTGATGGCTGTTACATTTACATTAATGTTCCTTACGGCCTCATTCAGACATGACGGGAAATGTACAGAAAGAGCCAAGTGCTCACGCGATGTTTGCTGTCTTGTGCGTGACAGGGAGCAATGAGTTGAAAAGTAATGACATGAAGGCCACGATAAGATTTAAGATTTTCTCATCAGTTTCATCATTTATTAAATAGAGAATGTGCTCAAACATAGAATGACAAGATGTTAAGTTGGGACTCTTGTTTAATTCTTATTTGCTCACATGTTTTATGTAAAGTGTTTTGCAGGATATTTATTTATTCATCTGTGCAGCTGGCATGAATAAACGTTGTACAAGGTTTTTCTCAATTGTCTTTTTCTTCCCTAACAACATAGAATTCATATTTTATTTAACAAATTTTGTTTTCCTAAGCATAGCAGATGAAGAGAAATGTATTAGTGATCTTACTGTATTAAGGCGAACAATATTTAATTTCTCTCTGTGTATTGAAGCTTGAGCTCCTGAAGCCTTCACATTAATCCGACGGCATTAAATTCAGACTTGTGCCGTGTTGAATGTGTTATGGAAATGCTACTAGGTCCAACCTTGCAAGATTGCTGTCATGACATGAAACCAACATGTAAAATTGCCATCACATATATGTAAGGAGGTGTCTGAAAGGGGCTTTGATTATACAGGATATTACCATCCTGCAACCCAAAATTCAATCCAAATCTGATCTTTTTTCTGTTTATTTGCCCTGCACATGAATAATTAACTAAAATAATTTCACCTGTATTGTTTTATTTTTTCGTTCATTTTAAGTCTTTTACGGCATTTCACACCAAGCTGCATGTCTGACCTTTAACCTCCTTATCAGCTAAATGGGGGCCTGAGTTTATGTTCATTTTTGAGTCTGTGTCTGCATGTGTTTGTATGGGAACCTACTGAACTGCATTCCTGCTAAGTTAACTACAAGGTTAAAATAAATGGGATGGGAAGGTCAGTTTGGTTTGTTAACGTAGAGTGCACATGCTGGGTGAGCAAGAAATAGTGAGAGATCAGGACAGCCTGAGGAGGATGGGAGAGGATAAACAGGGACACACATGCAGATGAAGTGGTTTGGAGTGAAACAACAGAACAAGCAAAGAGCAAACAGAGAGAAAGAGAGAGGTTGGGAGTGGCTCAACTGAGTGAATCAACTGTTACACTGTACTTTTCCACCTGACACCAGAAAATAAATTATCCAACCAGCGGAGACTGCAGAATGTTGCTGGTCTCAACCAAGAAATAGTCCAGCACATAACCCCGCATCGCTGGCATTGCTTGCCAGCGATGATGTCAAATGTCAATCAGCTATGAGTCGGATTGTGCTTTTGTCTCTGAGTGTCAAACTGACAAACACAGCGTGATGGTCTCCAGGCTGAGGGCTTAAGACTCGGCACAATATACAAAAGCTATTGTGTAGGACGACTCTGAAGTCTTTTTCATCCCTGTCTCAAGTCAATATCAGTCAGTCTGCTGTGTTGTCACAAAATAAATAACAAATGCACACACGTATCTCTGTTGCTAAACACTCACCGCAGAAGTGTTTCTGCTTTGCACTGCGTAGAGATCACCTGTCAGTCAGACTTCTTCTACATCTTTTTCTTTAGAATATTCTGTGTATGAGATTTGAGTTTCTGTGGCTTTTAGTTCTCATACTAATTACAAAATTCAAGTCAGTAGGGCGTTAAGAATGAGCTACTGTAGACTGAGTGATTCCACTTGGAAATAAAGGTTTTCAATGACCTGGCTCTAGACTGAACCACTTGTCTTATCTCTTCTTTCTTAAGACAAATTTGAGTCATTTTTTGCCTTAGTGAACAATTAGAGGTTCAGGGTCTTGCTCAAGGCCATTACATAACAATAAGGCACATGACATTGTGCTTTAGAGCTTTCAATACATTTCTTTCAAGTGGTTTCGAGTATGTGAGTCACAAATTAGAGATTACTGGAAACAATGTAGCTTCGGGCTCAAATTACACATAATCTTAAAGGTAAAGAGTGTCTCATTCACTCTAATATCATGTTAAACCTCTGCGTGTGTGTTTCGGTTCACTACTTTACCAGCTAAGTGCTCTATAATAGATATTTCATAACAAAACAGCATTCAAATGAGGGCTGTTTTTTTTATGAAATGTATATTGCGATTTGTGCTAATGCACTTAGCTAACCAGTCTTACCGCATAATTTTAATATTGTGCAGTGAGTCATTCTGTAAGAGTAGCTTTCATGTTGTCCAAATGGGGGTTTGTCTCTTTCAGAGAGAGAAACTTGCTTTGTTCTGCGGATGCGGACACACCCTGGGTCACACCATCTGTTAGCCGCTGCTAAGGTCACTGAAGTGTGTTTGGAGACCCTTCTCTGTTGCTACAAAGCTTAAATGTCAGTGACGCCGAGAAATCTGAATGGAGTGAGGGTTCCTCCTTTTGATGATGTGATCCAGTCAACCTGACATGACTGCAGGAGGGTTTTCCAGAACCTCCAGTTCATCGTAGCTATTACATTTGCTGTTTAAACAATTAGGAACAAGAACAGGAAACAGGACATGATGTCTTTCCTATTTTTGGCAGCAGAGTGAAGTTAGTTCAGGGGTGAAGTTATTTTCTTCTTTGCACCTCTGCCAGCAGTGCAGTGATCACACCCCCCAATATAACCTCAAGGGCTTTTTGAATGTCGTTTGGCCTATGACGCAGTATTCACATGTCTAAAATGAGGTAATCTTCACGAATTAACACTTGTTTTACGAGTTCTAAAGAAAATAAATACCCAGTAAGTGTCATTTGTAATGAACTACAGCATATGTCACATCCAACATCATAATTCAAAGCTTCTTGTTTAATGTTTAATTACAATTAGCAACAACTCTCTATATGGAAAAACTCTATAAATCTATGAATGTGCAATGCAATATCCTTAAAGCTGCGCTAACAACTTCAGAAGGTGACAATATGTCAGTGTTGTGTTTACAGCTTGTTGCACTTCCCCCAAATGTCTATTAATGAGGTTTAAAAGTTAATATGGCACACGTGTTAGCAAAAACCAGTTTATGTACACACTGAGCAGACACGGAGCAACATTACATTCATTTGGAGGTGCGTTTGTGTCCACCTGATTAATGTAATGCCAATATTCACTCTCTTCTTAGCTCTGTTGCTCTCCACTAACTCCTAAGGGAGAAATTCTGGCTCTTTATCTGCTATATGCTCCGCTATGGTAGGTAGGCAGGTAGCATAAAGTGGGTTTGTCTGAGCTTTTTCACCGAGAACAGATGCATGATGTGGCTGAAAACAATTGAGAGCGGTTCGAGTGAAGTTGCGAGCCGCAGAACCAAAACAATGAGCTAAAAGACACTAAAATACTCCGTAGAGCTGAGGGGAACTGCAGAGTTGGGTAATAATTCTCGGTGGGTTCGTCACTTTGAGCGACCCTTTTCACATTACACATAGCTGTTTGATCCATTGTTAATATAAAAATACTGATAAGAGCAGCTTTAAGTTGAAAACCTCTTGCACTGCATAACAGTATGGACGAGTACATTTTCCACAACCCTAAAAAAATGTTCCTGTTAATCGCAACCTGTTCAAATCCTTCCACCCCATTGGCCACTCTATTTCAGAAGTTTGAACTTCTTAAATTTTATTATGTCAATGTTTTACAATGGTTCAAAGGGGGAATCTTCTAGATTATTTCATGCCTTATTTTAAAACTTCATCCAATCTTCATCTTCCCAAACATCTCACAGGAAGAGGTCAAATTTCAGTTCACATTCTATGATAGTTCATTAAGAATTTATTTTAAAAAGCTTGTAAATCCATTAATTTAGGTTATTTTCTCATATAATTAAATGTGAAACTATCTTAGGCTTGTTTTAACCAACAGACAAACACACAGAAACAGGGTTACAGGCAGGCAGCCAACAAGATGTGTTTGGCCAGTGTTAAGAGAGACACACCTTGGATTAGCTCCTCCGCTATGGATCTGGTTACAGGCCATAACCCTCCACACACACACATACACCGATACACAAATACTTCCATGGGAACCCCTGCCAGCTCTGTCAAAATATAATGGCTATTTGTCTGTGTCAGGTGTCTGCAATACACATGCACAAACAATGATAAAGAATGCATTGTGATGTGTAGCCTGAATGACAAAAACACACATTTTTAATCCACAAAAAAAGAAAAAATAGAAAAAAGAAAAAAATGTAAATATCTCAGGACCTCATTCCACCGCACTGTGAACTCTGACCTCGAGGTGAGCTTGGCGGCCTGATGGTCGGACAAAGTGCCCTTCAGCTTGAGGAACCACCAGGTTCAAGCCCTTTGTTTGCAAGCGTCTGCTCTGCTGAATTCCTGCTAGATCCAGGGGATCTGCTCTGTAGCTGGACCTGACCTCTGACCTCACAGGAGGATGACAAACACAAACGCTTTACCAATATTAAACATCATACATGTCACCATACATGGTAACCTGAATGCTGATCTTGGAAATGAGAAATTAATGTTATTGATCAAAGTGAAATGAATAGTGCATTCTGAACAGATGGAGATTTGTTTTTAGAGTGTCTTTAAAGCTGCACTAAAAATATTTTTATAATAGGGAGATGACAAACTATTGTTTTTCAAAAGAAACTATGATGATTATACTTTTAAGATGCTTTCCACATGTACTGTGCCACCACTGTCGACTCTCTTTTTTCTTTATATGTTGTGTAAGAAGAATCATCATGTGCACCATGAGTCATATTTTCTGGGATTTAAAAACTTAGTCACACGTCTCTACACAAATTTATGTTTACATCTCTTGGCTTCCTGGATCATCTTTCCAGCCTGAGCGTATAACTATTCCATAAAAACTGCCATTGTCCTGCTCAACTGGTCCTGACCTGCTCCTGCTCCCCCTCTTCTTCTTCCTCCTCCTCAGACACAATAGTCGTCCTGGGGCACAAAGAGAGAAGTGGGTGAGAACGTCTCAATGTTGCAGGTGATAATAGCAGTCATGTTTACAATGAGGTTTTCTGTCTGTGGTTGAGTATCATCCCACTACACACAATAATGGCCAATATTCAATGATTTGCAGATGGATTGCCTTTCAATTTGCCTCTCAGTTACTGTACTGCCTTCACCTGCAGAGTTAAGCCAGGTGTATCCTATATATGTAACTTATTCAGGACTAACAAGTGCTGGCAAATATCAAGTTTCCTGCACATTCTTAAGGGGCATTAAGTAATTCATTAATTTTTATCAACGTCTGTCTACTGTATGTAGTGATTTTACCATGAACATGTCTTTCACTCAGCTTATACAGGCCTCTAACTCTTGCAAACTATCACTTTTTTAACAATAAAGAAGAATAACTTAGCAAAGGACTGATGCTAAAATGATTAGCTGATTAGTCAATCAACAAATCAGTCAAAGAGTGATGGGGTGCGACTCTGCTGCGGCCAGCAGTGTGGCGCGATGTGGTGTGTATATGTGCTGTAGGGTGTTTTTATTGCGTATGATTGTTTTTCAGTGCCCACAGTGCAAATCAATTTCCCTTTAGGAAAATAAGCACTAATTAATTATTGATTTAGTTAATCAAGTCAAGATCATCAGTGATACTCGATTATTCATTCATATAATTTGTCAAGGGAAAAATATCCAACATCTGCTGGCTTCAGCTTCTTAAATGTAAATTGCTTTTCATGTAGTTTTAAACAGAGTACCTTTGGCTTTTTTTGACCATCGATAAGACAAAATAAGCAGTTTAAGACGTAACTTGAGACTGATGCTAATGCTAACGACTAATGTTTTTTGTATGAGATCCTGCCAGCATCAGTTGGTCACAGGTTACACTGACACTCTCTGAGGTCGAGCAGGTGCAAGTAGGAGTTGGAGGGTGCCATGGGCTGAGTTTAAAATTTCTGTGGGTGAGGACTTTTTGATTCAAAACTGAGCGCTGGCTGTAAAGTGATCTTTGGTCTGAACTGACATACAGCAGCATCAGTGGCTGCTTTTGATCAGCAACAGTGCCTTTTTCACATGTTTATGTACAGTAGTCCTTATCCTTATTTCTTGTCAGAATTAGATTTTTTATTTTATTTATCATTCCATCTTCATCTACATGATTATTTAAGATCACAGTAAAAAATGCTGTCACACTCATTGCTGTTGATCATTTTAGTGAATCAAGACACAGCTAAAAACTGTAAATATAAAATAATCATAACAGAACTAAATCATTTCCAGACAAAACTGGTTTGTAGCAGAAGCCCAAGAAATTACTCTTCCTTGGGCAATTCACAGTAGGTGGACAATGCTTCAATCAACAGGCAACAAACATGGTTCTGTGTCAACATGATGTTTTTATGTGATTAAAGCAACAACAGTCGCTCAACAGTTTTCCCCCCTTTGTTTATTGCCCCCTTTAGACATTCTGTTACTATCACCTTGATGGTTACCTAGTTTTTTCAACACTGCAACAATGCTGTCTTGTCACCACGGGCACCATCACTGTGGCAACAGCGCTGGAATGTGGAAATACAGGATATGCATTATTCACCAGCTAACACTGTACCAAAGAAAGGCTCAGTGTGTTTGGGTGTTAGGTCTTTTTAGGGGCATGAGGACATTTTAGTCAGACCTCAGTTGAGGAAGAGGACGTTTGATGGTTAGAGGTTAAGTTTTGGGTTAAATGTGAGTTAGTTAGTTTAGTCTGGCTCTGCCCAAAGCATCTCTACCCACTAATTAACAAATTATCTCTTTTTGTTGAATCCATACAAAAACCGAAGGGTAAAAGTGAGAAGTTGTGGTGTCAAACGATTCCTTTAAGTGTTGTGGGGAATAAGTGGTGAGTTTAAAGCAACGTGTCTTGCCATCTTTGTATCATGAAGGACACAGTGGGAATAATCTGTCAAATTAAATACAGTTTTTTGCATAATTAAGTTATAAAGAAAAACATAAATAACACTAACATTTTTAAAAGTCTGATTCATGACCCAAGATTTATGAAGGATTAAGTAACCTGCATGCCTTTCAAAAATGTGGGTAGTGTCATTCTAATTTCAATGAATGTAATGCTAACAGATACAAGGTATATCACAAATGCTGTATCATTGTTATGATTATCCGAATATTAAAGTTAAATGTTTAGATGTGGATGGATAATCTGAGCCTGTCTGCGCACAGACTGATCCAACCACTCACTGGCTCCTGTTCTTTTATACCAGGCTATAAAAAGACGACAGCAGACTAATTATTAACTCTGAACACAGCTCTTATGCCCTGTAACTCTACACTACACACACACACACACACGACTAATGTTGAACTAATGGGTGGAGATGAATGGAGCTGCTCCATCCAGCTTCAGTCAGATGACGGCGTTGAAAAAAGAGCTTGGTACAACGGCAATTTTAATAGAATGTTTATTAAAAAATCCAACAAAATTTGGCAATAAATAGCAGTATCAAAACATGCTAATAATGTCAACATTGGTTCTATTATTAGAGAAATCTTTTTGGCCTCAGTACAAATGGTTCCTCCCTGATTACTGTAACCTGTTTTAGTGTTTACCTTAAGAGGAGCAGAGTGAACTCCATGATTCGATTAAAGAGGGATCTTTGATAATATTAGCACTGTCCACCATTTGCTTAACCTTTTATTTCACACCTATTCAGACAATTAACAGGCTCATTAGCCATACTCAGCGTCTCATGCAATCACAAGGTACGCAAAGATGTCATGGTGTATGTACTGTATGTTATGTATGTGTTAGCATTGTGCTAGCATTTCTGTGACCACTTAAAAGGAAAGGAGTCTGCTGGCAGTTATGGTCACCCACATTTACTTAAAGGATAAGTTTATATTTTTGTTATTGTCAACAAATCCCAACAAAAGACCAAAACCAACAACGAACTGATCCGACTAACGAGTCTTGTCTGTGCCTGATGTAATCCAAAAACGACCAGTGAGTGACACTGTTGCACTGGGTTACATGTTCCTTCATTACAATGAACATGGGCACTGTAGTTTATTTTGAATCAATCCCACATACATGGTCCTGTTGCTGTAAACTCTAGCACCAAATGTGTATTAATCCACAGCTGAAAATAGTCCCTAACAAATACGCTGTTTACTCCTGTTTGAGTAACCTTTGCTAATAACCCAGTGCCCAGGTATTTTAGAAAATGATTTGGCCTTTTTAAAAAATTCACATATTTATTCAAGACCCGTTTTTAAAGGTTTACTTTATGGGCTTGTGACTGAGAGCCACAGACAGGCTGAGGAAGTCGGAAAGTATTGAGTAATGGACTAACACATTTTGTTTTTTATCTTTTCATGGGATTTATTGACAGTAACCAAAATATAGATTATCACCAGCCTTATCCTTTAAGATTACAGATTTTAAAAATGTTCCAAAATGTATTTATGGGACATTTAAGTGTTTTATTCTTTTTAATAATAAGTAAACTTAATTCTACATTTTAAAAAAAATCAGCTTTAAATTGAACCTTCCCTCTGAGTGATGTGATGTTACTATTAATGTGCCACACGGAGGAGGTCAAAGGTCAACTCCGTGACATCAAAGGCGAGATGCTGATGCATGGGGTTGAGAAAGACCTCTGGGCCTCCAGATTGGCCAGTGGTGTACTGGGTGTGTTTGAGAGCGTCCAGGGTGGCGTAGATGACTCGGGCCCGTTGCTCCTCTGAGGGCGGGTCTGCCCAGCGATGACAGGGCAGCGAGGGCGTGTGGAAGAGGAAATAGACGGATGACATGTAGACTGTAACAAACTCCTGTTTTACATAGGACAAGTTCCTCTGAAAACACACAGGGAGGAAGGAACAGTTTATATACTGGTCTGCAGTCTGCTGTGACAATATTCTCTGGATGCACATTCACACAAACACCTTTTTACTTCTTGGTAGAGAAAAGCCACCAGGTTATTCATACTGTCAGCACCCTCTACAGGTCTACACACACACACACACACACACACACACACACACACACACCTTCTGCGCTCTGCTCATGTTGGTCTCAGCATCCAGCCAGGCACTCTGAAAGAAAAAACACAGTTATGTTTATTTAAAATTTTGCACGATTTATTGAGTGATGTTTTGAAAATCCAATAATATAAA
This sequence comes from Macquaria australasica, assembly GCA_005408345.1. Classification (NCBI taxonomy): domain Eukaryota; kingdom Metazoa; phylum Chordata; class Actinopteri; order Centrarchiformes; family Percichthyidae; genus Macquaria; species Macquaria australasica. The sequence goes on along the minus strand of SEMN01000255.1, from coordinate 716,327 downwards.
AGCAGCGATGTATTGGGGATGTTCTTGCTATTAAACAGATGAGATGCGGGTCACAGTGCTTAAGGAACTTTATCACTGTCATTTTAAAGTCTAGACACTGTTTCAAAAGCTTCTTAATTCTGCCAAGGATGAGTTTCTGGAGGAAATGCAGACTTTTTTTCAGTAATGGTGAATACATTTTTGGTATGAAAATACCAGTAAATCCCATACTGGTAAAAACGCACTGGATATTATGAGCTGATACAGCAATAAATTACAGAATTATAACAGTTTCTGTGATCTTGCAATTAATCCCATTTTAAAGGCAGCTAGGGGTAAGTTTGACCATGATGCACTCCTTACTGACCCTGAGAGCATCCAGAACGTCTGGCTGGTCCAACAGCACAGGGAAGGTAGAAAGTATGGGACTGCATATCAGATCTGAAACAGGGAGACACTTTATTCAAACAGAGTTCTTTCTAAGAACCGTGAATATCTGCAATTTGCAATGAGAGGCAATGACGGTGTGTGTTACCTGCATTCTGCATGGTAGGCCTGTCCATCAGTAGTGTGTCAGCTAGCAGCTGCCTGTGTAGAGCCAGCAGGTGGACGCAGCTCAGACAGTGCAGCAGAGTGTCTGGAAGGAGACTGAAGAGGAAAACACACTTGTCACTACAGTATAGTGCATATGCACACACAAGCATATGGCCAAGGTGAGCCGTGAATGTCTCCAAATAAATGATATAATAAATGATTTATTGTTACTGAATTAGATAACATAATCCATCGCATGTGCTCAAGCTCTGTGTTAGTGTTTTCTTGCTGATCCTCCCACCTGAGCTGTGTTCTGGTCCGGCTGTTGGCTGATTTCACCTTTACTATCAGTTTGGGCAGCCGCCTGGCCTGAAGCATCTGCTGGAAAACACCAGCTGGAGCTGAGAGGAGAGGAGACATTTAATATTTTAAAATCAAACAAAGTTTTTATGTATCTGCTGATTCTCTCATTCCAACAAATACTAAAACTGTTTTTAACTATTTCTTTGTGTTGTGTGCTTCCATTTAAGCACTGTGTCACACATTTGATTGTTGAAATAGTCTGACTGGACTTGATGTGGCAACGAGCTCTGCTTTGTCTTCTTACATCCTCTAGTGACTGATGCCTCCACCGCGACATCCTTCTCATAGGGAGTGCCACCGTTCACTGGCAGCTCATAGGTCCTACACACAGGTTAGATCAGATATGATTAGATTAGATTTAGATTTAAATTTACATTGGAGTATTAAGCGCAGAAATATTAAAGTCCAACCCGATTTTATACACATCGCTCATACAGTAGGTTGGTGTGATAGGTTTCATTTTCAGTTATTTCTTCTTTCAAACTAGACATGTATATAGAAACGAATGGATGGAGTGTGCATTTGTGTGATTTTGTATTTATGTGTTGATCTAATTGTGTATGTCTGTCTATTTACAGTATAACATTGTGTTTGTGTGTATGAATGTGTACATATTGTGAGGATGTATGCAGCTGGCTGCATAAATGAGCATATGTACAAGACGGTCTTTGGCATCTTTGTGGATATAATACTGTGTGAATTGTATGCATCGGTGTGTGTGTGTGTGTGTGTGTGTGTGTGTGTGTGTGTGTGTGTGTGTACCTGTTGGGGAGTGGATTTCCAGTGTCATCAGTCAGTTTGAGGAAAGCCCAGCCGCAGCTCAGGTCTCCTCTCTCACCTGTAGACTAAAACGCACACAGAACATTGGAAACAGCTGCTTCCCAAACACTCTTTATGCTTTATTAGTAATTGTCCACTTGTAGAAAGAGGAATTCTGCTTTTTTTTTGTCTTCCGTAACTATCACGTGTGTCAGTATGTGTGTGTTTGTCCTTACGTTCCGTATAAAGGTGACTCCCAGTTCAAAGAGGATGCCGAGGTCAGGAGATGTAGAGTTGCAGCGTAGGAAACAGTCTCCATCTAGCAGGGTGGGAAGGGTACCTGTCATCTGGAGCAAACAGATTTAAGTTCAGCCTTAAGCAGAAGATTAAGTTCAATGCTTGGGTTTTTTTTTTTTTAGAGTTTTCAGGTGCCAATTCTGGCTAATTGTAACACTGCATCTTAGTAACATAACAATAATCAGTGTTTGATTGCAAGAAGTTTGAGCAAAGTTCACATCACCTGACCAGACAACAGCAGTGTGTAATCCCATGTTCATAATGCTGTAAACATACCCTTGGAGAGAAGCTCCAGGTCTTGGGGCTCTTGGAGTTGTAGGTTGCCCTCACTGTGTGGATGTTACTCAACACCTGAAACACAAGTACAGCTCATTAAGAAATAAAATTTGGGATAGAACAAGAGAGTGAAAAGCAAGAGAGAGTCTAGTCTGAATAACAACATGTTATGATTTCATAATTTCCCTGAGTTGTGTCATAAATGAATAAGAGTTGTCTGAGATGTTGAATAAGCTAACACACCAAAAGGGACTGATACTGGATGCTTCCTAACAAATCAAGGAGATGAGAGAAATTTGTATACAACTACACAATCTAGGGCAGGTGGTTTGCAAATGGATTTTGTAGGCTAATTTTAGCTAATAATTAACAACAGCAACAGTATCTATTACATTGTTTTCACACTGCAGAGACTTGAGTAGGGTAAGGAAGTACAGCATTGCAAAAAGCTGTATATAGTACAGAAATACCGCACCTGAGTTCCATCAAAGGCACAGAGGCGGATGTGCCTGCTGAGGACCTGAACTCCAACCCCGGGAGTAGGAATCATCCTGCAGCTCCACAAAGTGAAACAAACACATGACCTGACCTGCCGAGAACGAACCTACAAGACAGAACGAGAGACGGACAAAGTTGACAGAAATATGAACTGTTTTTGTCCACAAAGCATGTTCATGACTGGATGCTTTGCAGCGTGAGAAAATCTGAAAACACCGTCTTTATTCATCACAGAGACACTGAGTAACACACAGAGACTGTCTCACCCTGCCAGTGTCTGGGTCCAGGAAGAGGTCACTAAAGGAGAGCTGTGATTGGCTGAGCTCAGGTTGAATAAAGTGACTTCCTCTGTATGTTACACCTAGAAAAAGACAAACGGTTACTGCTTTACCTTTTAATCATACGGTATTTATTAGTTAAAGAAGTACTTGTACTAATACTGACTGGCACCACTGGTAGTTGTAACAGTGGTGGTATACACTTTGAAAGAATCACCCAAATGGTCTCTCTGCCTCTGCTTCTCCCTGCATGACTGTTGCACTTGGATTGGTTTTAAAAACAAATATATAGTAATATCACTAATATAGCTCATGAAATGCAAACATGGGGTGGAGAAAATACCAGAAACATCATACAATAGAATTAAATCCATAAAGGTACTATTTGTTGCAGGGATTGTGCATTTAGCATTGGATTTGATTGTAATGTAACGTGTTCTTTTCTTAACACCCCTGCATATTACAAAAGCAGTTTTTTAAAGCTTTTTTAAGTTTTGGGTGTGATTTTCACAAAGAGTTTAGAGCTCAAACAATTAATCGATTAGTCGATTGACAAAAAAATGTATCTGCAACCATTTTGATAATTAATTAAACGTTTCAGTCATTTTTCAAACAATAATGCTACACATCCTCTGGTTCCAGTAGTTCAAATGTGAGGATTTGCTGCTGTCCTTTGTCATATATGATTTTTAAGTTTCAAAACAAGCAATATGAAGACATCACTTAGACTAGGAAATAACGATTCAGAGAAAATAATTAGGTTAATTGATAATGAAAATAATTGTTCACTGCAGCCCCAAAATAGCCGATTAATCTTTAGTGTGTTCTGAGACAAGTGTGATGGAGTTCAGCTGAATTCAGCACCTGCAAGCCTGTCAGTTTAAATGTACTGAAATCTATTAATGCTTCTGACACTACTCGACCCTCGACTCATTGGCATACCTTATTAAGTGTGTGTGTTTCTGTTTGATAGTGTGCGCGTGCTTGTTAGTGTATAATGACCTTCCTCCACCAGCAGTTTATTGAGAGTTGATGGTCTGAATCCTGAAGGTATAGCCCCCATGGCAGAGAGCACATCTGTTGAATCAATCTGTCTCACACACACACACAGTGACAACTATAAATATATTGTATATACAATTCACCATATTGTGGATTTAATGTTTGTTGATGGTACAATTAGCATGAGTTCCATTAGCAGTAGTTTGTAGATATTTACCTCAGTCAAAGCCTTTCTGACTGTACACCAGTTGGAATGTGAAGTGTCGCTGTTGAAGAACAGAGGAATTCAAATTGAATTGATTTATAATTAATGAGTGTTAGTCATGCAGATAGAGAGCTTGTTCTCATTTCACTTTAGTAGCCATTTGACCACAACACTCAATCTACAAAATCTACAAAAGAAGTAGGTTAAAATGTAGAACCTCTGTTTCTCCCTGTCATCAGTCAGTTCTTCACCATCTTGCTCTTCCTTCTCCTCTGACTCCTCCTCATTTTCGTCATCATCGCGGTCCTTTTCATCGTCTCTGTCATCTTCGTTGTCATCCTCTTCATCATCGACACCAGAGCCAATCTGAAAAGTGAGTGGTTTTAACTGCCAAAGATCCCAAGTTTCACCAGTTTACGGTTACACACTACAGTTACTAAGATTTAAAAACTGCATTTAGTGTGTGGAGAAAATGGAGGAGAATACCACAGGAATTACAGTAGCAGACTTGTTACAGAAAGGCTGTTCAAATATGGAAAAATGCTGCAAAAGCTTAAAGCATCTTCAGTATACACCATAGTAAGTTGTGTTTTCATGTCCTGCTGAATGCTTGCTTAAATGAACAGTAATAATCAAACTGTTGGACACCTGACTGTGATGCAGATGTTTAGCAGGTTGTGTACCTTCAGGTAGGTTTTTGGAACCACTCCTCTGTTGCCTTTAGTGTCCTGAGCCAGCCACCATCCATCTGCTGTCGTCCTGATAATCCTCAATACCTGCCCCCTCTGAAAACAGCAGGGAAACAAACAAGTCATGTAACTTCACATTATTCATGCATTACTAACAAATAGACTTTCTCTGCTTAAAATTAAAGAAGTGTGTATTCGACAAGCTTGTCAGGAATACTTGATTTCATACTGTTTTACCTGTCAGCCTTTCTTTGACTCTCACTGTACCTGCAGGGCTGTAGACATATGATTTGGAGGACAAGTGCACCCTCTTCTGTTAATAAATGTAAAATGTTCTCCAGTGGTGGAAAGTAACTAAGTACATTTACTCAAGTACTTACTTAAGGACAGTTTTGAGGTACTTGACTTGAGTATTTCCATTTTATGCAACTTTATACTTTTTACTCCACTACATTTATTTGATAATAATTTGATAACATTTAAGAGTAGGCTTAAGACTTTCCTCTTTGATAAAGCTTATAGTCGGGCTGACTCAGGTGACCCCTGAGCCACCCCTTAGTTATGCTGCTATAGGCCTAGACTGCCGGGGGACTTCCTATGATGCACTGGGCTCCTTTCTCCTCCTCTTCCTCTCCATCTGTACGCCCTCATATCCCATCAATGCTTGTTATTAATTCAACTTCTTCCCGTAGTTGTGTGCTTTCTCTCCTCTCTCTCTCTCTCCCTCCCCTTCTGTTGCTTTCTGCAGGTGTTTCTGGAGCTGTGAAGTCTGGGTCTGTGGTTGCTGCCGCCTGCTGCCCCCGTGCTCCTGCTCTGCACCCGCTGATGCTATTGCTGTTGTTGCTGTTGTTATTAGTATTACTATTATAATGTTGCTCTTAGTGTTGTTTCCGTTGGTGTTAACATCAATGCCATTACCATATCTATGCTGTATTGAGCTGCTGTGTGTTCTCTTTCCTCCTGCTCTCTCTCTCCCGCTCCCCCCCCCCTTCAACCCAACCGGTCGAGGCAGATGACCGCCCACCTTGAGCCTGGTTCTGCTCAAGGTTTCTACCTGTTAAAAGGGAGTTTTTCCTTGCCACTGTCGCATGGTGCTTGCTCATGGTGGGAACTGTTGGGTCTCTGTAAATATAAAGAGTCGGTCTAGACTTGCTCTATTCGAAAAAGTGCCCTGAGATAACTTTGTTATGATATGGCGCTATATAAATAAAACTGAATTGAATTGAATAACTTTAGTTACTAGTTGCTTTGCAATTTCAGGTTAATAATACAAAATATAATCAACAGTATGCTGTATTATTACAGGTTGATAGGAAGGTGGATGAGACCCAGCAGTATATAAAGTAATTATAATTAGCTCCACCTTTACCAGCTGCAACATTAAAGTGATGTACACGATAATGCACCCCATTATAATAAAAATGAAATGGTCCATTCTGTATATTGACTTCTTTTACTTTTGGTACTTTAAGTATATCTTGATGCTAAGTAACTTACTTACTTAAGTAAAAGTTTTTCTCTTCCCTGATTATCCTCCTTTTTAGGTTTTTGGTAAAGAAGCTTTGAAAAGGTTTATTAGAAACCATGATAAGAAGACATTTTGGTAGTAGCAGGGAGCCAGAAAAAGGGCCTCAGCTCCTAAACCTTTAGATTTCCTCCTCACCTGCAGTATTCAGGTACATGAAGCACTTAAAAAATGGGTCACTTAAAGAGCCTGGGCCTGGGTTTGAGCGGAGGGTTTAATACTCAAAATACTTGACCTGAAAGCGGAATTTGTCACACAGGTAAATTTTACTCTACCTACTGTGCAATTGTGAAAAATGCAAGAAAGCTGCGTGAGGAGAGTGGTAGAGGAGGTGGTTGGAGGGAAACCTTTAACCACTTCTATAGACCTCTGTGTGTTGCCGGCATGCAGCCTCTGTCTGTGCTTTATTTCAGTTTCGGAAACAGGAAGTACTTCACCTGAACAGAAAGATCTCCCTCCTGTTCTCCTTTGAAATCACTGAGGACCGTGTAGATGCGAGGGTCTGACTGAGAGGGCGGTTTCGCAGCTCGCTTCTCATCTTCATCATCGTCAACATCCTCATCGTTACTGTCTTCGTCATCATCATCCTCACTATCTTCCTTTGATACATCACTGTGGATCGAAACATGGTTACGTGAAAAGACATTTTAAAATATTGGATAAGATGTCAAACTAATGCTGAATGCAGCCATAAATTAATCTCCTTTTTTCTTTGCAGTGAACACGCAGGTGACTGACCCCGCAGCAGTACTGGGTCCTGGTGGTGAAAGCTCCAGAGAGAGCGTGTTTACACGCTCCAAGATGTTCTGCAGTCGTCTCTCCTCTTCCTGCTTCCTCTGATCATAGTTCCCCACTGGAGCCAGCTCATCAGCCTCGAAAATCAAGCAGCAAATTAGGATGTCAATTTAGTTAGTTTAAGAATATACTTTAAAGGAACAGAATAATACACAATACAGTAAGTATTGGGACTTTATTGAGCATTCGATATTGGCCTGTCAGTGATATCTGACTTTCTTTGTTTTATTCATTATTTAATCAATTACCTACCTACAGTACTGCGTTAAATTTGTTATATTCAAAGATTACCCTGTCATTGAATGGATCACCTAGCTGCTAACCGTAAAACAAAATCAACAGTCTGGCTGTAAAGTAAGAAAACATGATTATATGGATTTTGGACCATAAATAATGTCAATTTTCAGGATACAAACAACTGATATGGGTCAAGCAATAGTATTAGTTGCTTGCAATTTTGGTCATCTATGAGCTGAACTGTAATGGTACAACTTCACTTATTTCAAAGATATTTCATAATAAAGTAATAATTCACAAGTTTACTGATAGTACAGTACTAACCTTGGTCAGTTTCTGCAGTGTCCTTAGTGTCTTCTCTGCAGACATCTGCAGTTCTTGACATCTGTTTGGAATTGAACATTTAGACTTAAATCAAACCTCAAAGCATTAGTTGTAAAAGACAATTAAAATCAACTGAATCGGGATGAAAAAAAGGAATAGGTATAAAAGCAGAGTAAAGCCATGTCCCTTCAATAGTTTTAGTGCTAGTCTGGTTGAGGATCCCAGTCAGTGAGTAAGACTAGTTTAGGAAGCACTGCTGTGGCTCTGTCAGAGATGTTTACCTCCGAAATGCCTCTTCAGTGGATCCATCCTGACTCTGCACACCCTTCACCAGACTGTCAACCTTGATTAGAAGAACAATTAGATTAAATGAGGTATTTTCACGCCAATGTGCAGTTGAGGTTGAATTGCATCTGTGCATTTTACAGTGTATACACATGGAGTTTAATGATACAGTTTTTCAAACACATAGCTCACATCTGTTCTATAATCTGGATGTTTTCATTTGCAACAAAACTACAGGCAAGTCTATGTGCCTGTCCTTTGAATGCGTTGTGTGGTGTGGAAAAAAAAAAGTCAAGCTCGCCAAACCTGCTGGCCAACCTTCATTTAAAATCTGACCTTTTAATGTTTACCTACTTCTTGACTGAGCACTTCATTAAACAAGTCACAAGGCATTTCTCTTACTGTGTTCTATTGAATTCGGCATTAATTTCATTAACCAAAAAGCACTTACTTTTAGGAAATTCTCAACTATTGCCTTTATTTCCATTGCTTACTGAAATAAACGTATGGCAATAAGAGGCTAATCAACTGGAAAAATTAGACTGTGTTGTAGGAAATGCATTACTGCTCGGTGTTTATGCTGAAAAGTGGCCAACGACGACCAAACGTGATTCATCTTCAGACATTTATGCTAGCACAAGGCACATGTGCAAAGCGCTTTTATAAATAATGCAAGACGTATCCTCCACATACAGAGCTGCTGTGGCTCAGCCCTTAGGATCACTGTATTTGGAAAGTGGTCTTTTAGTGCTACCGCTGCAAAAAACCTGTCTATTCAGTAACTTACTGTCTGACATTCATTTCCAAACTGTCTGCTCAGCCACGGAGTTTAAACATCACCACGAGAACCACACAAGCAAGCGCCATTCTGTAACGAACCTGTTTTGTGATTTCGTCCACTTCTTTCTGGACAAGTTGCAAAGGTCCTTTTCTTTTTGGTGGCATTTATACGCTGTTTTATAGCGCATAATCCATGTGTTAGCAGATCGCTTAGCTACCTAGCTGACGCTACACTTCCATTGGTCGCTAGGCAACCGGGTTCTTCCTCAGGCTTGGGCTTGACTGGATTTAATTAATCGTCCTCTTTCCTTGATATTCTGTATTTATTATTTGTATAAAATATTACAAAATATGTGTTGTGTATGTGGTTTTTTATATATTTATAATGTAGTTCATTTTACATCAATCTAGAGACTTTCTTCCCCCTAGCAGTAAGTTACCGCCACCTACTGGACTGGAGGATGGTTAAATAAATGACAAACGCTATACATTTTTCATGATGCATCCCCAAAAAGGATTTTCTAATGTTGCTGTTGCCTCATATTGACTGTGTTGCATCTAACATACTTATTCTTTCAGGTGTTACTGTTACAGACTCTAGAGGGGGAAAGGCTGATGGGTGGTCTGAACAGGTGGAGGTTTGGAAAACTAAAATCAAGTGCTAGAACTAAAACCAGAATATTCTTATCCTGCAGCTCTGCAGCTCTGCAGCTCCACATCTGGCCAGCACACAGTATTGTGCAGTATTATGCACACGTGCATATTGTGCAAGTGTCTTCCTAATGACCTACAGAGGTCGTGGTTTGCTTGTTGTGAAACATGCTGCCTTCGGGTTCTCCTCGTTAGCTCCCTTTTTACAATTTCTTTCGAATTCAAATTGGGATTTCAAAGCACATTTTCAGCGCTGCTATACACAAAAACGATTAAAAAAAAAATCTATTACATTCCTTCTAAAAGTCACTTGTCAGGAAATCTCCTTGCTATCTTGCCCCGAAATACGAAATTACGACGTTTCGGATGGTTGCGAAGGCGGCAAACGCTACCTCTCTCCATGCGCCTCCAGTGTTATGTCATTTACCGGTCATGGCTTCCCCCACCGCGCTCATTCAGGGGGCCAGCAGGGGACTGGGGCTTGAGTTCTGCAAACATATCTTGAAAAGCAAAACCCCCGCTGCCGTTATAGCGACATGCCGAAACCCGGACGGAGCGGCCGAGCTGCGGGGCCTGGCCGGCCAACACCCGGGCATGCTGACGGTCCTCAGGCTGGACGTGAACCGGGAAGAGGACATCCGCGCGGCTGCGGATCGGGTTAAGGAGAGTTTCGGTCGGTTGGATCTGATCGTCAACTCCGCGGCGATGCTTCACCCCTCCGGAAAAGGAGAGACGAGCCTGAGAGATGTTTCTGCTCAGGTAAAGCATGGTGTTATGACAGTTTGAGCTGCTCTCTCAGCACGAACAGTATGACTCTGTCTGTTTGGATATGTAGCCTACTAAATGTGCTTTGAAGTAGCCTACATTTAGTTTAGATTACTTTATTTAAACTATGTATCGACCGAGGACCCACAACAGTGATTTCCAAACGGCTCCTTGGACTCTCGAGTCATTGTATTGTCAGTGGACTCCAGGGACTCCTGATCACCCGTTCCAAACTCCGTTCACAAATTCTGTCCCTTTTTAAACTGACCTTACTTTATCAGTAAATGTACACACTTGGTGAGACACCGTTATCTTGGACGAATGGTTAGGATCTGCTTTTAACGTCGGCATAAATACAATATACATAGTCGTATACATTTCAAGATCATTTCAACTTTTCAGTGGAGTCCACAGCAAAATGATCACATCATTCGCTAAAAGTTACTGCTGTCATCAAAAAACGTCTGCTTTTATACATTATTTGACTTACTGAGTAATGTGTTTCCTCAATTATTTCATCTTTGTTCAATTATGCACTTATTCATCCATATCCCATGGCTTCATGAAAATAATCAGAGAAGACCACAAGGAGGAACATTTGATTACTTATCACACCCATTCATTCATTCATTTGTCTACTGGAGCTCCACCAAATACCCACCACATATGTTAATTGTTAAAACAGTGATCTGTATTGATTGACTTATTTCCCCTTTCAGGGCATCATTTCCACCTTGACGACCAACACGGTGGGTCCCCTTGTCATGGCCAAGTATTTTGCCCCCCTCCTTCAGAAGGGTGGAGGAGGTTTCGGTCAACAGCCTGCAGAGAAAGCCAAGCAGCACAGCGGCATCATCGTCAACATCACTGCCAAAGTGGGATCCATTGGCGACAACGGTAGGTATTGTGTTGCTGGTGGATCAGAAACACAAATATCTGTACACACGTCACGCAGATTACGCCACTGCAAGCTGAGGGAAACTGGGTACATCAAAAAAATAAGTCTAACCCTTAATTACAAAATAAGTATTTCCCTTCCAACATCTGTAGTAATGTATGCATGCTAATGAAGTATGGTATGATTCATTAGTGTTCCTTTATATTTTCCGCTCCACCACCGCCCCCTCCTCTCAGGTCTTGGTGGTTGGTACAGCTACAGAATGTCTAAAGCAGCTCTCAACATGGCTACCAGGAATCTGTCTATAGAGCTGGGCCGCAGTCGACCCAAGGTAGGTTTGAGTGTTACCATAAGATACTGTAAACAAATGAGACAATTGGTAGCCCCTAGCTCTCCTCCAAGAACAGCAGAGAAAACGTGTTGGGAAATGGATGGATGATGCCCAAACACATGCATATAAACCCATGGCCATTATTTTATAGAGAGTTGATGAACTTTTTCTGATTTTTCCAGGTGGTGTGTGTGTCCTTACATCCAGGAACAGTCAACACAGACCTCTCCCTGCCATATCACAGGAATGTACCAAAAGACAAGTTGTTCAGTCCCGATCACTCTGTGAACTGTCTGATGAGCATCATAGACACACTGAATATCGAAAAGACTGGCAAGGCGTACAACTGGGACGGGACTGAACTTCCTTGGTAGAGTAAATAAATGGACAAAGAGAGATGAATTTACTCACCTCTGTTCTTGATGCTAAATCTCTCAGCAGGACTTTCCACTGAAAAGTGTAAGCTACTGCTGTACAGGAGGTTCCTGGTGGAGTCACAGTCTAAACAGTCAGAGACAAACATCTTCCACTATCTCACAACCAGCCAAAATACTTGAATCACCTCTAACACTTGTGTTGTTAATAATGCCATCACATAAAGGCCTTATGTGAGATTTCATGCAATTGTAACAATACTAATGTAGCACATTGAGGGCTCATTTTGGTGATAGAAATACTACTACTAATAATAATACACTAATTCAATTCATATCACCAAGTGGTTTATGTTAAAGGAATAGTTTGACATTTTGGGAGATAACGCTTACTCACTTTCTCGCCGAGAGTTAGATGAGAAGATCAATACCGCTCTCATATTTGTCCATTCAATATGAAGCTAGAACCAGGAGACAGTTAGCTCTGGCCCTGGCTCTAACCAAAGGTAAAAAAAAACTATCTACCTACCAGCCTACAAACACCTCTGAACCTCACAAATGAACACATTATATCTCGTTGGATTAATCTGTACAAAAACACAAGTGTAAAAATGACTAATTGTGGTTTTACAGGGAATTATGCGCTGGACTATTTCTTGGCTGGGCCCAGTGACTTCCTCCTCCTCAGGGTGATGACAAGACCCCAGGGAGTGACTGGCCCACACAACGTGTGATTTTCACTCTTTGGTTTTTGTACAGCAAACTGTTTCCCCCTTTTTCCAGCTTTTGTGCTAAGCTAAGCTAACCATCTCCTGGCTGTAGCTTCTTAACGGACAGATATGAGAGTGGTACTGATCTTCTCATCTCTCAGACAGAAAGTAAATAAAAGCTACTAAATTTCCCAAAATTTCTAACTATGCCTTAAAGTGTGATGTCTAAAAACAGATGTTCCTTGTTGTGTTTCATATGTTATTGTTGAATAAAATCTGTTTTTGTCATGACATTAGACAGCTGAATAATGTGTCACACTCATTAATTGGTTCTCATTGCCCAAGACTAAACAGGGTTATATAACATACATAACTTGAACATAAACATTTCTGTTTACGCAACACCTGTGTGGGTTAGAGGTACATTGCAGTGATGTGCCCAACCTGTTTGATCAGTTACAGTGGGTCTTTAATGTTTGCCAAATGGTTTTCACCTGGTCTTGATATTGTTTTTCCCTTGGTATAAAAGGGGGTATTGCATTTACACCATAAAAGTTTTTTTTTAGTGTGTCACATCCTCATTGCAGCATTGCATTTCTAACATTTTCAAGCAGTCTTTGGATACCAGAGGATAAAAGTCATGCAGAGCCATTTCTCTAATTTTGGAAATAGGCCCTTTTAATTTAACAAAATAAAGGAAACTGTAAAAAAAAAAAAAAAAATCTTTCTTGTAAACAGGTGCTTTCAGAAGCAAACCTGCTGCACCGTATGTACGCGAATGTGTTTATGTTTGTGCAGGCCTTGTTTACAGAAGAAGAGGAGAGAAGACCTTAACACACAGTGGGCTATGACTAATTGGCTGGGTAATGACTGAACTCAATCCTGTTACGGGATTTTTACACATTGACCTGATTCTTACCAAGTCTAGCTTACCACCTTGATTTGTCAGACTATATTAGACAGCCATCTGGTGCAAAAAGTTAAATAATATTCCTAATTTCATAAAGCAGATTGACTTTTACTCAGAAGCCAGCCCGCTTGTCAAATTATAGTTTAAAAAAATCCTCACATTTCTGTCAATTACTCAGTGAGCAGAAACGGCTCTTGGTTAATTACTTTTAACCAGAAGATGGCAGCATTTCAAGACTCCATTAGTTTATTCACAATCTTCACATTCATTGCTTTCTCTTAAGTGAGTTAGTGACATAATGGAAATGATGGCATTTGTTTATCTATTGAAGTATGATGGTCTTCATTGGTATATTTCCAGTAATTGACGGTGTTTGATCTAGTGCTAATAGTGATATCATAACATACAATAATATTTCCTCAGTGATTGAGATTCTATCTGCATTGCTCCACTTATGAATTTAAATTTTAATGGGAGGATGTTACATTAAACATTATGGTGCATTTATACTCTTTATGTTACTTCTTAATCTTAACGGTATTTCTTATGGTATTACTTCACTATCCAATCAACTGCAATTGTGTCTGTGACTTCATCTATAGCTTAACCTATAGAATCTATAGCTTAGATAACTATTCAGTCTCTGAAAACTGAGATTTAAATCGGGAATGAATTGCAAAGAAAGAAAGAAAGAAAGAAAGAAAGAAATGTCTCGTCTTCTTAATGGTTCTAGTGATTGTTTTCCTTTATCAAGCTGAGACTGTTGTTGTTTGACCTTTGTATCTTGACTCAACTGTGCTTGCTATCCAATGCTCTGTTGGATATCAGGTCTCTCTTAAATAACACAATCTCGGGTCTCTTTTAAAATAAATCTTAATGTGACTGTTAAATAAAGGACTATTTCTTTTCTTTCCTTTAACGTCTAATTGATGTCAAGATCTCTGAAGGGAGACCTGTTCGCAGACATCCCAGATTATACACAAATCAGATGCAACAATTTAAAATGCTCTACAGGATAACAAAAGACTTGTAATTAGAAGCTATTCCTGAAATTTCTTTCAGGGTTACCTATTGACATTTCTATAATTGGCTGTGCTTTTCCATCCATCTACAGGGTTACTGCAGTTCATTTTCGTGACTGACATATTGACTCGCAGCATTGTGTTGCGCGCACAGGACTGCGGGGAATGAGGATGACAGCGAACAGCGACTTTTATAAATAAAGTGCCCACAGCTGCACGGACCGGTGGCCCGCTGTGTGTGTGTCTGCTTGGACTTTGTTTAATATTCCAGCGGGGAGCAGCCGCGGCTCGTTGCCGTACTGCGGGCGACACAGAACGAGCCCCGTCTTGCATTTCTTTGTGTTCAAGCATAGAGTTACAGAACAATGTCGCCGCAGAGAGGAGAGGAAACCGGTCGGAGGAGGTGAACGGGTTCGGGCCGGGACTGGAGGAGCCGGTGTGACGTAAGCGTCCACAGACACACCGGCAGCCGCAGCCGCCGCCGCCGCCGCTGCGCCTGCCAGAATCTCAGTGTGGGGAAATGACCGCGAGTGACCTCAAAGGAAACGCTGCATTTTAGCGAGTGCTCGCGTGCTCAATTTTATATTACATTAAAGGGACATTACACGGCAAATTTCAGCGTGATATTTTAGGGTAAAATACGTTACGTTACGAGAAAGGGATAAGGACTAACGTTCGCCGCTCGCGCGACTGTCTCACTAGCTTGCAAGCAACGGCGCTAACATTAGCCTGCTAAGCTAAATTAGCCCGCAGTGACACTACTCGTTGCTAACGGCCGGGCTTTTACACTTTTTTTTTTCTCCCCCTCCCGCAGATGCTAAGCTAGGCTAGGCTAGGCTAGGCTAGCTGCTGCCATGGATAAAGCCAAGTCAATGATGGACAAGAAAGGAGCGCCGGGACCCTTTCACGTCAACAACGGACAGAGCCAGAGGGGGTTTAACGGCCCCGTCGCCGTGGCCGCTAACGGCAGCTGTTGCAGCAGCAATGCGTTCGGCTCGAGCACCGGACCCAACAGCGGCGGCGGCAGCACGTTTGACGGCATGCATCATCTGCACCGCGGGGACGACGCGGAGTGCAACGGGTCCCCGGCCAAGAGGTGCAGGCTACGGAGGAGGACAGAGTCGGTGAGACGGAGCAGACCCCGTGAGTGCCAGCCTACTACTATCGTTAAATTGTGCACATTGTCTGACGTGATTTTGTTCCGATAGTGGAAGCGGCGGTGTGTTGTTTGTGTGACAAGTGATTTTGGTAACTGCAACCTCCGCTGTGCAACGCCGATCAGCCGGGGTTTGCACAACCGGTATGGTTGTGTGTTGCAATGAGAGACCAACAACCTCTGACACCCCGCGTGCATTCTCCTTTCCCTGTCTGTCTCTTTATTAACTAATATTATAGTTTCGTGGTTAATGTGTAATTCAGATCGCAATCTCGTCCCTTCAGGTCTCCTCTGTTTGGTCAGATTAGGTGGTTACTGTCTCTGACAGATCTGCCCAATCTACAAGCCTGCCGTAGTCAGGGAGACCCCCTCTTGTTTGTATGAACCCTCAGGATGCATTTGGTGCGCTGTGATTGGTCGGTTCCCGGTGGTGAAAAAGCTCCTGATAAGTGGGCTTGGCTTGCCTCAACCAATCAACACCCGACTCTTGTCTTCAGCAGGGTGAATGGGCCGGGACCCCGCCCCCTTATTTAGCGAGTAGTTCGGATGATGTGAGTGAAGATCATCCAGGAAAACTTTGCGGTTTTTGCGCAGAATGTAGAAAAGTGTCGTTTTCTTCGCTGTGTGAAGTCTCTTTAAATATCAAATACTGACTGAGGCCTCCTAAACGTTCCTCCTACAAGCTTGTTTAATATCGATTTTTTTTTTTATGCACCTGTGAGCTGATATTTTGCCTCACTATGAAGCTTATAAGTGAAAAGAAACCTGGTAAGTGTGAGTTGGTTTGTGTCTCATTGTATTTAGAAGGCCTAGGTATTAAAACAGAACTGATTGAAATCTCTTTACAATTGTTTTTCTTTAAGTAAGGTTAAGTCTCACTTTATACCTTTGTGTTAGCCTATGAAAACAAATCATTCAAGTCTCTCAATTTTCCTGAATTTATTATCTTCAAGGATTAATGTTTCAGTCAGACTGGTTGATGAGAATGTTGCACATTTGAAACATGATTAAAAAGTGCTAAAAATGCTGTTTAAAATCATTTAATTTCAGTGTAAACCTCCTCACAGCTCCTTTACAGGGCTGTTCAGTCAAAGCCCCAGAGTTTGTTGTGTCTGCCTGTAGCTGGCATGGTAAAACTTGCTATCATTCTTAGAAATGTTTTCAGCGAGACCAGCTGCAAGTTTAGGGGCCTTGTTGCTAAGTCATCTAGTCAGCATTCCTTACATCTATCATCAATTGTGTTAGGGAGAGACAGACAGAGAGTGATGGGAGAGACGGAGAGAGAAAGGGTGGGGACATCATTTTTGGTTTCTGCTTTCAAGGACATTTTCTCACCTGTGAGAAGCCAGTAGTTCAATATTGTTTTTTTTTATTGTCTCGCCATGTTATCTTGTAATGACAGAATTCTCATATTGAGATATTATGGCTAATAATGTTAAAATTAATAACACGTTAATTTTCAACCTAAATCTGTCACAGTGTGAGACTTAATATACATGAGAGTAGACATATTTTTGACAACTATAAGATTTTATTCAGCAAAACATAATTTCACACAATGGGACAAGCATATTTACTGTGTGAATATGGATGCACAAGTAAATATAGTAACATCAGTTTTGTGATACTGTTGTGAGATTTACTGCTATATCAATTATTGCATATCACCTACCCGTAATCAGAAGCGCTTTACAGTTTCGGGGTGCAGTAGTTCATTTATTATATGACTCCAACTACAAGGTTTTGTGAGTATTTATTGCGTTTTAAAGGAGTCTCCTCTTTAGGCTACATCCTTTCTAATTTGACTAAGTGTTTGTTTACCACCAACATACACTTTGTGTCCGACAGGTTATACCTGTGAAAGACCAGTTAACCACAGCTTTTGCTTGCTGTTCTGCTTGCTTTAACGGATGGTGACTTTAGTAAATAAGGTGACTATCACGTAAATTCTCTGTTACAATAATATAGTGCTGTACACAACACAAAAAGATAAAACAGATTCACCATGTGCTAAAACGTACAAGTACTTCTTTTGGTGGTAAAGACATGTTGAGTCTATTTTACACACTATTGTAGATATACAGTATGTACTCTGGATTTTGTATCTAAGTGAGAGGAGATATTTCATAAGTTGCACTGAAGTGATGAAAATCTGATCGAACCAGTCAGAAAACAGGAAAATCATCATGACAAAACTCCACCGCACACATTTTTTTCATGTAGCATAATATGGTCTATACTGGTGTGATTATGGATTGCCAAATGACTAGGAAGTGTAATGTTGAAATTAACAGACAGCTAATAACGCCTTGATTATTTGCTGTGGTTTGCTGTAATGCTTAGTGGCCTGAGACATACACCAGAACTGGCCCAGATTATGTAATTAAGGGGACATCTCATCAGTAAACTTTGAAATGTCCGGTCAGAGTTCCTCTGCTTTATGGCCGAGTTATCCTTGGATGGAGGCCAGCCGTTCTGATAACCCTCTAAGCTTTTCCCCTCTGAGGGCCGACCCTGGAATGTATTCCCCTCGGGGATGTGATTTTTCACTTTTGTCCTCAGATTTTTTTTTACTCAGGGTTTGAGG
This sequence comes from Macquaria australasica, assembly GCA_005408345.1. Taxonomy (NCBI): domain Eukaryota; kingdom Metazoa; phylum Chordata; class Actinopteri; order Centrarchiformes; family Percichthyidae; genus Macquaria; species Macquaria australasica. The sequence goes on along the minus strand of SEMN01000255.1, from coordinate 698,097 downwards.
TGGTGTAGGATCCAGGTTACTTTTGGATAACGCTGCCGGCAGTACCCCTTGTTTATACCAGAAGCAACTTGGCAGCAATTTTCATTGACTGTCTCCTGGAACAGACTTTCCTTTTTTTTTTTTTTTTTTAACCAAAAGGCTCATTCTCCAGCTTTGTCACACACTTCGTCAGCTTCGTTTTTTTAACTTTCCATTTAAAACCCCCTGATGAGACTTTGTCTCCTGTTTTTATAATAACTTAATTTAACTAGACAATAAATACTTTATCATTTTATGGTCAGCCTCATAAAAACACAACTTAAAAATTATATGAGGTCATTTGGGGAAATGTGCAGTGTTTCAACACAGAGCAAAAGCCATGAAAATAGAAAGAATGAAGACAGTAAATGTGCAAACTGTTTCTCAAGTGTGCTTTATTTCATGTTTAATGCACAGGATATATTGTAAATTTTTTGTGTGTGCATTTCTTTAAACCTTAGTATCATGCCTTAATACCCCTGTTTAACCGAAACTAAGCTTGGCAGCCCAGCACCGGGAAGTCATTACAACGATAACAGTGGAAGAAAATAGAGGAAACTTTCTCTTTTACCCCACCAACTTCATATACAGTAATATGCCTGTTTTTTGTGTCCTGAACAGGTGTTGTATAGACTGCTGCTTGTGTGTCCATGTGTCAGTGAGACACATGGCTTTCAAGGAAGCGTGTTGCACTGTCACATCTGCTGTGTGGGGTCACCCTTAAATAAAAACAGAAAACTCAGCAGTATTAGTAGGCTATATTATTATTATCAGTATACAGTATTTAGAGGGGTTGCAGTATCTGAGCTGCTCCCAACAAAACAAATCCGATAGACGCGCAAAGAACCATTACAAGGAGCACAATTCAGATGTTATCCTAGTGCAACAGCACTGTTTTACATACAGCATTACCAGTATCAACAGCACTAATATGTTCTATTTGCAAGGCCAACAGTTGTTTTTGACTGAGCTTCTCAAGAAATCAGAATGTGCAGAATAGTCAGATTTATGCATAGCCTGCAATGTTTGGTCTCAGTTTTTGAGAAATTTTGACTACTATAGTGTGTGACTCAGTGTTTTGACTGAAATTCACATTTTGTCACAGATAACTAGGTGTTGTGAGGTAGGAAGACAGGAAAAAAAATTATTTACTGGAATCTCAATAAGTTGAGCAAGTGTTGAGACTAGGCTTTGGCTGCTGATACAAGATGTTTTTTGTGGGGTGGGGCTGGAGGGGTAAGTTTGATTGGCAGTGCTCCTAGAAAATGAAAACAGGGTCTGCTGTCCAGTTTAGCTATTGAGAATCAAAGAAAAATCATGGAATTTAAAATCAGGACCTAAGTTTATGTGTCTTGGTTAAATCATGTGGTGGCTTTTTCATTTTAAAGAGAAGAGCCTTTAATTCAGGGAAATGACAGACTCAGTTTCCAGCTGGTTTAGGCCTGTATAATGTGTGTGTGTGTGTGTGTGTGTGTGTGTGTGTTAATTTAGTAACAGAATAACTCCCATAAAAAGATACAAGTTTGTCAAAAAGGTCTGCCACAGGTCGAGTCAATGTTCTACCACTGTGTGTTGCAGATGGATTGTAAACATGCCGTGCTAACAAGTTTCAGTAAGGGTGTAGGTGATTTGTTAAGGGTGTGTGTGTGTGTGTGTGTGCGCGCGCGCGCGTGTGTGTGTGTGTGCGCGTGCATGTGTGTGTGTGTGTCAGAGATCATGTAAATCAAGATGAGAGGAATTGTTCGATCTATGGCACACCCGAAAACCAACCGAAACTCCTTCTCCTATCTGAAACTGTGCACTTTAGTATTTTTACTAAGGTACAGTTAGTATTACTTACCTGCCTGTGTGAATTTGTAGACTGAGATTCATTCAAATAAAGTATTTATTATCAGTAGTAGGTAAACCTAATAGCAGTTGTAGCTGCAGTCCCAATGCTAGTAGTAGGTATCAATGTATTTGATACAGCAGTAGTATTGTACTTGTAGTCGATGTATTTGTACCAAGAGTATGACTTGTTGAAGAATAGGTCAATGGAGCGGTAGTATAGGGCTGCAACTGATAATTGTTTTTGTTATCAATTAATGTCCTTATTATTTTTTAATGAATTGTTTGGTCTATAAAATATTAGAAAACAGTGAAAAATGTCCATCACAAGTTCCCAAAGCCCACGCTGACATCTTAGAATTCCTTGTTTTTTCCGACCAACAGTCCAAAACAAAAAGATATTTTCTTTAAAGCTGAAAACAATTAGCAATTAATCCATTAGTCGACAGTGACAGATTCATTTTCTGTAAATTTTCAGTATAGTAATAATAATCAATTTGAGTCATTTTTAAGCAAAAATGTCAAAAAGTCTCTGGTTCCAGCATCTCAAATGTGAGGAGTGGCTGCTTTTCTCTATTTCATATAACTGTAAATTGATTATCTTTTGGAGTGAATTCACCTTGGGCTTTAGGGAATTGTGATGGCCATTTTTTTATTTTATTTTTTTCTGATATCTTATAGAACAAACAATTTATGGATTAATTGTGAAAATAATGGGCAGATTAATCGTTAGTTGCAGCCCTAATTTAGTTTGCTGTCACATAAGACAAAGAACAGCAGCCAATACTTACAACTGGGAACAAGGAAATAATGGCATTCCTTAATCATTTAAATGATTAATAGAAATAGTTGCTGATTAATTTCCTGTCAAGTGACTAATCGACTAATCGTATCGGGTCTACTGTAGTAACTATAGTACTTAAAGATGTAGTAATAAAAGCAGTACTAGTGGAGGTAGTGATAGCTATAGTACTGTGAGTAGTAGCTGTAGTAGCATTGTCATAATAATCAGAATCATATTTGTTAGTTGTAAGTAAAAGGGATGCACAGGGAAGTTGGTGGAATATAATAGTGAAACACTGAATCATTGATAAGAATAACAGAGGAGACAACAGGTAACAGAGACAAAACGTCCTGTGATGTTGTGCTTTGTAATGAGTGTATTTTGTATGAGCGTTATTGTATCCACTGTATACACAATGTTCAGCTGCCTGCTGCTGTATTCTCTTGTCTTATCACACAAGCGTGCTGTGCAAGTGTTGTTCTTGTCCTGTGCTCTCTGTGCAACACACACCAAGCCTCTCTGTGAAACCTGAGATTAGAGGTTAAGCAATAGGAAATTTAATAGAAATGGTTGCTGCCGATAATCCCTGAGGTCATGTTGGAAATCTGAACAGTAAGCATGAAGTAAAAAAATATATTTATGAGGACTTCTAGACTTTACACACATACACTGTACCTACCATGTGGGGAGTGCAAGGTAGAGGTCTGTTAGGCCACAGACCTTTCACCTACATCACAAATCACAATCCCCTGCTCCTTGTCACACTGACCTTTGGCTGGACACAGTGTTCGTGTGTGCATCACGTGTGTGCTTTTTAAATAGAAATCTTGGATAAGTGGGCACCTATGAGGACTATAGGACACAACACAGGAAAAGGGGGAAATTTGATTTTGAATGCTAAAATGAGAGAAACCTCCACACAGCAGTCTACCTCTTTGCCTTGCAATAAGTGGAGTTTACACTCGTTTGTTATCTGAAACCACAAGCTGTCATGCTCTGGCTGTCCCTCCTGAGCACCTCTCTCCCCGCCCCTGTGTGCCTTCCCCTGGTGTAATTACCCTGATGTCTCTCACCTGTGTCTTGTTAGCGTCCTCCACCTGTGTATTTAGTCTCTGTGCTCCCATGTCTGTTTGCCAGTTCGTCTTGTCCCATTGTCCAAGCGTGCTAGCTCTTTCTACAACAGCTAAGTAGTTTTTCCCCGTGTTCTTGTGTTTTTGGGATTTCCTTTGTTACTTTGTTGGCATTTTTTCCATAGTCTTTTTGCTCCTTCCTAGTGAAGTGATTTTTTGTTTTCTGAGTCTGATTTTGGTTTCCAACTTTGATTTTTGCCTTTTGCCCTTTTTTGGCAATAAAATCTTATCTTTTTGTACTCCTGTGTCTGGGGTCTGCATCCTTGAGTCCGTGCTCGTCGTGATACAAGCACTGTGTCATTGATGCTATAAGGAAATGTTAAAGCTGTAAATGAACATTTGATGAGTCCTTGTGTGGAGAAACAGATACACTGAGGCCAAAACAATCACTCATTAATCAGGAAATTCATTTTTCATGAGGACACACCACACACAGCACCACAAATGCCCTTTCTTGACTCAGGTTGACATATTCTACAATGGACGTTGGTCTGCTTTAGGTCAAACCATAAATAACTAAAATAACACCAAAGCACTGACAGACAGCAACATTTTTGGTCCTATTCTTGCTAAGAGGTGGCAAACCATTTTATTATTATTTTTTTCACTTTTTCTTGTTGTCCAGCCAAATCTAACAAAGGAGCTCTTCTTCTTGCTGTCATGAGGTCGCTATCTTGTTTTCTAGTGTGCATGCAGACACCTGTTCGTAGTATGTGTGTGCACGTCTGCTTGCACAACTGTCAGTGTCTATGTTGAGGTATGAACAAACCTTTCTGTACTTTACCGAAAATCATCACATAGACACACATGACTTTTTGATGGCGATTTTTAGGGCTCTTTAGCAAAAGCGTTTATCCTCAAGGCTTTAAAAGTTAGTTACTCAGTAAGGGTTGGGGCAAAGGTTAAAAGTTGTGTCTGTAGGTAGAAAACTACAGTCTTCAAGAAACAAAAGGTCAATGCGTTTGTCTTCTGTCATATTTATTTTCAATGTGGTAGCAATGATTCATTGGAAAATTTTGAATTTTTCAGTTAGTCCATAATTGGTGTGAGGGGAAAGTGTGTGACAAAGTATGTTTATCCTCCTCCCCCACTGAATAGATACTAATAGTCTTCCTTATTAGTATTGGTTTCGGTGTAGAGTTTTAGAGTCACGTGTCCTAAATACAATTTGAGGACTTTCCATTGTGACATTAGGCAGGAAAGAAAACACAGAAAACATGCAGTTTCTTGGCACATATGTGTATAAAGGGTTCAATTTAAGGTCACAGCATTAGCATCATCACAAAATACTGTCTCCTAGCAACTCAAAAAATCAGTATATGTATTTGTTTATGTATTTCAGACAACAAGCCATGATTAGTGCTACTGAAGTTAAAGTAGAGAAATTTAGATATTTAATTTATCGTGTCATGTGCTGGTTATGAGTGTGTGTTTTTGGCTCAGGCTTTGGAGGAAAATGTGATTGTCACTTGAGGCAGACACCGTCATCATGTACCTTGGCTAGCCTCTAACAGTGTTGCTTTTGTGTGCACTGATACCTTTCATCACATCAGAGAGGGAGATCATATTTCTGTTTCCAGCGTTTCACAATTCTGCCTCAGCTTTGGTGTTTTTACTTCTTATGGCTTCAATGGTGACCTCAATTAAGAATCCTGTTGTGTATTACACAAGTTGCCCCTCATTTACTTTTTCATTGCTGTTAAAGAAATCTGTGTTAGCAAGAAAAACAATTCAGAGAAGTGTATTTTCTAGAGCGGGCACTGCAAAATCTATGCTTCTCAGGTCATGTTTACAGACTGTAGAACATGGGTCAGTAGGTGAGAGGGGACAGTAGCAAAAAAGTCAACCAAACAATAAAGTAACCAAACACCTTAATGGTAATAGTTGTAGCATCAGCAGGTAGCAGCAGCAGTGGTCGTGCTAGCAGTCATACTGCCAGTTTTAGTTATGAGTCCTAGGTTTCAATGACAAGTGCACAAAATACCATGCACAACTGAACATATAATGCAGTTCAAAACAACATCACCACAGACTATGACACAAGTTCAACAAAAATTCAGCATTATGAGTTGCTATTTCTGGCAGGGATAATGTATTAGATTTTATTATGTTGTCAGGTCATTTCCAATGTAAACCTTCAAGAAAAGAACAGCAAAATTGTCATTTTTAACTGACTGCAGCCCAATGTTATTGTCAAGGACTAGTAGTCTAATAGACAAGATGCTGTCACCCATTCACAGTTCTAAATCACTGCAAACAGTATCATATCACTTATGATTCACAGTAAACACTAGATTGAGGGTTGTTCAAGTTCAGTCAAGCACTGAAGGTTGTAACTTGCTGCTCTTACAGTATAGTCCACCACTGTCTATCCTAATGTTTGTAAAATGGACAGATTTTTAATGCTAACCTTACTCTATTTGGAAGGCAGAGACAGTTAAGTACACATATATGCTTACATTGCTAACACTACGAGAATCTAACAAAAGCATAAAATACATGTTGACACGTGGGTCACTGTAAATGACCTGAAATCCCAAACTCAAATTTGGTCGCTCTAATCTGAAAGTGGACTTTGCGTCAATAAGCCAAACAGAGTCATTCTGTTCCCTTCAACAGTTTGTTGTGTAATAGATGATCTCCTGATCATCAGGTCAGTGCAATACTGAAGGCACAGAGACGACCAGGCTTGGTTAAGAAGTCTCCAGTCATATGCAGCCTTTTAGGGCCCACAGCTCTGGTATGCTGGTAAATCCCAAAGTTAAGTGTTAAACCAGTCAGGAAGACTTATGCAAAAGAAATCTCCAAACATCTCAGAGGCTGTGTCTGAAATCATTGACTCATTCACTCCTCCCTACTCGCTTTGTAGGGAGTTCAATGTAGAGGACTATATAGTGAGCTCACAGCAAAATGAAAAAAACGTTTTTGCACTACTTTCTCTCATCTCATCCATCTGATATTTTTCATCCAGCGCAATGCATGATGGTATATAGTGCTTGGTTAGTGACCATCGGTTGTACACTACTTTTCATGATGCATTGTGGGATACTTTGAGTCACTATATAGGGCATAATAACTCTCACTGTACATTCGGACAGCACTACAAAATGGCAAACTCACTATATAGTGGACTATGTAATGAGTAGTGACTGATTTCGGACACAGCCAGAGTGTAGCTTATCTATTTGAATCGATTAGTCAATCAGCAGAAAATGAATCAATTTTGATAATTGTTTAATCATTTTTCATGAAAAAATGCCAAAATTACCCCTTGTTCCAGCTTCTTGCTTGTGAGGATTTGTTGCTTTTCTTTGTCTTATGTGACAATAAACTTAATATTTTTATTTGTTTCGGATAAAATAAGACATTAGAAGACGTCACCTTGAGCTTTAGGAAACTGTATTGGGCATTTTGCACCATTTTTTTTGACATATAAACAATTAAACAATTAATCAGGAAAATAATCAGCAGATTAATTGATTGGTTGACAAACATACCTGCAGAGGTAGCTGGAAGAGAGCTGAGCCCATTTTGACTCCTATTTTTCCACAACACTGTTCAATTTTCACCAGAATTTTTTCTAGTTGCTTCACTGTAGAGATACCTCTAGCTTTCTCCCACGAGTTTGGATGTCCAGTACTGTCCTAACAGACCATTGAACATAGAAACACACTGATGGACATGTTTGAACTGTGAACATGTTAAATGTTCATCATGTAATGCAATATATCTATAGTTTTTGTATAGGGCTGGAGGAAAAAACAAACTTATTGAATTACCAACATTGTGAATCTCTTACTAACTTACATTTACACGCATTGCAATGTTCCATTAAAAAAATGTATTACCGTGTAATTAAACTGTCATTTAGAGATTATAATGGGCATCTAACCAGACATTCAGTAAGCCAAAGTCCAGTCCAATGGTCCAGAATCTTGAACTGCTTACTCTGTAATTATTACAGACAAACATAAAAAGTAAGCCAGCACGAGATAGGAAATCTCATACTCTGATATATCAAGTCAATACTCATCATTACATTTATCATTATCATGATTTATTTATCATCATATTGTCCATCTCATAATAAAGCAATCAGTCGAGGTGTTAAAGAAACATGCTTAAGGTGTTTTTGTGATTTTCTAAGTTTTTCTGTATGTATGATTAAGGTTGTTTAAATGTGAAGTACCATGGTTTGCAGTGTCTTGGTGGCCCAATGGGCTGGCCCATCGTCACGCACTAAACATTTGGATTCAACACATTCTTTTGTTGAACGCTGCTGCTTTCCCCAACAACAACATATGTATTAGTGAACACGTGTTTTCTTAAACAGTTGCACAGGGTTTTCATTGTTCTAAACTGTAGACAAAATGTCGTTCCTTGACTTTCTTTTCTCACCCCTGTATTGTGCAACTAACATAGAGGCCCTCTCTGATTTGACCCTCAGTAACCTCATTGTCTCATCATGATTGTTAAAGAGCACACCATCTTCAAACATTTGCTTCACTGAGTGTTAAACCAGATTTTTGGTATTTGTTGAACAGCCAATGCAAATAGAAGAGACTCAATGCAGGTGGCTTCTAAAAATAGCAACATATGCACAGCTAGATTAGAAAAGATCCTTCTGCCAAAAGATAATACATTTGATGTGGGTTATTTTTGTGGTTTAGTTTGTACTGATGTCGTTTTATTCTGAGATTTTATTGTTAAATTCTTTTGTGTCTGTCTTTTAACATTTTGCAAGTGTTATCACTTTGACTTGTGATCTCTTGGATGTTCAGTGTGTTTTTGTTGATCCACAAATCAACCACATCAAATCCAGGCTTTTATAAAAAATCAAGATGACCCTGTTTCTCTACATGACCACATTATTCCATTTTTCAAAGCAAACAAAATTACAGATTGTCATACAATGCATAGTTCACTGTTACCATCCTAAAATTACAGCATTTATTTTGTTTTTCTTATATTCTGGCAAATCAAATAGCTCAATGATTTTCTTCAAGGTAGGGTACAGCAGCATAAAAACAGTTTTTAAACATTGAATCCTGAAATGTGTCAAACATAACAGCGATGCAAAAGCATGCAATTAAGAGCATAAACCCTAAAATAATTTGGTCATTTATAAAACAATTTAATCTGCAGGTTATATTATCAATTAAGTGTTTAATGTACAAAATGTCAACATTTTGAAAAAAAATGCCTGTCACTGTTTCTTAGAGGCCAAGATGACGTCTTCAAATTGCTTGTTTTGTCCAAGCAAAACCCAAAGATATTCATTTTACAATGATGTAAAACAGCAAATCATCACAATGGAAAAGCAGGAAGTAATGAATATTTGTCTTTTTTGCTTGAAAAATTACTGAAACTATGAATCGATTATAGATAGTTGCAGATTAATTTTCTGTCGATCGATTAATCCACTAATCGTTTCAGCTCTAATTATCACGCAAATAAAGCCTATTGAATTGAACTGAAGAACTAAGAAAGGCTGATGTACCTCCTAAGTTAAATATAGTCGCTGCTTTGCGGTGCATTAAAAACGTCTTGCAGTATCAGTTCTCTTCCATCCATGCCAGTAAATCTTCCCGAATTGAATTAAATTGATTGAGAGACAAGAAGCAAGCAAAGAGACGGGAAGAGGAGCGGGAGAGAATGAGAAAGGAACGGGTAAAGAAAATAGGACAAGTAATAGGTAGTGAAAAAGGAAGAAACCAAATGGGAGAGAGAGATGCAGTTGGTGTAGACAGAAAGAGAAAGATGGGTAGTGTGTATGTGAACGTAATAGAGGCTGAGAGATGGAGAGGAAAAGCTAAGTGAAAGAGAAAATAGGAGGCTGAAGAGTGTGTGAGAGACGGAGAGAAGAGGAGATGGTGGGGGGGGGGTCTGTTTCCATGGCGACCGTGGCTCTTTTGAGCTGTGGTGGTGGTTTTTTTTGTTTTTTTTTCTAGCTGGTTTTGCTGGAAGATTTTTTTTTTAGTGCTGAACTCAATGTTCTACCCAACTAACTACCCATACAAGACTCTCTCCTCTTCTCTACTACTGTGCAGTAGTGTTATCTTTCCCTCTAATACCGCTTTCATACAGCAGATGCATGTAGCATGCAGGTCAATTCCTGGGTTTTGCCATTTTGATCTGTATTATGTTTTGTTTTTAAATGTGAAGACGTTAATTCCAATTTTCCCGTTCTCCTCTCCAGCCTTCCCCTGGTTTGGTATGGACATCGGTGGCACCTTGGTCAAATTGGTATACTTTGAGCCAGTCGATATAACTGCAGAGGAAGAACAGGAGGAAGTAGAAAACCTCAAGTCCATCCGCCGCTACCTCACCTCAAATGTGGCCTATGGTATGTCTACACACACACACACACACACACACACACACACACACAAGATCACACCTACATACTTGCATCTCTTAACTCGTGTGTATCTAAGACAGGGGAAGTCGGGTCAAGTACACTTGAATTTTTCACATCATTCACATCTAAAGTTCACAGCGTCACCACAAAGAAATACATTTTTTTAGGTCTTAAAAGTGCACAGATGAACTTAAACCACAGCTTTTAGTATAGTGTGTTTGCAGTTCCTAAATCGACATGAGCACATCGGGCCATATTGTAAAAATCGTTTCTTGCCCTCACTCAGGTAAAACAGGCGTCCGTGACGTCCACCTGGAGCTGAGGAACCTGACCATGTGCGGCAGGACGGGGAACCTGCACTTCATCCGCTTCCCAACACAGGCCATGCCCCGTTTCATCCAGATGGGTCGCGACAAGAACTTCTCCAGCCTGCACACAACACTCTGCGCTACCGGGGGCGGGGCATACAAGTTCGAGAATGACTTTCGAACGGTGAGTGTATGGCCAGAGAAAATGTCTGATTAGCGTTAAGTCAAAAATGTCAAAATTAGAATCTTTCTCACTCACGATATTAGTCGATTAGTCGACTACTTTGAATAAATTGCAGCAGGAATCTTTCACTGTTTTCTATTGACAAAACGGTTAATCAAGAAAATAATCACCAAATTAATCAATATTGAAAAATAATCGTTAGTTTCAGCCCCAGTTATTGATCAAGTTAACTAGGCTGTGAAAACACTTCTGTCCCATTTGTTATAGAATTAAAGTTCTCACCAGTTATAATCTGATTTGAGCAGAAATGTCTGTCTGCTTTGAGGTCTTTGCAGTTGATTTAAGCTATCCATACACTTCTGCATTTGTCTGGTGATTCTTAAATCCTTTGAACATCACTTGAAGTTAGTGCATTTCCGTGTCTCAGTGTTTACCTGAGTTCATTGACCCTTTCTGCAGCGCAGTAGGATCAATGAACTCTCCCAGGGCACTGCAGCATGAACTGAGCTGAACCAAGACCTTGTGCACGCTTGAGTCTTTAAGTGCCTTGAAAATCATTTTAGCTTCATAAAACTGACAAATCGATGTTCCCAAGGAATGTGATAATCTTTTACTTTAAATCATCTTGAACAGTTAAAACCCCTTTGACAGCTAAAATCGTGTCCTCTCAATATTTGAACCCTCCTCCATTTGTGCCGCAGATGGCCGACCTGGAGCTGCTGAAGCTTGATGAGCTGGACTGCCTGATCCACGGCCTGCTGTACGTTGACCGGATGGGCTTCAATGGACACCCAGAGTGCTACTACTTCCAGAACCCATCAGACACCCAGAGCTGCGTGAAGAAGCCCTGCACCCTGGACAACCCCTTCCCCATGCTGCTGGTCAACATCGGTTCTGGGGTCTCCATACTGGCCGTGTACTCTGAGAACAACTACAAACGGGTGACTGGGACCAGGTGAGGAGGAAAAAATGATCTGGTGAACATTTGTTTTAGTAAGTTTGGCATCATATTTTAACTCCAGATTTATTAGGATCAAGGCATTGTGAATCTTAAGTGAAACACTTGTTTTTCCCCCTGTGGAGAAAGGCGGACTATGTGTAAATGACTCGTACGACGTAAATCACTCGTATGTGCCACTTCGAACAAATCTATTCGTATGAGTGGTTCTTGCATAAAGCCCAGTGTCAAAACAAGCTAAGTCTGGTGTGGTAATTAAGAATGTTAATGTGGGAAACGGGGCCTAGTGAAAAGGGAGGTTAGCAGCCTTATCACCACAGGTATGTTTTGCATAAAGTTATCAATTATCAAAGTGAGTTCAAAACTCAAAAACAATAGAAAGACTAAACTAGTTTGTTCCACGACAGTCCACCTTCAGCACTAAATTAATGAGGTTTGAACTTGAAGTTGTTTTGCAGGAATGAACCGCCAGATAGGCCGGAACCAGTTGTTTGAATTCCAGCCATTCTTTATCTACAGTCACCTTGTGTACCTTTAGTACTTATGTAACAGTAGGACTAGATGGCGAATAGATTAGAAAGTCCCTCCCAGACACGATGACAGAATGTTGATGTGGGACAAAATACTAAGTTATCATTTACATTTTATATTTTATTTAACAATTGAACTAGCCTCCTCATGAACTGTCACAACTTAGGTCACCCATTAAACTAGTCGAGTCAGTCAGTCAGTGTGTGTGTGTTCATGTACGTCATTTGTTACTTCCTCATTCTGTAAATGTGTGTAAGTGTGTCTCATTGAATGCTGCTCACCATGACACCTGTGGACACCAGTGTGCTCCAGGAAGACGAAAACATGAGCAAACCAAACTTAGATGATGTGGGTGTGAGTAGTAAGGTCAAGTCAAGGGAGTGGGTGTGTCAGGTGTTTAGTGTGTGTGTATGTGGGTTTTTAATCCCTCTCCTTGTCTTGTGTTATCTCTTAGTTATTTTTACATAATTATTTAGCTCCAACCTCTCTGTATTTTTGCTTTGTCATCTAAAGCACATGCTAAACTTATGTTATATTGATGCTGGGCAAAGTAAGATAATTTTTATTTCAAAACAACTGTCCCATATTCATGTGTTGAATTCCATGCATTTCTTTTCCCTTATCCATCCACCCAGATGTATATTTTCTGGTGTATTTGCATCACATTTTACAGTTGAAGCCAACGTGGGTGACGTTTGCGCTGCTGGCTGCTTACAAAACTCATGATACAGGCATTAAAACTTGTTCAGAGGTTAGGGGTCTGTTCTGCGTTGCCCAAACAGAACTCCTGTGACTCTTGAATGGTGGCGTAAGAGAATGAAGTACTAGTGAGAGATTTTAGAGCTGAGGACCGAAGTAGATGGGAATTTTATTTAGTCAATAAAGCCATTGCATATTAATTTCAGACAGCAAACAATCACAACTTCAATACCGTTTTTCTCTCTCCTCCCCTCTCTATTGTCTCTTTCTCTATCCCCATCTACTCCTTCCTCTCTTCTTCATTCCCCTCTTTTATCTTTTACCTCATACCTTTTGCCCGTTTTCTTATTTTAACTCTTCAAAACTTTTTCACTTCCCTCTCCAACCTCATCAACGTCTTTCTTGTTTTCCCTTTTTGTCTCCCTCACACGCTTCCTCTCGTCCTTTCAGTCTGGGAGGTGGTACATTCCTGGGCCTTTGCTGTCTGCTGACGGGCTGCGAGACGTTCGAGGAGGCGTTGGAAATGGCCAGCAAGGGCGACTCTACCAACGTGGACAAACTGGTGAAAGATATCTACGGAGGAGACTACGAGCGCTTTGGCCTACAGGGCTCCGCTGTCGCATCCAGGTGAGTGTGATGAGGGCTCAGTCACCTGAAGGTCCACAGCATTGCCACAGTTCGCTTCATCAAGGCACTTAATCCTCTGCATGCTCAATGTGTCAAGGGACATTAATGAAAAGGTTGTGATTATACTGGGAAACTCAGCATATTGATTAAATCAGTGTCCTTGTAGTTTAAACCCTCTTGACTCTTAGCTTTTTGAAATTCTTCTGAGTAAATTAGGGCTGTCCCCCTAAACATTTACGACTCAAATAATCGGTTAATAAGTCGAATTGCATTTTGTCAGTCGAATCATTGCACTTTTTTTTTGCTGTGTCATTGTACACAGAGCAATGCAGGATAATTACATGGCAGGCTCTAAACCTTTGCAAACCTACTCTTGTCACAAAATTACTGAACTACAAAACAATAACTGTAATGTAAAGAGAGAAGAGTGGTGGAAACTGAGGACAGAGCGACGCAGAGCTGTGCGACTTCAGCTGACAGTTCTGTCAGGAGCCAATCAGGAGAGATGCTCTGCAGTGCGTTAGGATTTTGTGACTAGACGATGACCAAGACGCACATTTTTTTTATTTCTCTAACTTTATGGAAATCTGATGTTTTCAAAGACACTAAAACGTGAGTCTTGTAATTCATGTAGATGTTACAGGAGATTATGTGAAGTGGATGAAATCAGATTGGAACGTGTTGACTCATCTTAAAGCGCTGATTTATTTCATCACATTAATTAGGAAATTGCTCACACAACATAGTAGTGAGAACATGAGTTATCCAAAATGACTTAACAGGGTTTAGTTTGTGTGTGGACTCGTTTTATGCTCTGTATGAACGTATGCCTGCAAAAACACACGCGGTCATAACAGAAATACAAAAGACACATACCAGCACATGATGTATGACATAATAGCTGACTGGTGAGCATAAGGTACACACACACACACACACACTAACTCACTTGCACACTCAGACCTTTGCTTGCTAATCTGGGTTTAGCATGTATACAGTAAACCTGTAGCTCGGTGTTCAAAGGTTGATCCATAAAGCAAAGTGGAACGTGGACAAACTGTCTCCCTGTCAGATTATAATCACTGTTTCTTGTTATGGTGTTCCATTCTGTCATTTATTGAAACAAAACACACACACACACAAACAACCCTCGTTTACTGTTGTTCTGAAGGTTATTGTGACATTTACAGACGCTCATGCTCTGTGCCTGTTTGGTTTTCTCTTTTTCATTTAATTTTGTTAAGAGTTCATCAACCTTGAATAGTACCCATGAGGAAAGTGTGTCTGTGTTATGTTTACATGTAAAATGACAGGTAGACTTTGTTTTTTACATGTTGTGTGTTCATATGGTCTGTTTTACAGTTTTGGTCACATGATGAGCAAAGAGAAGCGAGACAGCATCAGCAAGGAAGATCTGGCCAGAGCCACACTGGTCACCATCACTAACAACATAGGTTCCATAGCACGGATGTGTGCTGTCAACGAGGTACACACACACACATACACACAGTCATCACTATTATCCAATATACTATCCACAACAGGCATCTGTGGTTTATGTAATACTTACTGTATACACAAACACAGTTACTGTCACCAATAACATGATCCATTAGCATGTTAGTGTTGAAATACTTAAACTAGTCAGCATGACTAATGATATGGAATTTACACGCCTTCTGTAAGTAAGACACACGTGCCTAATCTAGAGCTTTTCTAGCCACGCAGCATGACTTAACAACATAAAGTGAACCAAACATACATTCACAATTTCCATCTGTGCATTCTTTCTACCTAGGTTTGTGTTATTTGTTTAGTGTCAGTTGTTAATCAGAAAAATTAGAGAGAAAAATTTGCTTTAATCAAGGAATATTTGGACCCAGCTGTCAGAACAGGCAAACTGATTAAAATCATATGATTCTTTTTAAACATAAAAACTGTTTTGCTAACTGTACTGCTCGGTTTAAAGAAGCAAAAATGTTATGTTTTATGTGTAAAATACACTGATTTTGTTACAGCCCCCCTAAAATCCACAAAATTCCTCCCAGCTCACTGGTAATGGCGACAAGTTTCAAATAATCAGCTGTGAGCTTCCAGGCAATTTTGGGATTGTGGGTGCTAATTGGCGCCACAGTAAAACCAGCGAGTGTGTCATAAAAACAACGCAAACAACCAAAAACTACTTATATATAAAACAAAATGGAGCAACTGCTAAAGCTGGCTTTGAAAGTTTTTCAGTGGCAGCAGCCAAACTCAAACTAGTTATTTTCTGGAGTGAAGGATCAGCCTGGAGTCTTTCTGTGTGCAGTGAGCTTCTTTACAGTGTTGCCTTGTGGCATGGCGATCAAGCAGCATTGTACAGGGCTATCACTGCACACAGAGCTGCAGCGAAGACGCGCACACATGTCCACCAACCGTAGCATCGAGGGCTGATATTGATATTTTTGTATGGAATGAACCAATAGGTCCGGTTTTAATTATCTTTAATGTTGATGTAAGAAAGTGATTACCTTAAATGCTTGTAGGGATAAAATGTAGACACTAAAATTCTCTGAAATTGAGACTGATGACCATATTCAAGACCAAATGACCCATCATACCTTCTCTTTGGTAAAGAAACTTAGATATATTTGTCCTTTAAACAAATAATTAGTTTTCAGAAGACATCACTGAGCAGTTAAACAAATAAATACAAAAGAAAAAAATGTTTTCCTCTGGCTGTGGACAGGGAGGGACCTCCATTCTATCAGGGGATCATTACCTGATGATTGGATATCAATCCTAGCCAAGCTTTAACACACACAAACACACACTCACCTTTTTCCAAGCGCACAGTCAAAATGACATTGCACCATGCAGTTTACAGCATGAAGATAACTTCTGTCTCAAACAAACATTTTCTTAACAGCAGGAAACTAAATTTTTATAATTCTGGTCATAGTGGTTTATGTATTTCGCAATTTCCCAAGATTCATCAACCACATTGGCTGTCTCGCAATTTTGCAGGACTTTCAGCAATTATTATCCATTGTCAAACATGCGGAGATTACTCTTTAAATATGATTGCTTTTTCCCACTGTGGATGTCAAACTGGAGGTTAAATATAAGTATTAATTTTACAGTATTTGATTTCCATGACACACAAGAAAAGGTTTAGCAGCATTTAGCAGTTGTAGTTTAAATTTTTTTTTTTCTGTCTTCATTATAATTTTGAAAGCTAATGTACCGAATTTAATGTTTAATGTTAAGAGTTTGGTAGCTGATTTGTTAGTGCTACTGAGCGTTACACCACCAGTAATAGTAATAATCCATAGTTGAGCAAAAGATTTACTGGTAACCAGTTTATCAGCTCTCCAGCACCACCATGTGGTTTGGAAGAGGTGTTGCATTTTGCCTACGGTCACTGATTTGTTTCATATAAATAATTAATTTATGACATGTCATGACCTTAAGCACTTACTTATTTTGTGACTATTTATACATGTAATTCTTTTTTATTTATTAATGTGTTTAAGGACAGATTATAAAACTTTTAAAGAATGTTTTAAAGAGATTCACAATGTCTATTTCATTGAACGAACAGGGAGCACCATTGTTTGGTGGGATCAGTGTAGTCTAAATGTATGGAGCAACATCCGGCCTTTCACATTTCCTTTTATTATATTTTGGGGCATCTCATTCCTTTATTAGAGTGGACAGTAGAGAGATGACAGGTAATGAGGGGAGAGAGAAATGAGGAATGACATGCAACAAGATGGACGCGAACCAGGAACGTTTCAGTGCATGATCGGCCACCAGGGCACCCCGGCCTTTCATATTTTGAAATAAGGATTTATGTTATGATTATCGCATATCACACATAATGGGGCTTGATTTCTCATAATATTTTTTTACGTCTCTCTTCACATCAGAAAATCGAGCGTGTGGTGTTTGTTGGAAACTTCCTTCGTATCAACACAGTGTCCACAAAACTGCTAGCCTATGCCATGGACTTCTGGTCTAAAGGACAATTAAGAGCCCTCTTCCTGGAACACGAGGTGAGCACTCGACTAATAAACTGTAGGATGAGTTTAACCAAGCTGTGGACCTCTAGTCAGATCTGAAGGAAGTCGGGAGGTTTCTAAAGCTTGAGCTTAGTGCTGGACTAAACTAAATTAAACGAAATCAAATATCATCCCAGGTCGCACGTAAAAAAACTCACGACATATTGTGTTAAAAGTGTACGTGTGTGTGTGTTTGTGTTTGCACCAGGGTTATTTTGGAGCTGTCGGGGCGCTGATGGAGCTGCTCAAGACGACAGAGGACCCGTAAAGGAAATTATGTCATCCACCCCTGAACGCTGCGATGTCATCAACTCTCGATGCTGTGGCGTCAAGTTTTGACGCTGCGGAAAGGTCCCATTCATAGAGGCCGCTAAAGGAACACTAAGAGAGGGACACAGAAACTGAGAAAAGCCATTTTAATAATTTAACACTTGTAAATAATGATAACCTCTAACATTCATCTCCTAAATTTCCCAAACAGAGTCCCCCTATCACAGAGGTTTTAATATTGTACTTTTTAATTTATGCTTTCCTGTAATCACCTCTGTGGATTCTTGTAATCAATCCTGTGTCAGGAAGCACAGAGACACAGAGTGTTTTAGTGTTTTTTGTTACTGTTTGTGTGAATAGCTACTGTAGCATGTCATCCTGGAGGCTGTGCTTCTCTGGGTGACTATTTGTGCAACAGTAATTTAAGATAGGATGTCGGCACAGAAATGAAGTTACTCTTGAATGAGTAATTGGGCAGTTTTTACCACCAGGGACTCAAGGCAATTCCTTTTCTGCGACCACAGAAACATCTTTTAACAACCAATGCCTCCTGCCTTCATCAGTCAGATTGCTGTAGCTGAACCTTTCAGTAATGTTAACTTCTGGTTGTTTCTGATTGCTGTAAAACCGTCAAGACTACAGCTAGTGGTCACCCAGCTCCAGCAGCTGGACAGCAGTTGTGGCAGTACCTCAGGGTTGGGAGGCATTTTGTTGTTTACTGTCTGTTGCACAGAAAGTTGCCCACCATGCTAGTCATCTAAGGAGTGCACTGAAGCCAAATCCTGTTGAGATTCGTACGACACCTGCCTCCTTCAGCCCAGATGGGAAGCAGAAAAACAGTCTTTTAATTATTTCTGTTGCTCCACTGCACATGGCCTTTGCTTTTTGTTTGTGTCTCCTCCGTCTGCCTACATGTAAACAACATTAACAACACCATATTGCCATGCATGCATACTTACCTAACCTGCTGAGTTTAGTGTTAGATGACGGGACCAAGACATTGTCTTCCTATAGCTGTGTCTGCATTGTTGATTTCTGTTGACTAGCATCACTACAACTACAGTTCAGGACCCAGTCTGGCTCAGCAACCTGTGTTTGTGATTTATGAAATACTATGGGAAGGTTTTTTTTTGGTTTTTTTTTTAATCTGTGTAGGGAATCATCTTTTCTTTTTCTCTTGCTCTTCCCTGTCTGTCAGTGTCTATCTTAAGGACACTTCAGCAGGGTGGAGGCCTGTTTCCTCACCGTCTAGCTCCTCTGCCACCCTGCTGCCTTGTTTGGATGCTGCGGTGTGATTTAATGAGGCGTTCAGGCTGAGCTAATGATGAGATTAAATTTCCTCCATGTGAATCCTGATATAAAAACGGATCAGCACCCCTGCTGTAGATACAGATGTAGAAGAACGGTGTCACCTTTTTGGGAGACAATGATTGAGATGTCAAGATGCTTTTAGGACCGCCCCTCATGTAAAATACACTAATGCAGATTTGCTAGCAGCAGAGTCAGTTCAACTACTGTAGATTAGACTGTCTAATGGTGCAGATATTGTGCACGACAGTTGGGATTTGTTCTCAAAGATTTATTCCCCCCACTTTGTACCCACAAGATATAGTAGTTGGCCAACATTCTCCCTCTACAACCCTGATGATCACTTTTTACTCTTCTTAGACCATTTCAGATACTTTGTGCTTCATTTCAACCAACCATGAAACCTGGGGTATGGAACATGCCCATGTCCAGATTGATTAAGCTTGTGTTTGAAGGGCAATTGGCAGGATTGATCATAAATAACCAAGCAAGACTTTAAAATAGCTTTAGACAAGGAGATAGCCTAATTTATCTCTGATGCACAGTTTGCATGCCTCTGTCTAAGAACAAACTCCATACCCACACTAGCACGTGCACCCTAGAAGAGATTTAAGAGATTTTTTTCGTTGTTTATTTACTGAATACTTAACAAAAAATGCTGGTGTGAATCTTTCAAATTTTACTGAAGCCATGGCCTGAGATTCCAGGATAGAAAACCCTCTTGCTTGCCTGAAGTCTGGAAGAGTGGAGAATGTCTTTCTGCCACGTTTTAAAGGAATCTCACCTGATCTGCAATAATTTGGGGGAAGTTGGACTCGTAAATTACATGCACACCTCATCCTACAGGCAAGGTTCGCTTGTAATTTATTATGCATGACAATGACTTCATCAGTGAGCTTTCTAGTTACCGCCAGTGAATTATAGAATTATTAAATTAGCTGTTTTGGAGAAACATATACCACATGTCTATAGTTTCCTGTAATGTCATGGTATCGTTTCCCCTCTCCCCCTCCCAGCCTGGACCTTTACAGCCTTTTATCTCTGTTTAATATCAAAGCAGCTGAATTATAAAGCTGAACGGTGAAGTCTCTACTGTCCACTGCTTTTTATATTTAGTACCACTGTCTACATGCCTTTACTCTCCAGCAGAGAAATTGTGCTCTTTCCCTTTTTTGGAATCTCATTGTGCAATTTGCCTCCAGTTTTTGTACTCTAGACTTTTTGTTGTTTAAATACTTGCAAACCATCACTACCAACACTTTTGGGTCAGTTAATTTTCTGTGTTTCTGAGCCTGGTATACAAGTGTTAGTTCAGCACTGGGGGATTTTCTTGACAGGCCCTTTGGATGTTTTTAAAATTTCACCTACAGTGTAATAACAAGGGTAAAATCCTTATCAGCTAGTTGAATGTTGCAAGTATTCTAAGCGTCTCATTGACAAAATCAAGTGATTGCAGTTATGTCCTGTTCACCGTCTACTGTACCCATGGAGTACCCCCGACAAATGACATGTTTGCTGCTATGCAGTTCTTTTTTTTTTTCTTTTTTTGTTAGTTAATTTGTAAAAAGACACATAGGGCAGTTGGATTATAGGCCACATAGTTCTTAGGATGTCATTATTTTAAGCTGATGTTTTTATCCACTGCAACTCACAATACACTAACATTTAAAAAGTTTTGCTGTGAAATTGAATAAACACAATTTGAAGCAATTATGTTTGCACATTATAGATTGAACAGAATCAAAATAGATGAACAGGGAACAGTTCATAACTCATCAGGTAACCGAATAATCACATTTTTACAGAGTGGATCCTCTGTAGTCCATTCATACTAAAAGTTAAACATTAGTATTTCACTACTGTGGATGGATTGAGTGTAACATGCTTCATTAACTACCTATTGGCGTCAATAATTCAAATGCAAACACTTATGCAAGTGTTAAGAGTAAAACTGTGGTGAAATACTATTTGAGTAGTAGTGTTTTGCAACCACTTCACCAATGTGTTTGATCCTGCTTGTTTTTCAGCTGTGACAACACTGCAAATGTTCTTTTCGGGTGCTTTTTGTTCTTTTTTTTCTTTGCCTTGTTCCAACTCATGTTTGGATGATAATAGTGGCCTCAACCTGTCAAGTGCCACTCAGCTTTAAAATCAGGCTGGTGTTGGTTATCTTGTGCCACCCCTCCTTTTAATCTGAAACCCCTAATCAGTTGCCTTCACTGTGTGTTAGCCTGGTTACACCATGTCCTTGCCCTTCAGTTTCCTGGGTGATTTGATTTCAATTTCTTACCTGCTGTACCTCACCTCAGTGGTTTTGTAACGTCGTGCATGCAGAAGCATCTTTATGTTTCACTTTTGCTTTCTGTTTTGTTTTTTTGCCATTGCACTGAAACAGATTCAGTGCAGTTAACACACATTCACAGTTTAAATATCAGAGGGTTCAGCATTCACAACTCACCTGCTAGTCCCAAGTGTGTCTTAGTACAAAAATTACAAAAACAAAACATTAACTTCCACTAGCACTGCAATTTGTTTGGGAGAGCCACAACATTCTTTAGGCATCACAGATCATTAATAATGAGTACTGGAATTTGGAAAACTGGAGTTTTCCAACCTTTCTTTTCATTATGTTTTTGGGGCAACAGTTTGGTTTGGGAACATTTGTTAGAAGGTATATGTCCTTTTTGTCCTGCTTTATCTATTTTTTTTTTGTGGCCAGTACTAAGTAATAATGTGAGTTATGCATTTCTCCCACGTGATTTGAAAATACTGTTGCGCTGAATTTCTTATCATGGTTTGATTGTTTTTGGTTGGCACAAAAGAACCAGTGTGATTGTTCCTAGAAATGTAAATCCCTGCTATCATGCGCTATCGGGCTGAAGACGCCTTTTCGAACATGTTGTGATTTGCGGCGCTCATAAAAGTGATCTCACTGCGAGTTGTACCTTTTTAAAAACACATTATCTCTGTCCTGCAGAACCTTTTATCTCAGAACAGGTGAACACTCAAGTAGAAGGAGCATTTTATAATCTACTGTTCATCATGTGGCTCCTGGTGTCAGTGCTATATTTTATTGGAAATGTATACATGGGGACATTTTTAAAATGATGCATTGGTCTCTGCATAATATAGATGGCATGTGTTTTAAAGTGTACCTGTATGTTCCCTGTGACGGTATACCTGCAAGTTATAATAATGTTCATACTCAACTAATCTGAAACTGTTCCAAGCCAGAGTTACAGACTGTCATGTGAATATCATGA
This sequence comes from Macquaria australasica, assembly GCA_005408345.1. NCBI lineage: Eukaryota > Metazoa > Chordata > Actinopteri > Centrarchiformes > Percichthyidae > Macquaria > Macquaria australasica. The sequence goes on along the minus strand of SEMN01000255.1, from coordinate 675,786 downwards.
ATTCAAATACTTTTCTTTTTATGCCATAGTATTTGTGGACCTTTTATTAATGTACTGCTGCAGCTTCAGTGTTTTTGACTCTAAAAACCAAATTAATAACACCTGCTGGAATTTGAATTCTTCACATAAACTGAGTTAATGTTGTCAGCAACAACACTCGTGAAACCCATCATTCAAAGCAGTATCACGTCTTGCGCTATAGTTGACATTTTTGTGAAGTTTTGTCCTTTTTAAAAGTGTTTCACACATTTTCATTTAAGTCAATTAACTTTTAAGGATTGATTTTTCTGTTATCATGAGTCAACAACATAGCTGTTTGTCTGCTTTGATAACAGTCTGAGTTGTTAGAGTTAGAGTTTGGGGTCTGAACCTCACCAACACTTTGTTTGGGGTTCGTTTCCCACCAGGACCATCTGTGCTCAGATCAGTATGTATTTCTCGGTACTGTAAGGAGCTTTGGCTTGAAGCGCCCACCGAATGGCAAATGTTATGTCATCCATAGTGAAATCTAACCAACTGGCTATGCAGTAACTCACCCATGGATCTCTTTGTTACTTTCAACACACTCACCTCTTCTCTAAAGCTACCAGAGTTGGTTTGACTTGTTTGTAAATGTTTTTAAAAAAAATATGCAACCCTGTTAGTTTTCCCCTCTTAGAAATCCTGTTTGAATCTTGACGGAGAGAGTTTCTCCTCCTGAAGTTTGTCCTGCTGATTTAGTTGTTAACACTATTTAAGGTGGATGCTCGCAACAGGATGTTTTAGGCCAAATTATGCACAGAAATGAGCATACCAAGCATGTTTCTACAGTGTGATCTGTGTGACCCAGTCATGCTAAATATGTATATGCACTGTAAGGTCATTGGCACATACAGTACGGAGCATTTTTAACATACCTACAGTCATTTTTGAATGGTTCTGTCATGGCAGACCCTCGTCTCATCCAAACTGTGCATCTTGTTGGATGTATGACCCAGGTTGAGAAGTATTTCAAATAGGCTGAAGCTCTGTGACGATGTTCAGTTTTATCTTTAACAGTGTTAGATATTAATCTGTAAACACCTAATTGCTGTCAAACCTCGTGCTGCATACTTGTCACAGTGACATAATGACCTTCTGACCTTTTGCTTGTCCAGTGTTTTTCACCTCACTTTGCTACACTTGTCAGGATTTCCTCAGAGGTCCTTAATCTGGTCAAACATCCTGTTGCGTGAACGCATCCAGCCTGTAAACTGTCTTCTGGAACGCTTGACTGGCAGGACAGACCTTTTCACCCTTGTGTATTTGATTGTACAGAGATTTTGTAAATAATATTAATATGATATATTCTACACCAGCAAATCTGTCTGTTGATAAAGCTGTTTCAACTGTTCAGGGTCAGGTTTCCCCAAACATGACTCAGCACTTCATTTACAATCCCGACGCAGACAGAAGACGGATCGAGACAAACCACTTTCCTCTGCAGCTGTATCACCTTTACCAACAACTTTACCGGAGCTGTGATAAATAGTATTAGCAGATACTTTTAGGAGTCTGTGTTAACCTACTTGTGGTATATGATTGATTCAGTTTTCCTCATTAGGAACTAGATACATTTCTAGATGTTTTTCTGTGATTGTCTAAAATTTCTGGCATTCATTGTAAGCCTACATGTGATAAATCCACCAATCGGATAATTTGCTTTACATTTACTGTCCCTTTTAATATTCTCAATTTCATCCAGGTTCATTTTACTTTGATTCAAAAATTACCATGCTAAATAAGTCATACTTACTCTGAATGGTGATTGAGAACTGAAGGGGAAATGTGGTATGTTGAATTAGACCTTTCTTCTACACTTTTAAGTGTTTAACTGGAATCAAGTCCAGGTGTCTGTTTTCTGTCTGCTAGATTTCAGTGCTGGTTGTTCACACCGGATCTCGGTGTGAGAGTTTTGGGAAGCCCAGTGCTGGTTGTTGGCGTCAGTTCTGCTGCTGCTTTTAACTCCGGTTTAAAAACAAAGGGTTAAAAAGGAAAAAAAATGACAAAAACAAAAAACGGCTTCTTGCCTTGTGCAATGTGTATGTGCTGAAGTGAAGATATTTCTTTTTCTAAAAAGGAATTAAACTAAAACTGGATGAGATACTGTTTGTGTTCTGGGTGTTTCTTTACTCTCCTGTATATAAAAAGAAAAAAAGGAAGCAAGAAATAAGACAGAAATAAAAGAAAGTAAAAGACAGCAAGCAAGATAAAGACAGAAAATAGACAAAAATAGCAGAAGCAATGACAGTCATTTCCTTAAAAGGATTTAGTGGGAGCTCAAAGTTCTACAGAAGGACAAAAAGAGAATACCGACTCAACAGTTGTGCCAACATTCGTTTACATAACAGTGAGCAACGTTTTTAAAGTGAAGCTGTGTTAATGAATTTGGGGGATGGGGTCAAATTTGTCCCAAGTGGCATCCAATGGCAATACAATCCAATAGCAATCACACAGGTTTTGAGATTTGGCTAAACATACATCTCAAGAGAAGTTACTACAGACTATAGGAATGTGTCGGGGGGTATATGAGCACTCCACTGTGTTTAAAAAGTGCCATAACATCACATTTAAGTCAGTATAATGTCACTTTTTTCACTAAAGTATAAAGTGACTTGTAACTCATGTAAAGTAAAAATAGAGCCTACCTCAAATTTGTACTAAAGCACAGTACTTGAGTAAATGTATACTATGGAAATACAAAAGGCAGTCAGGTGAGTCAGTAAAATAACTGAATACATTAGCTACTCGAAGGCATCAGCCATTTTAGTTAGCTACCTTACTCTCATCAGCTAACATTCATTTGTTAGCATTATTAGCTTGCTGGCTAAAATGCTTTAGCTACTGCTACACGAGCTTATACAGTGATTTTACAGCAGTATGGATGATCAACATTATGACTGGTGTAGCTCTATGACAGCTTCAGCTAGGTACAGCTAGCTGAATGATTAAACGTGTGCCAGCTCCTTGGGAGAACTATATGGAGCTGAAAGATAAATACAAGAGTAAATTAGTTTTAATTTACTTTTATAAACTAATAGGAGGTGAAGGGGGGCAAAAAATAAAAAGGTTTTCTGTATTTTACCAACTGACTGGAGGTTAAAGAAAGCTTACACATCTTTATACACTCCGTTTTAAGTGGCTGTATAATTTATGTAGCCTATTCAATTATATTTTTGACTTGTCTGATAAACCTTTACTGCCTCTTGTCAGTTTTGGGGATCCATGCCACTAAGCCAATAAAGGAATATAGGCTTTTAAAAAAGTAACATCACGTCACAAACCAGTTCTGGCTTACACAACTAAGTCTTTGTAGGAATTGTATAGGAGAGGGGAAATCATTATCTTTCCCACAGGAGATAAAACAATTAAGAAAATCTTGTACCAAAATTGTACCAGGCAGTGCAGGCTATAACCCAACATTATAGCATTAATATGAAATGTTGCAATAAAAATCACCACAAAGTAAAATAAGGGGGCAGAGTTACTATTAAGACACACTTCTTCTTCTGTGGGGATATTTAGGGACTCCTCCTCCTCCTCCTCCTCCTCCCCCTTCCCCTCCTCTTATCTTCAGTTTGCTGGCTCAGTTGTGCTGCAGACCACCTTCAGGGTGTTTGCAGGAGAGGCTGCAGCAGGAAAACTTTCTTTGTTAACATTTGTTTTTAATCGCCTGTTTGTGCTTCTGCCGAGCAGTTGAGCCATGAAGCAGTGACACAGAGGAGCAGAGACCAGCTGGAAGCTGATGTAAGTCAACACACTTTCTTTTAACTTCTTTTAACTGTTTTTATCTCGTTTGACTTGCACTGATGGTGCAATTTTGATTCACTCTTTCTCTCTACTCTCAGTCTCTCTCACCTCGGCCTTCATCTCTTTATCGACATTTTTGTTTTTCTGGTAATAAACCTCACATTTTACCTTATGAATTGTAGTATACTCAATATCATATTTATACTTTGGTACATTTTTTTCTATGATCCAAAAAATAAGACCAATTTTAAGGATTTGATATGTGCAAATGTTTTCTGGTCATTTTTTTGTGACAAACTTTACATTTATTTAACCCATTCTGAATGAATACAAATGTATTATCAATTTTTAAACGATTCTTGCTGCTTGAACTGGCGTTTATTTGCTTGAGGAGTACAGCTTTCAGTGAATCTGAGTGAACTCTGCTGTTTTCATGGCTCAGTGCCAGTTTACTTTGCAGCAGAAGAGGAAATTCTCTGTTGGTGATGTAGACATGCTGTCAATCAACACACACACACACACACAAACTTTACAACCTGTTAGTTAGTCAAGATAACCTTTTTGAGCAACAGATGACAAAGCAAAAGCTGCTCAGGAACCTTTGGACAGGTACATGAAAGCAGTTTCATCAGCACAGAGATATGGCTGTTCTTTATGTTTACTCTCTTTTTATGTTTTAAATAAGTTTGTCAGTGTTTCTTTTATTGTTGTATGTCCTAATTAAAAGGTTGCTGTCCTGTAGCTGAGGTCTCACACACAGACACACACACACACACACGCTTGTTTGTCCAGATTCTTCGAGCTTTCGTCTGATTGGGTTTCTGTAACGGCCCAAATCAGACCAAGTAGCTGAAATGCAAAAACGGCACAGCTGGTGTCGAAGGCCTGAGCTTTTCAAATGGAAACACATGCTGCTTCACTGCTACTGGTTTGCTCCAACAAGCGTTTGAAACACATTAAAGGGATGAACCAGGAGTGTGGAGCTCAGCCTCGGGGCGTGATTATCAAATGCAAACATCCAGGATGTTTCAGTTAGCATTTCAACCACTGAATAATTCAACAACAGACACACTGAACCATTACCAGCTCCAGGGAAACTGTTGCTGACCTCTGACTTCTGATCTGGTGTTTGACCAAACTTTTTATAGCATTTTGTAAGCAATAGTAGAAGATCATCACAGCAGGCATAAGATTATCACATGGCTGCTGTGCTGACTTTGTAAAAGATGTGTGGGCTTTGGAGTACAGATGGACCTTTCTCTGTTACTTTGTGAGATTTAATATCTTCCTCAACAGGACTTTGAGCTTACAGCTGTTACAGTAATTGTTTGGTGTCCTGTTTCAAAATGAGAACAGGGAAAAAAGACAGTTTTGCTGTTGAGTGCGTTCGCGTTTTGAGATGGATATAAGCGGGTAGGGTCGAAAGGTGTCGAACAAGCTGCCTGTGATTACTATCTATTGTTTAGTGGGTTGGAAGTGAGTTACTGCCCCAGACGAAGGAGTTCAAGTATCTTGGGGTTTTGTTCACGAGTGAGGGCAAAATGGAGCGTGAGATGGACAGGCGGATTGACACGACATCAGCAGTAGTGCGGGCGTTGTACTGGTCCGTCGTGGTGAAGAGGGAGCTGAACCGGAAGGCAAAGCTTTCGATTTACCAGTCAGTCTACGTACTAACCCTCACCTGTGGTCATGAGCTATGGGTAGTGACAGAAAGAATGAAATAGCGGATACAAGTGACCGAAATGAGTTTCCTCCGCAGGGTGGCTGGGCTCACCCTTAGAGGGGGTAAGGAGCTCGGACATCTGGAGAGAGCTCAGAGTAGAGCCGCTGCTCCTTCACATCGAAAGGAGCCTGTTGAGGTGGTTCAGGCATCTGATCAGGATGACTCCTGGAGGCCTCCCCTTAGAGGTTTTCCAGGCATGTCCAACTGGTAGGAGGCCCCAGGGTTGACCCAGAACACGCTGGAGGGATTATATATCTCATCTGGCCTGGGAACGCCTTGGGGTCCCCCAGGAGGAGCTGGAAAACATTACTGGGGATGGGGACGCCTGTTTTTTTACATATGTTAACTGTCACTAAATAGTAACTAAAAAGATTAATTGATTAGTTGAAAAAGATGAATTGAATAGTTGTTGTTGCAGCTCTACTTTGGTTTATGACCAAATACAGTGACATTCCCATCAGCCTCAGCTGTGCTTTGTGTTTAGTGGTAAATGAACTTTATACCTGCTAAAAATCAGCATGTTAATATTGTCATTTTGAGCATGTTAGCTTGCTGATGTTAGCATTTAGCTCCAATCACCGCTGTGCCTAAGTTCAGCCCATAGACTGTATGTATAAAGATGGACGACATGACAGCCCAAAAGTGAAACCAAAACATCTCTATCGCCCCCTGGTGGCTGGCTGCAGTATAGGTCATAAATCCCGCCCCCTCCATGTTAGCGGATGGGACGTGGGCCAAACTGAAAAGTCAAAGTACACGCAGATCACTACTGCGCAGACTCTGGCTCCAAATGACGTCACCAGCGCAAGATGGCAGCTCCTTTTATCCAGAATATTTTGGCTTCTTTTTTGTACAGTAGGAGGAAGTGGAGACACGTCGTCCATCTTTACATTCAGTCTATGGTTCAGCCTCATAGAGCCGCTAGTGTGGCTGTAGACTCTTAGTCTTTTTCATTTTTAACCAAGACCACAATCTTTTGCTTTAACCAAATGGCTTTGAGTTGCCTGACCTTAACCATACCTTAATCAGACTTTATTTTATTTTGAAAAATGGTAATAAGATCATGACTTCCTGTCTGTTTTAATACTTCTACTATTATATATTCTGGTTTGCTAAATGTGGTACTGCCTTCTAGTGGGCACATTAATATTACATGCATGTATGTTTGCAGAAACCTGTTAAAAAATCCACCAAATATATGTTACTTTGCATATTAAATTTATTAAACTGTTTGGTAGCTGGCAGCGCTCATTGTAAGAGACTGGATGAGGTTTGTACTTCAACACAAAAAATATTATCTTATACAGCAAAATATAAAACCGATGAATGGACAGGAAAGGAGCTTTAACTCTATATGATGCTGACATTCATGGTTTAATTTTCTGCCTGTTGTGGTTTCTGTTTTCTCAGTGGCTGAGGAAGAGGAGGAGGAAGAGGGAGCAAACAGAAAGGGAAGAAGGTCCTTTAAGTCTCCTGAAGATCTTTAAGCAAGTGACTGCGGCCAATGAAAACGTGCATTTCATTTAGAGACGAAAGGAGAACATTGAGGAGTGACCTCAAGCGTCCCTTGTAACTGAGGGAGGGAATACTGATGTCAGTCTGACTTGTGATTGGCTGGAGCGATGGCAGTCACCAAGGAGGAGAAGCTCGAAGGAGGCAGAAGGGCGTCGGGTGTCGCGACCCCGCCGGAAGGTGGCTGGGGTTGGATGATCGTCGCTGGCTGTTTCCTCGCCACCATCTGCATCCGGGCAGTGACCAGGTGAGTGTCTCTGTGTGTGTGTGTGTGTGTCTGTAAGGTGAGGACCAGCCGAAATGTCCTCACTCCTAATGTGTAAAACACTAATTATCCTGACAAAGTACAAAATCACACACAGTTTGGAGTTTGAGGATTAAAATCATTGGCAGCACAACAGCTCACTGGGTAAATTTGTAAAAAATACTAATGATGCAGAATCAAGTTATCAGTCTGGTGGGCTATAAATCTTATCTGCTTGTTTTTATGGGTCTGGACTATTTGTGGAAGTGAGTATTTTAGTATTTCCCTGTCAGAGGAAGATTTGAGCTCTTACTAAATGTAAGAACATTGAAAACATAATACTTTTACCTGCACAACATCAGACAGTTGCGTTCCTGCATGATACCGAACATGAGTTTACCTGTGAACAGAGACATTTGTATGGCATACAGTTCTGCCATGCAAGTACCTCTGTTATTACTTGGCAAGTCTCCATTCCCACTCAGCCCACATTAAGCCACTAACCTGATTCAGCAGCAATATTTTCTTTTTTCCACTGAGACTTTGAAATCCTGTTGAGATGTTTCCATCTTCCAACTTTGCACAGCCAGCACATTTCCTCCACAACTCAGCTGTTATACATATGATTTCCACTGCACTCCATTTTAATGTGTGTACATTGAAGAAATGAGTAGGACAAGACAGAGAATCAATTTAGATATATCATAATATACACACAGTAGTCGTGGTACCTTGGTTGTGTGTGGCAGCTTTTGCCAGGGATTATGTCCTTGTTTCTGCTTCCTCTTCAGATCAGCAGTAGAGTTCACAGTGACAAGGACCGTAGTGCATAGGTGATTGGGTATTCCAAACATGAAGAAAAAGGGGGAAAATATGAATTAAAACTGCAAGTCTTGGACTTAAACTTGTCCTTGTAAAATTGCAGAAGAGATCACACCAGTTTGTTGGACCACTCGGCTTCTAGTTCCACTTTGTTGCTGCCACTAGCATTTCATTTGCTTAAGAGGGAGAATTAACATTCCTGGCACTTTCTCACCATGTGTGCATGTGTGTGTGTTTGTGTGACAGAGAGAGAGAGAGAACAATAGGTTTGCATATGATTATGAAGAGATAGTAAGTAAAACGATGGCTGTAGTCATTTCTACAAGGGAATGTGAACTGTGGGAAGTGATCAGTGTTTGGCTTTTTTCTTCTCTTGCTTCAACTTTTACAAAGGTCTGATGTGCTCTGGTCAGACGCCATGAGACCTGAGAGTGCTCTCTGAGGTTACATAATGAGAGTCACAAAAAATGGGTCAGGGAGGACAGAGCCCTCAGATTGGTGGATATGAATGACAGCCATAAACCGATAAACACTTAATGCAACTCTAATTTACTTCGACATGGTGCAGAGTCACCTAGGCTAATAAGATCTAAGTCATCTAATAATTATTGCATCATGAGACTGACTGCCTTGACACACCTTCATCCTGACCTGCAGACACAATGTCAAGTCAAACAGTCTGACTGATAATCTTTCAACCACTCTCTGATACCAGCTCTCACCTCCTGTACCCTTTAATGATTTCTTGAATATAATAAATTATGTTTTAAAGTTGTTGTAAAGGAAACCATAGGCTTGCCAATAGTGTCCCCAGTTTATTGCCTCATTTAAGGTGGTATTGTCTTGGATTTTCTCGTTTGTTCCAACCAAACTGGAAAATGTATCATGTTTTGTGTTGCTTTTTTTTCTGAGAAAGAGCCTCCAGACAGTGACAGCATTTCCACAGTAAATATAAAATAATGAAAAGAGTAACGGTATAACTCTGGTGCTGCATCAGTGAGCCACAGAGAAAAATAAACATTTTTGTGGACTGTTATGTAAAAATTCACTAAATCCAACCTCCCTGTCTCTGTATCCAGATGTGTTTCCATGTTCTTTGTGGAGTTCCAGCTGCACTTTGAGAAGGATTATTCCACCACCGCCTGGATCCACAGTCTGATCGACTCCACCACCATGCTCTGTGGTAAGACCGCCAGTACCAGTATCTGAAGGAAGGTCAATGCTGCAGTTAAACCAGATTCAGCAAAGCAAAACTGACTTGAATTTGTTGGGGATCCCGTTTGTCTGTTTGGTTCAGGAAGTGTTTTGATGATTTCTTAAAACTGTGAACATTTTTGAGCATTTTCTCTATTTTCTCATGAGCTATGGCCCTTATATGAATGTCTTTCACGATTTGTATTTTGATGCAGATCCAGACTGAAATTGTTCTCGTTACAGACGGAAAATCTAAAAACCTGCACTGACAGTTGTAGAAATGAAAGTGTAGATAATAAATGTGTTTTTTTCTTTTTTTAAAAAGAGGGAATTCAAGTTCAAATGTATTTATTATTCCAAGTATTAAAAAACACAGTGAAAATGAAATGTTATTTTGTTAGGAGTGTCTGGAGTGCAATTAAAGATCTGTTAAAGTACAAAATGAGGTATTTTGTAAGTAAAGTTTACAGGTTTTATACCCCACATATATATGAATGGCTGTGGGTGAATATACAGGCAACTGCTCAACCATCAGTCAGTGAAATAAGAGTAATCCACACAAACTGTTTTTCCAGCTCCTCTGGGTGGTTTCCTTGGGAACCGCCTCTCCTGCAGAGCTACAGTGATCCTGGGAGGTATGCTGTCCTCTGCTGGTCTGGTCCTCAGCTCCTTCGCTTCCAGTCTGGAACATCTATACATCTTTATGGGCATCCTCACAGGTACTCAAGCACCTAATGCCTACCATTTCACAGTTGATCTTAAGCTGTTCCCACCACTTACACAAATTAATAAACTTTTTTTGTGTTAAATGCCTCAAAATATTCAGTATTATCATCAACTCGGGTGGAGCTTTGCAGCAGGTTAAATTGAGGTCGTCTTACTTCAGTTTAATGTCCGAAAACGTCATTTAGAGCTCTTATCCGCATCTGCAGACATATACTATTGATATAAATCATCAAGTTCAGAGTATTGAATGTGTTTTTTGTGTTTAATTACCCCACAAACCTTCCCCAAAGGACTCACATTATACAGCCTAACCCTGTACATGTCAGGGTCTGACCCTTTGAGAACGTTTGTCTTTTCAGTCTACACCCCAACACCACATGCAAACACTCACTGATGTCTCATTTCTTTAAAAAAAATTACAAAAATACATAAGCACTTCTGCTGTGGCACTGAATAAGCCTTAGTTGTTTGTTTAGGTGGGACGCACTTAAAATTTTTGATGACATTTCGTGATCTTGAGGAGGTTGAATGCACTTATTGTAAGTTGCTTTGGACAAAAGTGTCTGCCAAGTGAATGTAATATAATGTGTAATGCATGTATAGCAAGGTGTATCAGATCAGTTCATATTTGGTAACATTTGGCAGGTTTTGCCAAACTCCAAACCCCTTTATCCATCCTCTACAGGTCTTGGCTTTGCTCTCAGCTACACACCAACCATAGCGATGGTTGGGAGGTACTTCAATGAGAGGAAAGCTCTGGCCTATGGTATCGCCATGTCTGGTAGTCACATCTTTACTTACCTGTTGCTTTGTTTTCTTGTCATTCATTCCTTACTTTCCTTCATTCTTCTTTTTTTTTTTCATTTTTCCTCTTACCTGACTTCTTTCACTGTTCCTTCTTCCTCTGTGCTTTTCTCTAATCTGTTTTGAAGTTCCTCTACCCGTGATTCGCCTCTACTCTCCTTGCCTCATTTCATCCGATCAAATCCAATTTCACCTCATCGTCAGGTAGTGGCATTGGGACCTTCATCCTGGCTCCTGCAGTTCAACTGCTTATAGAGCATTACTCCTGGAGAGGAGCTCTGCTCATCCTGGGAGGATTTGTTTCCAACCTGTGTGTCTGTGGTGCTCTGATGAGGCCACTGGAACCAAGAGGAGGTGAAAGGTAAGTCCTCAGCTCTGTTGCTGCTGTACTGCTAATTGGAGATGTTCTGTTTTTGATTAATTGATTGAGCGTTTCATCCATAAAAGGTCACTAAATTATTGTTTTGTCCAAAAAAACAGTCCAAAACCCAAAGATAATGAATTTACAATTAAAAACAGAGAAGAGCAGCACATCCTTAGAACAGAAGGTTCAGCATTTTTGCTTGATAAATAACTTTTTATGATTAACCAATTATCAAAATATCGCTTGATGGACTGCTTAATCTGCTAATTCTTTATAGAAATAGTTCGACATTTTGGAAATACGCTTATTCAATTTCTTGATGAGTTAGATGAGAAGATCATTACCACCGTCCATGTTAGTGCTCTAACTATGGAGCGCTTAGTTTAGCTTAGCTTAGCATAAAGACGCCTCTAAAGCTCAGAAACTCACACATTATATGTCGTTTGTTTAATTCATATACAAACCGAAAAGTGAAAATGACAAGTTTTGCAGGGAGCAGTGACTTCCTGAAGTCTTGTCATCACCAAAGTTACCAGGCAACCAGCGGAGACTCCAGGAATTCACTGCCCCTGGCCAAGAAATAGTCCAGTACATGACCTCCTGTAAAACCACAACTTGTTGTTTTTACATTTAAGCAAATGAGACAGTGTGTTTAAGAGTTGCTGGTAGGCAGATTTTTGAACTTTGAACAGAGCCGGGCTATTTGTCTCCCTCTGCTTCCAGTCTTTATGCTGAGCTAAGCTAACTGTGTCCTGGCAGCAGCGCCATAGTTAATGCACAGACATGAGTGGTATCGATCTTCCCATGTAAGCCAATAAGCATATTTCACAAAATCTTGAACTAATCCTTTAAGAACCAAAATATACCCAATTCAATGTCCTGATCCATTTTAATGTATTTTCTTCTGTTCTTTTCCATCCGAAGAATATGGGAGAACAATATGGCCAAGCTGGAGAAAGATTGCAAGACAACAGTGCTGGATTCCAAAGACAATGAACAAGTATCTGCTGAATGCAGCCAAGTGGAGCCAAAGCAGCTGGAAATGAACCACTTAAAGGATACTCAAGGGCTACTCGTAGCCAATGGAGCGCTCAAAAACTTTGGACTTGAAAACCACAAACTAGGTCAGGGGAACATAGCACTGCTATCAAGCCCGAGCCTGCCTGATCCTAGTTTAACAGATCTGAAGATAGCTCAATGCATGTTATTTAGCAACAAGCTAACAGAGAAAATGCTAGGGGATATCAAACTCTCAGATGCTAAACTAGCAAATGGTGGCACAACTGAGGACTTGAAATTGGTGGAAAGCATGAATTTGAACAACAAGGCAGCTGACATGGATGCTAAGATAGAAGACTCGGGACTCACCAAAGCCAAACCAACAGAACCCCATCACTTGGATAAACCCGTTAGCCCTCCTCCACAGCCTTTAGTGAGCACAAAAACTTCGTCCAGAGGTCGCTGTTTTTGCCTCGAGTCCAGGGAGGAGTTTGGATTTCTCGTGTTACCCGACTTCCTGATTCTGTCTGTGTCCCTCCTGTTTCTGGCATATGGCTGCAGTGCTCCAATAGTTTACCTGGTTCCTTACGCCCTCAGTGTGGGGGTAGGGCACAAGCAAGCTGCCTTCCTCATGTCCATATTTGGAGTCAGTGGCATTGTGGGTAACATCACCTTTGGATGGATCACAGACAGGAAGTAAGCAGGTGGCTGGAGGTGTGATTTTGTGTGTGTGAAATAAATGGCAGGTATTTCATTAAAGCCCAATACTGACAGATTTCCTTCCCTCTAGGTGTCTGAAGAGGTATTGCATGCTGAGCTACATGGTGGCGATAGGCATGGAGGGCCTCTGCTGTATGTTCATCCCCCTCCTTCACTCCTTCTCCCTCCTGGTCCCATTTTCCGTACTCTATGGGTACTTTGACGGGGCGTATGTAGCGCTCATCCCAGTGGTGACCTCTGATGTCGTGGGCTCCACCTACCTGACCTCCGCTCTGGGTGTGGTCTACTTCCTGCATGCCATCCCCTACCTGGTCAGCCCACCAATAGGAGGTAAGTGTTCATGAATGTATTAAAAGTTTGGACATGTCCTGTAAGATTCTTATGGGTATCACTGTCACATTCATTTTGAGATCTTGACATATAAACCTTAAACAAGTGAGACCAGGCTTGAGATGTTTGGTGGCTTTAATCTCATTTCAGAGGTAATTTTATCTTAGTTTCTCAAAATCTTGACCAAATGTACCCCGCCATCTTTCTCTTGACTGAAAAAAGTGAAAATGTTTTTTACTTATCCATTTCATCGTGACTAGAGCAAACCTCTACTTCAGCCCCTCCTCTTGGCCTGTGACGGGAGACTTTAGCCAATCACAGGTTATTTCAGAGAGACGGTGCGTTTGTATTGGCCGTCCCTTCAGACGGTGAAAGCCTGATTGAATGGCGGAAAATCCTGCCGAAAATCTTGCAACTTGTGATAAATTTCCCATACCTCCTTTGCCTGCAGCAACACGTCCCTCCACACGGAGCTTCGGGCTCATTAGCTCAAGTTGTGGGTTTGGTAGGAGGGGCTTAGCGGAGTGATATGAGGCAGCAGAGAGAGAGGCGGAAGGGTTTGCCTAGGTTGCACAGATTTTGCCTACCCCAGCTTTAACTGAGGAAAAACGAAAGGGACATTTTGAATCCTGGAATCACCACTAGCTGCCATCTTAGATCCAGATAATAAATAAGAATTAAAGGATTGTGTTTTTTTTCCACCGAGGTATAACACATCTCTCCTGTTTCTCCGACTCCAGGTTGGTTAGTAGACAGGACGGGAAACTACACAGCAACCTTCTTGCTCAGCGGAGCTTCCTTCATGCTCAGCTCTGTGGTCCTAGCAGCTGCCATGTTAGTCAGACACTGCCAAAGGTCCAAGTCTAACTCAGCTGCACATTTAAGTCCCAGTCACACTGCTGCTGCAGTTCAGCAGGGCATCATATGACAATGCCAATCAAGATGCTGCTCCTCCACCTCCGCGGATTTGCGCCACACCACTGCTGAAATGTGGGTTTACAAAGAATATAGTAACGGTGCTATTTTGATGTGCATCACACGCCACTGATGTCTGAGACCCGAGCTCAGGCTCAACAAGAGCAGAGGCCAGAAGAGCCAAAGCTGTCAGAACCTGTGCCTTTTCTTTCTTTAAAGAAACAATGTTGTGACTTTAAGACACATAGATTGTGTTTATAATGAGTTTTCTGTTTGTTGTTAAATGTGTTTTGTTCTTTCGAAACAATAATACTCACACTGGTATTTACATTTTTAAGATATATCTGAACAATTATCATGATACTAATGTTCTAGTAGCCCTTTTTTAACATTGCTCATGTAATTTCTGTGTTTGCGTTGCTGGCTGTCAGTTTCCCACTGTGTTTGTGTCATATCAGAAGAAGCAGAAGAATGTGATTCATTTGCAGGTATCATGAACGCAAATGGTCCTGCACACCGCCAAGTCTTACAGCGGCAGATGCACAGGACCAAAACACGGCAGACTGAGAATAAACAAGGAATACTGCACACTTTCGATCACTTTTACCTTAGTTTATTTAATGATGATGTCTGGTTCGGTACGCTCAATATACCATGAACTTTTAATCTATCATGAACAATCTATGGTGGATATTTCTCATCAAGAATGCTTGATTGTATTAATGTGAAAATAAATAATTTCAATACCTCAGACTGCACTTCAAGTAGTTGTAACAATATGAAACTGTCTTTTAGCCTGCACCACTGGAGCTGGTCTCTGAGGGAGAAATATTTGGAACAAGTTATATTCATACAGGAATTTGTGATACAAGGGATTAATTAAAGGACATTAGAAGATTTTTTTTTTTTTTTAATATTAGTAACTTTATCACTGAGTTTCTTTTTTTCAAACAGAATTTAAAACTGAAAATCCTACACATTCCTATGACTTCAATTTTGTGATTTCATTTTATTATTTTGATGTTTAGTATGATTAATCTTATTTACAGTAACAAATATCAAACATGCGTGACATTTCAAGCAAAGACAATGTGCTGTCAGGGGATTGTGACTATTTACAGACTATTTTGTGCAATATCCAGCATTACAGACCCTTACCCTACATATGGCTGCATTTGTCTGCCATACATTTCCAGACTTCCTGCATTCAGAAAAACTGGACAGAATAAAATGAAGTCTGGACTAATGCTCATATTTAGCCGTTTGCGCTTAACTTGTAAGAAGAATGCTGAAAAGTCAGTGCTTCATGTTATAGGCACTGCAATTTGATGAAGATTCCTGGCAAAAAATAGTGCCAGTGACTTTGATCTTAAAAGTATGTGAACTTTAGTGACCAGTAACCTCCTTGACTATGAAAATCACATTAGAAATATCACTGGAGACCCCTGAAAGTCTGATGGTTGTGTTTGCTGAAATCATGACACATGAGGAAAACAAATAGTTAAATAGAGAAAATTTATATTGATTCAGTCGTTCTATATGGGTGTTTCATGTGGAAGTAGCATGCAATACAAGTTTTACTTTAAAGTGTGTGCCTTTATTTCGAATTTTACTCCATTTAGCCAATAACAAGACAGCGTTTCGGTGACGAAAAGGAGTCGGCTAAATAACTTGGTTGTGGCTGTTGAAACGTTAAAATCTAAACGTTTTGTTTCGCCCCGGGCAAACATTTTATCAACCCAGCTAGATGGTTGACACCTGTAAGATGCCAAAAATGTATTTGAAGATGCAGCCCGCTGCTGGAGAGCAGGTAAAAAATAAATAAATAACGTTTTATTTATAAAAGAATAAATAAATAACGTTTTTCTTAAAGTTAATCATCGGTTTCTCGAAAAGATAATTAACCGGCGATGTTTGAAAAAAGCAGAAGGTCATTTAAAAACACTTAACACGCCAATGTTATCGTTGATTAAAAAAAAATGCGTTTCCCAATTTGCGCCTCTGTTTCGGAATCAAAACAAAGATGGGCGATGTTCTCGTCTGTTCTATTTTAGTCTGTTCTTTTCCGTTGATTCTATTCTGTTCTATTCAGTTCCATTATATTCTGTTTAATTGATTCCTCTATTCTGTTCTGTTCTGTACTGTTTTGTTATATTCTTCTGTTCTACAGTTTCTCTCGGCATTGAAAAAATAAATCTCCCTCTAATTGGAATCAAGCCACCTTACCCTTAAAAGTAAGGTGCATCAAATTTAATTATCGCTGTTATTCGTGCACTGTATTTATCTCATTCAACTATCAGTGTTAAAAACAGCTTTTAGAGATGTACTTTGCATTTCTGGTTTCATGTAGTTTCCTGACGTGCCAGATACAGAAGACACAATGTCACATCAAGATAAGCAGTGGTGTGATGTTAACAGACCTACTATTTAGCACTGGTAACATTCAGCAGTCATACTGGGAAAATACTTTCTTGTTTTTCAGGTGAAGTAATATCCAATGAATATCAATCATCAAAACAACTTTACAGTGTACATGTAGAGCCTGTAGATGGCTGAAGGCAACAGGTTCATGCTGGGCATTTGTGAAAGCCAAGGACTTGTAGCGCATCATTAACTGAAGTCATTTAGATTTTTGTACACCAAATAAAGAGATTATGGGTTTTCATCACAACATCACCACATTTGCAAGTATCCATTGATATTTTTTAAATGTTAGCTATCAGTTCTACTTGATGATTCAATGTTCAGGGGTCCATTTGACCCTTTGACCGGCTTGTTACTGTTTTGCTTGCAGTGTTGTTATCTCTGAAAATAACTTCGTCAGCTGAAGTTGTGAAATGTAAATGGCTGTATAGAAAACTTGTAACAGAAGAGATGAAATGAATTATCTGCACATCCACTTTTATCAATAAGTCTGGCAGTGTGCGCAGACACTGTATGTTGTCCTCTCCCATCCCGGAAAAAGATGTTTCTGTTCCACGCCGTTCTGGTAGCCTTCACACACCTCCAGACTGGGTTCCACTGCTCCAGCTACAGCTGCCATGAAGGTACAACAGGGTTAAGTGGGTGTTTTCAGCCACTAGAGGGCAGTAGACTCGTGTGCAGCTCAGGGTGATCAGTTTGTTGATCATTTCATACATTACCAAAAAAAAAACTAGACAGCTACTGGACTGTGAGGAAGTGAAAATGCTGCTTGATGATACCAAAACAACAAAACTAGCTTTAAAATGAGCAGAGAAAGTGACAGAACAAATGAATCTCTTCTTAAAAATCACTACTCTGTCTATGCTGCCTCAAGATAGATCTAAACTGTGTAAACTTGTATAATGGGGCTGCATAATTGAATACTGTGATTGTACATCATGATTTTAGCCTCCACAATGGAATAATACATTGTTACATATTGTTAAACTAGTAATATTAAAACTTTGGATGTCATGAAGAAAAGCTTCTGTCATTACAAATTATCAAGATGTTGATATAAGATGCCAAAAGTGCTGGAAAATTGGTTTGAATTTGGACTTTTATGATTCATAATTGCAAAAACAAGCTTTTGTGTGGTTTTAATTAAAATAAACTATGTTTTTCCCAAATTGATTGTAAAATGAAGTCACATTGGAGAAAGCACTGACTGGAAAGTCAATTTCCCTCTGACTTACTGCCACAGGTACACAGACACAAACACACACACACAGACACACACACACACACAGAGCTATTTTTGTGTAGTTCTTGTGTGTGCACAAGAACTGTGTGTGTGTGTGTTGTATTGCCTGTTGACTCTTATGCATCTGTGTGCTGGTGCATAAAGATAAGTGTGTTTGTATAAGCATTTGTGTACTGTTTGTGTGTGTGTGTGCGTGTTGACTAAAGAGAACATCCCGTTCTGAGTGCATCTGCCCCCGCACAGGGAGCCCTGCATTGTTCCGCTGTTGCAACCACTGTTGCGTGTTTTCTCTGCATCCTCAAATGTGACACATGTTTGTCTGTACCATCACACAGTATATGCCTGCCTGTGATTGGATTCGTTTTATAACTACAGTCTCATAATTTGTGTATCTGCTGTTCTTTATTGACAGCTGGTGTTTTGCTTTATTTGTATGAAGTCTTTATTAAGTCAGAAATGCTGCAGAAATTAACTAACTTTCAGTTCTTCAAAATACTGTTTGTCAATAAAGGGCATGCGCAAGGCAAAGAGTTGATATTACGTAGGCATATCTATAGTTTTAGATCAAAATGAAACCAGACATTTGTCACTCATTCGTATCAGTTAATAAAAATAGAGGATGCCTTCTGTAAAAGTATTTTAATTCTACTGTCGGTTATGTTGTCATGTCACAAATCTCTTTGTACCCGCATTTGTGGCACCCTCATGGAAGTCCAGTGTATGATCTGCTAGATAAAAGGGTTGTAAAAATTGAAAGAGCTTGTTGTTGTCTGTCTGTAGATGCATTCACTGATCTTCTGTGTGAAAGTGAGAAATCTGATAGGGTAGTTGTTTTTCCGTAAACAGTTTTGTCTTCCAAAACGGACCCGGAAAAATTACTAATTCTGTAATTGGTAGTTAGCTTCTGAGACAGCATGTTTCATGTCAGTTGGGTCACAGTGTCCCACCAGCAGATAGGTCACTCACCACAAAAACATTTTCAAACTGTGGGAAACACTGACTCTTGCCATTAATGATACTTGTAGCACATATCTACTGTACAAATCCAGTGTATTTAAATCAGTACAGTAAGGTATAGGTAGCTGAGCTGATATGATGGTTGCTAGTGAATACAGTTGCCCTATTGTTTTGTCCACAGTTACTTAAAATAAGCAGATTCAACCTCCATATCAAAAAGGGATGTCATCAAAACTTGTTAGGTGCATCTTTTCCAAACAAGCAACTAAGAGCATGTTCAGGGCTGCAGTCCAAACCACAAATTATAATCATGTCTGTTCAGTTCTGGTGAGACGGTTGAGTTGGTGAGATGATCTTTAGACCAGCTGTTTAATGCCACCATTTCCTCCAAGCAAATGACTTCCAATATGGCTGCCAGAGTGTGCGTGACATCACCTGAAGGTCTCCACAGGCGGCCTCTGTGATCAAACACTGTGTGTGTGTGTGTGTGTGTGTGTGTGTTTTTTTTTTGTTGTTTTTTTCAGACAAGTTTCCACTGTGTAGGTGGATGCGTGGGAGGCAGCCGGAGGAGGGGTTTCCTCTGAGGTTGGCATCCCCGAACACAAAAAAAACACAAGAGAAAAGGACTTCCCCCTGCTTCTGTAATGACACAGACAGGCACGAATGCACACACACACACACACACACACACACACACACACACACACACACACACACACACACACACACACACACACACACACAAAACCTCTGTGTTTCTGTCAGCCTGATGTTCAGTTTTGAATTCATTTTAATTGATGTGCAATAGTAAGAGCACACAAAAATGCATTGTAGAATTTGTCAAGACTTGACTTTAGTCTGTAGTCTTGCTTGTAGTAGAATCCTCTAACTTGAAATGATCCCAATAGGAGATTATTTCTTCTTCTTCTTTTCCTTTTCCTTCTTCTTTTCCTTCTTCTGCTTCTTCTTCTTTTCCTTCTCTTTCATATTGTACCAGGTTTCAGTGGAGCCTTTCATAATGCAACCATACAGTATGCACAGTCTCTGCCTGCATAGCAAGCATGCTTACATCAGCACCCTGGGTTCACTCTGAGGTTATGGACTGCTAATCCACATGGGGGAGGCAAAGCCAATGTGATGCTGGAGCAGAACATTTAAACATGGCCACCATGTGGGAGCATGTGCTTTTATATATTCTTCAACAGGGCAAAAAGCTTAATAATTATTCCTGCCAGATTCTGCTCTAAACCTTCTTCCATTTTCATCTGTTCACACAGGCAGTGAGAAAAGTTTGGACTCCACATTTTCATATGGCAGATCAGTATCAGTTTGCCCTTTGCATTGTCACACGTGATGCTTGTGTAGTGTATAATACACTGTCCCATTAATGTTTATATGCGGTCTCCAGCCCGGCAATAATGTCGCTCTGGAGAGAAGCGCTGAGCAAGTTTTAATGTTTTTTATTTCAATCAAATATTTTTTTGCTATTTTAAACACAGACACTGTTGAACTACAGAACAGCACTACTGATGTCAGCCAGGAAACGTGATCTCACACACAAACACACACACACACACACACTCACACGCAAGACACCTGCGTTGTTGGTTTACACTAGATTCACTCGCTGATAAACTTTTGTCATGCGGCAGCCAGGTGCATAATGACACTGTGTGTGTGTGTGTGCTACCACATCACTCATACACACTTCTCTGTGGGAAGAAAAACACTCTACGAAACACAAGACACTCCTGAGGAAGTGCAGATGAAAAGGACACATGTAGACACTTCCACTCACAGCCAGATACTGTATGTTCCCTCATGAAATCTTCATGTCACTTGTCTTATAGACTTTATTTATTATCTGTCTTTATTTTTTTCTCTGACTTGTATCTTATTTGTTATTTTGTAGTATTTCAGCTGTTATGTTTACTCCAAAACTACTGTTGTGACTGTCAAAAACTGAACAATACTGTTTACAGAGTATGAGTAAAAACAGATTCAGAGTTTCCAGTACATAACGGTGCAGGACAGTCACATTGTAGCACTGTCTGTGTTTACATGCTTGAAGTATTCCCTCATGGGTTTGTTCTGATGGGTATAAACAGTCACACCATAACTGGATTACTGAAACTTGTAAACTCTGACTGTAGTTCTCTAAAGTGAGATGATAACCCTTAAATTAAACAGGTTACAGTCGTGTGGAAACATGGTGATGCTGTCATGTTTTTGGGTACAATATATTCAGTGTTATGCACCCTTCCCTTGCAAAAGAAGGTGGTCCTTGTATATGTTGCCAGATGCTCGCAAGATCAACTTTATGTTCAAACTTTATTTTACAGTAGTGTGAACACATTATCAGCAATGGGCTTAAAGTGAGATCTAAGACTTTTAAAACCCCATTTTCTCACAATTTGGAATTCTTAATTTTCTATGCACTGCAGTCCACTGTCAACCTAAGAGAGATGCAGAAAGCCACGTGCTTCCTCTTTTAGCCCAACTGGGCTATTCTTCCAAGAGTCCTCAACATAAAAACATCACTTTAATAGAAACAAACAGAAACAAACAATATTCGTACAAGTTCTGTTCCATTCCATTATCTATATCCGCTTATCCTTAGAGGGTCGCGGGGGGGCTGGAGCCGATCCTAGCTGAAATGGGGCTAGAGGCGGGGTACGCCCTGGACAGGTTGCCAGTCAATCACAGGGCTATTTGCACAAGTAAAACATGTAAAACCCATAATTAGCCCATACATTGTGCAGGACACACACAAAAAACATTAAACGAGAGTGCAACAATTCATGACCTGTAACAGCAGGGAACCCACCTTTATATACAATTAACTGTATCATTATTAACTCCATATGTCTATTGTCTCACATAGATTAACTTAAGATATTTTTTAAAACTATTCATAGCCATTACCCTAGTAGTGTCAGGTAGTTTATTGCACCTTTGACACACCTGATAAGCTAATGGACTTTTACCAAGGGTTTGGGGTCGGGTTTGAGCAAGATTGTAGAGCTGCCAAGCTTTTCTCAAAGTTGTTCTGTGGTCCACTGTTTCATACATGTTTCTCTTCTCTGTTTGCTCCAGTTTACAATTCAAAATAATGGGGAACATCTTTAATAAATGACGCTGTTTCTCTTCAGTTGTTGCAAATCTGGGACAAGGTGATGATTATAGAGCAACAGATTCATCTCAGAGTGATGCCTCCTCCAGCCACAGCTCAGGTAACAACAGACTCACACAATCAAAACAATCAACGTTTCAGGGTGCACAATTCAAACTGAGGAAACAACAACAACAAAAAAACAACTTTGTTGGTAATTTCACTCATTAACCCTGTTTTTCATGCAAGATTTTGAATGCCACCATTTGTAATAGACTGCTGTCATCATTTATATTCCTCTTTTTTACAATTCTCAAAAGACCCATGCCTGCAGTTTAAAGTGGTTGACGTAGTGTGCACACTGAAGATTCAGAAGGTCTGCGCTGACAAAGGAGTGTAACTTTATATACTTTATTTTTTATTTTTTTTATCACTTTACCAAAATGAGTGCAGTACCTCACAATCTATGGGTCAAGAGCAGGGCCATGGAGACACATTTGGTAACACGCGTGATTTATTCAAACCAACATCAAACCTATTCATGTGTTCACTGTATCAGCCCAAAAGTGTAAGAGATCACGTGACAGTTACAGTAGCTAAGATCGGTCAACAGGTACGATTTTGTCCTATAGTAAAAATGTTACGTTCACCATAATGTGGAATGTTGAATTAATTAATTATGCCAGTCTAAAAAGCTTGTGGACTGCTTGCCTCGTTCGGGACTGAAAAGTATTAATGTTGAAGCTCAAACACATTCAATTCAGTAGGACTTTCAGCCTTTTTATGAGTTTTCACACGTTTAACATTATTCTTTAACTGGACTAACCCTCAGCGCTGGACTGTGCCAATTGTCAGATGGCACCGATGCTGTGTATAGAAAACAGGTAATTAGATTTAAATGGTTGTTGCCTTATTTTGAAGTTGGACTGATAAAAAGTTAAAAAGCTAACCTGGACTGAACTGCTTGTCCTTATTTGATAAGTAGAAACCTATCTAGTCCTCGTGTTATGTTTCCATCTCTTCATGAATTTTTAAAAAAGGGGATCACACGCCGTATTGACACACTGATTTCAGCCACGCAGCACAGCTGTTTCACCATCAGCAGTGTGACTAAAGTCTGGGTTAAATGTAAAATATTTATAGGATTTAAAATGAAAAGATTTAATTGGAATTGTGCGTCTCTCTCCTTTTAAATGCAAAATATCACCAGCAGCTGCTGGCATGAATTTCAAAATGAGACATGAAATTAAGATTAGGACAGTGGAGGGATCACACAATCCTTGCCCTCAACATGCCCTTGAGCACTGCAAATAATTCAAATTATGATATTTTTTAAATCTGTGATCATGTTGTAGAAGTTAAGGTTTAGTAACTGTTTGTCACTAAACACAATACTACATTGTTTCCCTTTAAAATTTGGAATATACAGTATATGCTGCACTGCCGCCAAGATACCCAGGGACACTCATGTTCGGTCACAAGGCTTCCCCGCTCCACTTGACATTTGAAAGTGATTTGTCGACCGCTGAAGCCAGAATGCATTAAGAGACCACTCGCAATGCGGATAAATCCGATTTTTCTCGCATTGAAGACAGGCGGGAGATTCAGCGGGCCTGTTTGCTGGTGGTGGTGGTTCACAACATATTTGGAGATATAACGTTGTTAACTCAGTACATCTGAATAAAAACAGTCATGAGAGGCAAATAAATCACATGTTCAGGTCAAGTGAGAGCACCATGTGGACATTTATATCTAAATGGGTCTGGCTTAAAATAATTCTCATCAAAACAAGGTCAAGGGCAAGGAGAAGTGGTGTTTCTGCTAGATGAATGGCTCTCAAAGTGTGGTCCTGCAGCTCCTGGGGGGTCCAGCATAGTGGCTGAGTTCATAAGAATATAATAATGATCTTTATTTATAAAGGACTTGCAACAACAAAGTTTAAGTGTTTTGATTGACACAGCAACACATACTCAAAGAATGAAGGCAGTAATAGAGCGCAGCAATTAAAAAAAGGAAGAAACTAAGAGAAAGAGGACTAAAACAAACTAGAGAGTATAATAGGAATAAAAGGATAAACAATGAAAAAGAGTAAAAATAGAGTATAAGGAGTATAAAAAATGATTTAGGTTAAACATATCAGAATTAAAAGATGTAGAAAGGTTTAAAGAGGTTTGAAAGTTTAGAAAACAAGACACATCACATAAAGTCATGTCTATAAAAGTTTTATGAGATCATTTAAAAGATGTTTTTGATTGTACGAGTTGTATCCCCTTTGGAACACCACAGCAATAAAATAAATTAATTTTTTTTCAGTTTGATGTCACTCCACTTATCTTTTGGCATTTTGTCAACGCAACAATTATAACCTGACACATATCACTATTACTCTGCTCATGCCAACGCCGTTAGCTGCCGCAGCTTCCTCCACCACCCTAACCTCCTCCTTATGTGCTTTATTTCTTTTGGTATTGTTGATTTAATATCTTATATTTTTTCTTATATTTAATATCTGTGTTAAAAGGGAGGATTAGTTCACCAGCAAAATCCTCGTTGCTGCTTGGATTCTGTGAGACCTCAATCAAAGAATAGAGCCTTTTCCACCAAATCTAACTGTATAACCATTTGCTATAAATTGTCAATTCCTTGATATAAGTTTTTTTGTTGTTTTTATTAATTGGCAAGTGTAGCAATAGCCTGAACTTAAAGAAGCTCTGGACGCTGAAGAATAATTGTGGATGTTTAGGGATTCCAACTTCTGCTGCAGTTCGTTTTTCACAATTAATTTTGGCCATAGTGTTTGTTTCCTGTCAATAATATGCCGTTAAACACAACACAATGAATGCCACTCACTGAAATTTTACAGTGTTAGGGACATTAGGGAGTGTGATTACTACATTCCAAGTAAATTACTCTTATTTACCTTAGAGGGGCGCTATTAGTTTAGTTTCGTTTACTTGTATTTTGCTGTAACATGAGATACAGATGCATTACCACTAAATGTTGTCACATTTTTGAATTGGACTGATCTTTGAGAGGGGACAGTATGTGTCAGATACCATTTACATGGTATAATAATGCATCTACCTCTGCACTCCAGTAAAGTGACACTAACTGACTAAAGTACAGTTGGGGGAAACAATTTGTATTTGCACACACACATTTTTCAATGCGGACATTTGTATTGTTGACAGTACAGCGCTGCATGTGGCCTTCTGATCACCTTCCTGGTGGCAGAGTTCCTGGAGCTTGAGTTCTCTCTCTCTCTCTCTCTCTCTCTCTCTCTCTCTCTCTCTCTCGCTCACACACACACACACACACAAAATTTGTTCACAAAGGAATGTCTGATATATGACTAATGCAGCATTAATCTGTAAAATTTGAAATGTGACGCTCATAATATTAAGACTGCATTCTCAGAACAGCCTCACACCATTATCACACATACACTAGTAACAGATCATGTATTTTTCTCATAAACCACTCAATAAGTAATTTCTTAGAAGTGTGTTATGTGTGTGTGCATGTGCTCTTCACCCAAAATACACTACTTCAGAATGTGCAGGGATTTTTTTGTGTGTTTTTTGAGAGTGTGACCAATTTGAGTTTTAGACCGTGGGAGGGAGGACATTTTTGGAAAGTGAGGACACTTTTGGCCGGTCCTCACTTTCAGACCGTCAAAGGGCTGTTTGAGGGTTCAGACTTGGTGTTAAGGTTCAGGTTAGAATTAGGTTTAGGTTAGGTTAGAAGAGAGATGGACAACATCCCAAGTGGAAAAAAAGGGTTAGGGTAAGGGTTGGGGTTAGGCATTTAGTTGTGATGGTTAGGGGCTAGGGAATGCATTATGTCAATGAAGGTCCACACAAGTATAGAAATACAAACGTGTGTGCCTGCATGAGGGCGGTTATACATGTGCTTTTTGTGATTTATGTTGCTGTAAGTTGTCACTTCAAATTTTTTTTCTTATAGCCGTTCAAGGTAAAGAAAACCACACAATTTTTCACACCTTTAAGACCATAACCTTTCCAGTGTTTTTTCTTCACCCTCCCACACACACACACACACACACACACACACACACACACACACACACACACACACAGGTAACGATGAGGTAACGGATAGAAAAGAGAAGAAAAAGAAAGAAAGAAAGAAAACACAAAGAAAAAGGGAAAAGATAAGCTAGGTTGGGGTCAGGTTTGCTCTTTGAAACAGCCAGTGTGAAAGGGGATTTGTGTTTAAATATTAAAACCTCACAGTGTGCATGAAACAAAAGATGAAAAACAAACAAGGTTAAGAAAGAAACACAAAAAGAAATGTAAAAGGTGTGCTGCTTTGTTGTGGCAGATTTCTTTGTCTTGCAGGCTGTTGCCTTTTCTCACCTGCTGTTTTATGTTCACCACAAGAGGTTTGATTATAACTATATATAACTAAGAAACTTACTGTACTTCACAGAGTGATGGTGACTCAACTCAAACTTTTGAAACACATACACTGCAGGATGTTTTCCACTATGTTTTGATGGTAATTCTCAATTACACATTACACATGTTCTGTATATGAATGTTGTTAAACCTTTTCACTCTTGTTTTGTCATGGTATACTATACTCTGCTGTTTTCATTATTAAAAAATGGAAGATTGTGCTCAGAGTCAATGCTACCTACGAAAATAACAAAAAAGCAAAGAAGGTGCAATAGTTATTCCTATGAAAACATATTTCTTCTGTTTGGGTTTTCTAATCCTGCATACCTTCTTTATGCTGCTCCATACTACATATGTTCTGCAGTTGTAATGTCAGATATATTGTATTGTTACATCATATATAATGCTGTTTTCTTCTCCTGCAGCCTTAGATTTATAGCTGAAAGGACCGAATTTTCCTTCTGGCGTCATAAAATTAATAAATCATAAGTTTAATCAGATACTTAGAATTAAGACTGTTATTTGTGTTAAAATGTTTCTCTATTTTTTCAGATTTTCTACATAAAGTAAATTCACTACATTCAAGTTTGTAGACTGAAAATCTTTGAAACTTCAGTTGCTTCTTAATTAACTTTTTTTTTCCTTTTTTTTTTTTGGTGCAGTGTAATGCATAATTCCTGTCCAGTGTTTCTGTATTATAGTGCTTGTACATTTTGACCTTTGACCTCTTGTGGTGATCATGTTTATTTAGCCCCCTGTGTGTTTCTGCATAGTTACCCTGGAGCAGTTTGCTTTGGCTGTTGAACGGTGCCTACAGCGCCTTGTTAACAAAGGTATGTTTGTGTGTGTGTGTGTGGGCAGGTGGGCGTTATGTTTCTGTGTCTGTTTCACATTGTACATGCAATATGCATGTGTGCCCCTCTCAGCATGTTGTGATTGTGTGTGCCACTGTGTTTTGCATTTCACGTTTTTGTTTTGTTTTGTTTTGGTTTTTTTTTTGGGGGGGGGGGGTGTTCTTGTTGTGTGTATATGTTAGTATGGTTTTGTAGAATATTGTTTGTGTGTTTGTGTGTGAAACCAGTTTTCCACTCGTCTTCTGTCTCTCAGACTCGTAGAGGAAACCTTGAGTTCTCATTTTGAGTCAGCCCACTGTTCTCTATGGAAACTTCACACACACAATGACACACACACACATGCAAACAAAGAGACATGGCACATGATGGAACATGGCGTTAACATGTGTGCATATGTCAGGTTTGTTACTGATTTTAAAATATATATATAGATCTAAATATAACAAATGAAGACTACTGCCACAATAAAAAATGTATCATGTTAAGAGTTTTAAGTTCTTTGTTGCAAAAGTACTCATAGTTGCCTCCACTAAATGACTGAAAGCAAAAAAGTTTGAAACACTAGGCACAATTTTGTACTATGAAAGGTGTGGTCACACCCTGAGTTTGAAATGAAAACCTTATTTTGTTGCGTTTGTCTTTGGGTTCTTCGTGCTCATCTGCCTATTTGCAAGCAAAATGAGGTGCCCAGAAGTCACATGCCTCCAACAGTGCTGGTAACCTGTAATCCAAGCAAATCTGTGTAACTTTCCATCTTGCCCAAGGGACAGTTTGTCTCTTCTTTAGACTGGGCTAATGCACATTGAGCAGACTTTATTTTGTTCTGCTCACCTTCCCCAGCAGTGTTTGATTAACACTGTGGCTGTCATAAAGAACTTGTCAGAACCATGGCAGCTTCAGGAGGGAAAGGAGAGAAGGAGGCTATCGCTGCCTTATACCAAATATTACAAAGAGAAATATAACTTGCTGTGAGGCGACAGTGCTAACCACTGCACCACCGTGCCGCTGGTTCTGGGTTCGCGCTGGCCGGCTGGGGCCCTTCTGTGTGGAGTTTGCATGTTCTCTGCGTGTCCGCGTGGGTTCTCTCCGGGCACTCCGGCTTACTCCCACCATCCAAAGACATGCAAGTTAGGTTAATTGATGATTCTAAATTGTCCGTAGGTGTGACTGTGAGTGTGAATGTTTGTCTGTCTCTATGTGTGTCAGCCCTGTGATTGACTGGCGACCAGTCCTGGGTGTACCCCGCCTCTCGCCCAATGTCAGCTGGGATTGGCTCCAGCCCACCGCGACCCTCTAAGAGGATAAGCGGTATAGAAAATGGATGGATGGATGGAAATATAACTTGCCACTTAGTGAGACATTTATTCACAACTAAGCTGTCATATTACGGAGTAGTTGTCAGTGGAGGGTTTCTTGTCTGTCTGGCAGGAGGTGGCGGCAGGGAAGAGTGGGTAGGAAGATGTCCGTTGTTGTCCGATAACATCTTAGCAGCAGACTGGATTGCTGATAACTGTCTGACATCAAATCCACACACAAGTCACGCAAAGCAATACCACACGAAAGCAGCCCACAGTGATGATACACCTTGCATGTCCAGACCAATCATGTTATATGCATTATTGAGAGTTAGATAAAGTCAGCCACACTGACCAGTGCAGAGCCGCACACATTTAAACTACAGATGACGAGACAATGTCAACAATTGGAATTTATTTTTAACTTTGAATTCTTTTGTAAAGGCTGTCATTCATTGCAGCAATGGAAATGTTATAAGATAATGGTTGATAATCTATCAGGATTTTGATTTCCAGCAATGTTTCCAAGCATGGCGAACTGCACCTGTCTCCTACTCATAATCCTGTGCATTTTGGTTTCATTTCCTGTAATTGGTTGATTTTAATATTTATGCAGTAATATTATTGGTGTATCTCTGTATGTGGGGCTAAAACCCCACCAGACCCTCTGCAGGGGGAAACACCGAGTGCACATTCTACTGTCTCTGCTCTCTTTCATCTAAATATCTGCATCCTGCCTCTGAAATATCATGTTTTTGTTTTTTTTAAGGGGGTTGGGGTGGGTTTTATTTTTCCCCACATGTGTTTAGATGAGTATGTATGTGTGTATGTGTGTGAAATAGAGCAAGAAAGTGAGCGAAATGGCAGGTTTCACCTTTGGTTTTACTGTAATGTAGAGCAGAAACGGTGTTTCAGGTGAGAAAATGTCACAAAGTCATTTTGTTGAAATTAGGTGACTCCTCCCTCACTAACATCTGCTGTAGTCTATTTTGACATTTCATGACATATCATTGTAGTGCAACATTTCCTTTTGCAGCATGCTTGATGTGTATGTTTTTTAAACTTCAAACCTGCAGGTGTCATGGTTTTTGGTTGTGTTTTGGTTTGTTAACATGTGAAGTGCCGTGTTTTACCTGTACTGGTAAAAGGTGATGTAACTGAGTTTTCACATGTAAATCAGGTACTGCCAAAATTTGCATTAGAGGTCAAATGAACAGTGTGAAAAAGATTTGAATATGTACAAAAAGCCCACGTTTACTGAGTATGTTTTCTCTTTTCTTGTAATGCCTCGTTTCCTGTCACTTTGCTCAAGAACACACTGAAGGTTTCAGTGTTCTCCAAACTAACTAGTTTGTTCGATGTGTCTTCCGACTACGTCTATAATGTTTATACCTGTTCAGAATGGCCACACTTGAGGGTGGGGCGAAAACCCTGCCGTCATAGCCTCCTGTCTGGATCTTCTCTCTCCAAGAACTCTGTGTAGTCTTGGAGACTTGTAGTCTTGATGCGATTAATCGTACAAATGGGGATAACGGCGCTCACTTTCGGACAGTCTCTGCTCAAAGGCATTCATGGTGTTTCACTCATGATTCACGGCTCTACAGACTTTCATTCAGAGAAAGAATCCTTTGTTTTCTGTGTTTTGAAGTGCTTGCTTCCATTTATTTCTATTTTCCGCAAAAGGCCTTTTTCATGGAAGACATTTTGACATCTCACAGTAGGAATAGCACAGGTGTAAATAATAAAATTAATGATGGCTCAATTCCATTTAGCTGCCTGTTTCAGGTTCCTGGTATTGTTCATGCTGTCTCACTTTCATTGGAGATGCTCCATTGTTGACTTAATCAGAAAGATATATACTCATATATAAAATATGTTATTATATTTTTTTATATTACAACATATAAAAATACACGTTACGTGGTTACTATGAATATGGGGTTAACAGTGACGTTGTAAGGGACAAAAGCTGTTACGAATGAAGAGTTTCATAAAGGGACTGCATTACCAAAACTTTATCCAAAACATCCAAACTTGGATGAAAGCACCTACAGTAGTTGCACAAAGGAAAAGCTTTCACAACCATATTTTGTTGGACAAACAGATGAAAACATTTACAATAGACAGATCAACTCATTGACTTTTCACAGATTACTGAGTCAGATGTGATAATGTCTACACAAAGTGTGTGTGTGTGGACCACACAGTGTGTTTTTCCACTCTTTGCTTTGACCTCATGTGGCAGTTGAGACTATCGCACACGAGCACTGTAGAGACCATCTATTAGAGCAACCATGTCTATTTTTCCATTTCCTCTGTTCACACTGAGCTGAACTCTCTAACCACATGCTTTTCTTTTCCAATAACCAAATTGACATTCTACTCACAAAACGCAGTTCAGTGTGTTTCTGTCGCACACCACTGTCAGTTTGAAGATTTGCATGTGAACTGTCCACTGACTGAACAATTTAATATCTATGCTGTTTTGTTGCCGATGACAACACAATCTGTTTGTTTTGATGCAGCATCTTTAATTCAGATAGACGGAAATGTAACTTTAACTTCAACCATATGATCTTACAGAGAAGAGAGCTTGAAAACACCAAAACATGAAGATGCAACAGACAAGTAGAGGCCAGTCAGGTAACATTTAGAGAAAAAAAACTAAGAAACAATTGCCAACTTCATAAAATATACGCAGAAATTCTAATTTCAGTGTCCTTCCGAAGTCAACACATGAATAAGGTTCACAATGCTGGAAACAAGTCAACTTTAGTAGCTGTTCTTGGTCTTTTCATCATATCACATGATCTTCATCAGCGGCGTTTGCCAAGTTGTCATGGAATTGAAAATGTAAGCACTTTAAGGACTCCTCGTTCATGTCCATGTTCGTTCTTGACCTCGGAAACTGCAGTTGAGAAATCTCATTGCAAGGTTCATTTAGTAGCTATTCTGGAGCTTTCAATCATATCACGCTGAGGAAGAATGAAATGTACTTTAATTGAATTTGTGGCTTGTCTGCACAGAAAGTGTTCCAGCCATGTTTCTGACTCATGCATGTCTGACGGAACACATACGCGCCTATTTTAATCAATCCAGCTGTCTACAGAGGCCGCATAACGGCTCACGTTTCACTTGCACTATACGTGTGTAGACCCGAAGTGTATTTTTACGCTTCAAGTCTATTTTCTTCCGGTTATACATGCGTAACTGCAGTGATTGTGTGTTAGGCTCTGAATGCTGCCAAAGCGCAGGGGACCTACACTCAGTACTGTGCTTCAACGCAGCCTTTGTAGACACAGGTGGAAAACTGATGCTGCTGCTCTGCTAACATGCTGTTCATGCTACGCCTCCTGTGTGGACACGATGTAAATCAACTTTAGATTTTTATTTTAGGCATGGAGCATCTAAAAAGCCTTTAGAGTGAATTTGACACTCATCATATTTTCGCACTTCCTCTGACATTTCCACTGCAGTGCACTGCAGAAGAAAGTTGCAAGCATCAAGGAGGAACCTCAGTAGACCTCTGAATTTCACTAACCTAGCTGAAGTGCATCTCCATTATTGTTAGCAAATGGGAATTAACCAGCTTTATCTGATAGATGAATATATTTTTACATTCTCAGCAGGTTAAACGTGGAATTACAGTAACCTGTGTCAGACGTTCAAATCCAGTCAGGATAAACTGTTGCTAACTCTGTTAGCAGCAGCTTCCCTAATTCCACTACCTAGGAAGAATGTTCAAAACAGTCCCTTCGTTACTACGAGATTATGATGTACGTTTGACAAAATAATGCAGATTATATGTTGACTCAGAGGTTTTATCTGTCTCAAGTGAGTTTCAAGTCTTTGCACGCTGATTTTCATAGCGTGTTGACGTGAAGTGAAGCCATGGGCAAATGTTGGAAATCTATCTAACAATCTGAACAATTACAGCATGTTTTGGAAAATGGTTGGCAGTGAGGTAAAATGCATGTGAAACTGGCACAACCACTGTTGTGGTCCTTAAACATCAATAAGTTATTACTACATTGACTTTGAGATGTTAACGTAGTGTACCACTGGGTGTTGGTGTTGCTGCAGTTCCTGTTGGATGCCAGTAGGAGTCTGTAAAGCTAAGACATCATGCCTATTTAACAAAATCAAAATGCTGCTTTGAATGCCTGCGATTGCTATAAAATCAATCCGGTTCAGGGACTTGAAAATGGTTTGAAGCTGCCATTGCCTTTGATCTCATTGGCTCCGACATAACTGCACAATCATATATGTAATCAATTAGGTGAAACAGGGAAACTTTTGCTGTCATACTGATTAGAGTATCTGGCTGCTGAATGTTTGCCATGTAATCCACAGTTGTCAGGATATATTAAGCATCTTGGCTAGCAGTCTGTTAGGCCAGGTTAACAAAAGGCCAGCAGCCATCATAGGTTTATATGGGCTCTGGCATTAGTAGACAGTCGGCCATGGTTAAATCAGATTCACAGTGGCATTTTTAGTTGGCTACATTTTGGTGTTTTTAGATAGAAACACTTAGCTTAGACTTCAGACTAGTTATTTCCTCTCAACAGAACATACATGCATGTCAGTGGTCAGCTGGTCATCAGCTGTAGTCCCTGTGGTGCAGATTTTAAAAGATGTGAGGCAGCATTTCTGTTGGTCTTATAGTCAGTGCTAGTCATTGAGGTCTGTTGAGTGTCAGGACCTGAAGGATAAACGGTGTGCTGAATGGACTCCAAACATGACAACACTACAGCACAGTATTTAACTAGCCGGCTGCATAACATAAGGTGTGTGTGCACAAGAGTGTGTCTGTCACTACTGTTTGATCACAGCAAAGTGAGAACAACTGTACTACCAGACTGCTGGAACTGATCAACAAGCAGAGTAAACACACACACACACACACACACACACACACACACACACACACACACACACACACACAAAAACACACACACTCACATGCATGCAGCAATGTTTTTCAGTCAGCACAATGTATCCTGTTTCACAATAGAGTACCAAATGGAAATGAATAAAAAGAGATCCAGGCAGCGTTGTAAGATAAAGATCGAGAGACGAAACAGATGGAGTGATAGGAAAAAGGAACGAGATTAGTTGGGCTTTTAGATACAGATTTCTTACAATGGACATTGTGCCATGCATTCAAATAAGCCTCATCCATTTCTGTGCAGTGGGCAAATCAGTAAACAAAGCAATGTAGTGTGTCAGAAATTTTTCAGGCTATTCAAACTCCTAGTGGATTAAGGAACACGGTCATGCAGCAACGAATTGCAACTGTCAATTTCTAATTGATGCAGAAGACAATAGCTGTTTTCGAAACCGCCTACTACATACTACAGACGAACGCAGTATGCAGTATACTACATATTGCATTCATCGGTAGTATGCAGTATGAAACTGTTATTTTGCAGTATGCTAGGCCAGGCTTAGCCGGTTTCCAATAGCAAACCACCGCAATAGCATCCTCTTAAGCTCTGAAAATGAAAAGTAATAACTGTAGCCTTGTCACAATTTCAGCTTGCACATGAGTAAATTAGAAATAAATGTTATAAGTGGTACTTCTGTTTATATTCCTCCCTGTCAACCATTGGCGCGGTAGTGTTGCTGTCTGCCATTTCAACAATGGTGACTGTGTAAATAAAGTTGAAAAAACCACCAAAAAAACCCAATGGGGACCGTTCCACCGCAGTTTTGAAAACAGCCACTGACACGCTGCAAGGTCCAGCAACAAACACCACAACAACACAGACAGATCTTCCAGGTAACGCATCTAAATCTGAAGGTCTCTTGACTGTAGAATTGCGCAATGAAGATTCTATTGTTACGACAAGACCCGCAGTAATTTAATCTCATGCTACGTCACAGTCATAACGAAGAACAGTATAGTGATATATAGAATAACAAGAGCCTTATCCTTTAAACCGACTTTCTCCGGGATTTTTGTCCATACACATGGTATAGGAAATAGGGGGGGAATGCATATGAGCTGAGTTCTTCTAAACAAGAAAGCAGGAATTGTTAAACTACAGAGTGTGTGCTTTGCAAATGGTATTTCTGAAATCCGCACGTCTGTCTCAAAATTTAAGAGATAACTCAAAAAAAAAAAAAAAAACCCAGCTCATATACAAAGATTTGATTTAACTTTACCCACAGTGTTTGTACTGATATTTGTGTATGTAAGTAAACCTGTTAATCCTAAAATATTGTATTTTCTTGTCTAGTGTGGCATATGTAGGACAACATTTGAATGCCATAGCTCCACATTAACAGTGTTAGTTTTTAAGATTAAGGTCGCCATTGAAAAAATTCTGTCTTTTCTTTTATTGGTATGTTCAGTTTGTTCAAGTTGAAGTAATAACATTAAGACATTGACAAGGATTGATACTTCAATGAGTACTTTTGTTTCTTCATTATAATGATTTTTTGCATTCAAGCTTGCATGTGATGTCTTGGCTCTCATCAATTGCAGCCTTTATGAAAGTCTGCACAACCCAAATAATAAGAGTATTTGTTCACAATCACCCACTTAACATTAAAACCATGACAGATGGGAGCAATGGGCATACATCTCCAATGTCCATGCATGAGATCCAGATCAGGAAAAAATATATATATCCGAGTCACATGTGAAGAGAAAACACTCAGAGTTCAGTTGCAGTGTGAGCAGAGCCAAATTGACTGACATTATGGACAAGTAGAAGCATCTGTGTGTGTGCGTGTGTGTGTGTGTGTGTGTGTGTGTCTGTGAGAGAGAAAGAGAGAGACACATAGTTGTGACCTCTCACAGCATGGTGTTAGGTCTTCAGAGTCACAGTGCTATTGTATCCTGACCTCTCACATTACAATCAGTCAATATTATTATGTACACACTCTCTCTCTCTCTCTCTCTCTCTCTCTCTCTCTCTCTCTACTGGTCCAGGTGGTCAGTATTGTCTTATTGGAGGAGGAGGGGGGTCATGGTTCACTGCATGGGAACCGACCAGTAGTCAATATCTGTTTTAAAACACACACACACAATTTCTGCAATTTGCTCTAATATTTGTGTTGTCCATTTCTAGCCTTTTCTGGAGATTTCAGCCTCATCTCACGGTCTTCATCAGCAAATGGGTTTTTGCTCAGCTGCCATGGAGTTGGACGTGTTATGGTCACTGATATTGCATTTTTACTATGTTGCAGCTATTAGTAGTAATTAAGCAGTAGGTGGCAGTAAAGAGGACCTTAAACTGGCTTATGTGAGTGAACTGTTGAGGTTAGATTTTTTTGCCTCTCTGAGCCTGGGGAACTTTGAGGGGGTGAAAGGGGAGGTTCTCTTCAAGGTCTGAGTGAAGAACAACAACATGACTGTACTGAGAGGTATCATGGCGCATCAGTGGCAGTGGGCGGAGGATGGCATAGTTAAGGTGGAGAGTGCTACATGGAGCCTTGGCAATAAATGTTTTTTTGTTCAAACTGGGTTAAAATGTGGGGGAGGGCTGCGTATTTTGTGACACACTTAAGTCTGATCACCATGTATTTATTGACGGTAAGCATGTATTGTGCTTCTGTGGTGTTTAACATTGTGTGTGTGTGCTTGGTTTTAATTTTTTTTAACACTGGTGCAAGTACATGTTTTAATAAAGGAGGATAAAAGTCAAAATGTTGTTAAGCTTGCTGGTGTCTTAATCACCAAAACTACAATTTGCAGTGTGCATATTTTTTTTTATCCTTTTCACATACAAACATGTATCTTAGTCTCTTTCTTAGCGTTTTATTATTACATAATCTTGCTTAACTTTTTTTTCTGTAAGGTAACTGTTAAAAATGAATATCTGTGCACATTCATTTAAGTAAAGTGCAAGTGTCTATATGTAGACTGTGTCCACCATTGTGAACAAGTTGTTTCACACTCAGTTGTCTCTCAGTAAACACTGCGTTCAGCAGCCTGACTCACCCATTTTTAACGCTTCTCTGACTTTCACAACTGGGTCAATATGCTGTAATGAAGCCTCTCCTGAGGCGACACAGACATGCTGATGATAGAGATTTACATCTACATTTTACACATGATCGCAACAGTTAAGCGTCTTTTTGTTTATTACCAACATTACCAGCAACTACTGTGGTTGTACATGTTTCTCAATAAGGAATTTAGGGGAGTGTACTGCCACTGTATCTATAGAAACTCTGATGGGCAGATTTAATGGGTAAACGGGGAAGTATTCATCATCTCTTCGTCTGAATTTATCTAGTCATCATGACACAGTTGTTCTGAAATTACCCTTAAATTAACTCAGGGCTGCTGAATGATGCCATAAAACTTCATCGGGTTTTGATGTTCCAGCAGTGTGGGGCTCCAACAATGATTTGCCTGTTTAAGCAAATTTGCAGAGGAGAGCACAGGCAACCACAAACGTCATTATAAAGCGGGAAACATTTAAATCCACTTCTACAAAATCAACCATGCAGAAAACCCTTCTTTCTTATCTTTGTCCTCTTTGTAAACTCAGCAGAAGTGGTAGTCGGTGGGAATGATAACACGACAAAGGCCAAAATGTGACACTTTCTATAAGGAACTAATGTTTAGGGGAGTGTACTGCCACTTTTAATTATACTTAGCTCATATGTTTAGTACTGGAATTAAACAACAGTGTATAAATCAAGTTGGTACAGTCTACACTGTCCTTGCAGAAATAAAATGAACCTGATATGAACCCTTTCCTTAATTCATTATACTCAACTTTTCCTTTTGTCGCTGCAAGTGCTTTTATTCCAGTTGTATGAGCGCACATTTTACATTGTATCATGGTTTGTCATTTAAAAAGACCACACGACAGACTACAGCCATGCTCGCAGCTCGTTTGGTACTTTGAGCTAAATTACTAAATAACATCAGTATGCTAACACATGCTCACAGTGACAATGCTAACATGCTGATGACTAGCAAGTATAATGTTCACCATGGTCACCAGTTACAAGCGAGCCAGTTTTGATATTTCCTTTTGTGTTTTGTGAGGGAATTACGTTGGTGGAGGTTGTGATTAATGGAGTGTGGGCTCCATCTTGCTTTTATGTGACTCCTTATTGAAGCCTTGATGTAGCGCTGACTAAGTAGGCCTACTTACACCCTGCCCACCACATTCACAGTCCAAAGAAATCCAACAGAAATCTTACAAAAATCTATGCATTGACTTGTGGGTCAGCGTGGTCCATCCCTTCAGTATTACTAATACTGAATACATTAAACAGAGCTCCAATCTGCCTAATGTACAAAAAGTAAAAAATAAAAATAGAAGCAGTAACAAGTTAACATTAACGAAGGCAGATATTTACAGCCATTCACACACATTTTCCCACACTCTGAGGAATTGATCGGTATTGATCACATGTAAATGATATTGATTGTCTCACCCTTTTGTCTGTCTGTATTGATTTGTGTGTGTCTGCTCATGTGTGTACGCATGTAGATCGGTGCTTCCTGCTGCTTCCAGGCGCCCATCACCACTCCACTCTCCGCCCACTCTGCCTCACCTCTGCCTCAGCATCACAGAGCCAGCGCTACCTGCAAGATGTGAGACTAGTTTGAATGCAGTAGTGACCATCCTGTAAGTGGAATATTGTTTCGTTAAGAATACTTGCCTTTGATAAAGCAGGAAAACAATTCCTATACAAATTTATAGTCAGTTCTTACATCATATTGTCATGGAACAGGTAGAACTGGAGAGATGATTTGTTGTTATGTCAAGGGATATTCATTTACACCAAGCCTTGACACTATACCAGCCACTTACAGCCTGTAACTTATAATTCATGCTATCGGTTGCCCACGCCAAAGAAGTTATGCTGGTCTTACCTGAGAGCTGATGACTCTGACTCTTCGCCTGGCGTGCTCTTGCGCATCGCCAACCACGCACTGATTTGTGAGCAGTCAGTGCTCGATGTTTGTTTCAGTTAATTTAGGTGTAAGAGCTATTTAATATTTGTTTGTTTAATTTGGCAGCAAGAGAGACAGCAGGAGCCACAATTTGTTCTGTCGTTCGCTCGCTTGCCAAGGCTAAACACAGCACAGGAATATGCAAAACTTCTGAATGGACTTTTGCCTGTGTACAATTCACCCTGTGCATCATTGGCCTTTTGTGTTCAGCAGCATAAGTTAAAGTTAAACTCTTAACCAGAACTATGTTTGAAGTGTCCTGCCATATGATTTTAAAGGACACTTACCAGCCAATCGGAAATGTGGGTAATAGTTCATAATGACACACACATCGAGGGACTACATACCTCACATATAGTGCAAAAATACACAGTGCAATATTTTATACAAAGCAGAGATCACTGTAATGTACCAGAGCACAATCCATAGTTGAAAAATATTGTTCACTGAATTTCCTCTGAGATTCTGTCTTCAGAAAGATAAGTATGGGATCAGCAAAGCTCTTAAGATGATTCATAACTGCAATAGTAGCTCATACTGGGTTCTTCTTTCATGCCAGCAGTCATAGTACAAGTGTAGGCGTCAGTTTCGTCCAAATTGTGAATGTGTCAATATTAAAAGCACATTGAGTTTTCTTAGATTGTGCATAAGGGGAAACATTTCCTTATAGGAAATGACATAAGACATGGGTGAACATACATCTACCTGCAACTTTGGAAAGCTACAAAGAGAAAGCCAAATGTTTTCCCAAACATGTATTAATACTGTTTTTTAATCAGTTTTACATAGTGAATGGTTATATTCAAAAATGTATTGACTACAGAGGCCTGTGTAGGCAATATACACAAGAAGCAAAGTAAAACCAACAAATCAGCAACCACAAGAAATAAGAGTCCAGGAATAAGTTTAATCCTGATAATAGAGAATTAAACATAATACAAATGAAGTAGTGGGCAGGATATCGTTGCTACCAGAGAGGTCATGACTCCAGGTGGCCCTATAGTTCCTGGCCTAGAAACACAGCTATAGACAGAGAGAACGCAGTGCACACAGTCACAGTGAGAGACAGCAATTGCATTTTTTTTTATTGAAATATTTTCGGTACTTGTTATCGCTGCTTTTGTTTCTGTCACTTTTAGTCTTTGGGCACCAGACACTGAAGTATTTCAGTGCCAGTACAGGCACGTGAGAGACAGGGGGAGACAGAGGAAAGAGAAAATAGCCAAGAGAGAAACCCCACCCACCAGTGGGTGGATCATGTTTTGGAGGAGGATCAGCTCAGAGCACAGTGGTAGAGTAGTGTAGCGTAAAAGACGAGGGGAGAGAGAAGGAAATCTTCTCACTGCAGACAAAAGCGCTGTTTCTGGCTGGAGTTTGTGCAGTACTGCAGTTTCCACGCTGAAGAGCCGGATTATTCAACCATTCCTCCCGGGGAAACTTCAGCACAAACTCTGGGATTTATTTCGCTTTTGACTTTCCCCCCCCACACTTTTAGAAGTTCATTTTTCGCACACTTTGGACCTGTGGATCCTAAATGGACTCGCATTGATATTATTTAGACATATTAATATTACAGCCAACTTATAATCGTGTTATTTTTGGAGCCAGCGGTGATGTCCCGCCACTGACATGCATCGTCCGTCCAGGTGAGTTGGGACAGAGGGAGTAGAGGTGTGTGTAGCGAGCGTGTGTTTGTTTTTTTTAAACAATTACTTTACAAAAACCCATTTTCCCTCTGTGCCGACTGACATGTCAGTTGTCACGCTGCAAACAGCCGCTATTATAACTCCTTAGTGTTTATTAGCAGTGTTTATAAAATACAGGAAATTAATAATAGCTTTGCTTTTGCATTGTAATGCTTTCTATTATTGTGAAATGTCATTGCAATCTTTCTGAAGAGTGTTTATCATGCGTAAAAGTGACTTCAAACCGAATTTAATTGACTTTACGGCGCTTTCTTTTCATATAATATTCCTGTAATACTCCTTTCAGAGTTTAAAGCGACCTTTTCCTAAGGAAGTTTCTTGTATTATACCTGCGAGGGCTTTAGGAGTATGTTAGTGCGTTTTGCAGTGATCCCCTGACGTTGCCGGTATGTTTGGCAACGCAGCGCACCGGCTTAAGTTCCTTTTATTAACTCCATAACCCATTAGTTGAGAGTAAACGGCATTTCACCCGGGATAACGGCTGTGTACTGAGTGTAAATGACAAGCTGTGCCTCTTTGTCTTCAGGGATGCAGAGGATAAGCTGCATTTTGTTTGCGGAATAGAGAGTGTGCAGGCATTAAGCACTATACATATTTCTAAATAATGTCAAGACTTATGGGACGATTATGTTTTATTTCTAATAGAAGAGCTGGGTTTTGTTCATAGGTGAGACTGCTTTGTTATGATCGAGGTCACAGAGTTCAGTCGCCTCTTAATGTCAGGTAGATTTTTAGGAGATTTTTAAGACCATTTCAGGCTTGTTCGCCTTTAGCTTTTCTGGTATTAACACTTGTGATAAAAGGCAATTACCCGACTGTAAAGGATAATGTTGCCACTTTATTACCAGTTCAGGAAACTCTTTTAGCCTAGTGTGCGCGCTGTCCTGTGGGAGGCGCACATGCACCACTTGGGTTTGAAGAAGAAAGCTATAGAAATCATAATCCAAGAGTAGCACAGCTGCTCAATTATTTTAATATCTTTGTCTTAATAGTAAAGTGAAACCCTATCGTGTAATCTGAATTGTCAGTTTTTCTGGTGAGACTAGACCTTTCTGTCGTCGCCCACGGAGACACGAAACTACAGCCTACCTCTTCATGTAATTCAGTGACGGTGCAGACGTGCTGATGAACGGATCTCGTCAAGGATTTAGCACCGTGACACCTGATCAAACGTCTTGTTTGTTAGTTTTTCTGGTACCGGCGTTGTGGGTTTCCTTTTCTTCTCTCCGTGTGCTTTTCCCTCTCGTCGAGGTGGCCTTCGGTACTTTTTGGTGCCATTCTCTACGCTTAATATCTCTCCTCGTAGCGCTCAGATCTGCGCTGAAGCCAACAGGGAAAGCTTACATTGTCATGCGGCTGGAGGACAGACATCGCATCCAGTTAAAGTGAGGTTGTTGTCGCTGTTTCTCTGTGCGTAAAAAAATGCGTAAAAAGCAGGATGACTATTTACATCAAAGGTGCGTAAAGGTGTGTTTGTCGGTGCATGGAAACTTGGTGCTGAAAACCAGTTGGTTATACTTTTAGGTCATTTTGGCACAGAAGTAGGAATCCTTGCGCTTAGGAAGCTGCAGTTTAGTCTGGACAAACAGGAAGCGCTGCAACAAAATATCCTTTTTTATAAAGTCACGTTGCCACGAGTTATAGTGGTGTAAGTTTTTTTGATCCCAATGCAAATCAGTGTGTTTTAAATAAAGTGACTTTACAAAAGTAATGTCTGCATAATTTTACCTTGATTCAATAAGTTCCTCGTCATCTGTCAATTTGCAGAAATATGCGATAAAAGTTGACTTACTCGAAAAAAATGATTTGCTGACTGACTCTGGTCCGCTGATATGGATTTCTTTCAGGCTGTTTGTATGTGACGCAGTTGAACTTACTCCAGCCGCTTCCTTCATGCCTGATTATTTTTTGCCCACAAGTCAAACAAAGATCTGCTGCAATCAGCACCTTCTGTCCAACAACAATGGAGACGCACCGGGCGGCCAGTTTGGGCAGATAACCTGTGCTACCGCCTGAACAGGAACATAGTCACTGCACATAAACTAGACAAACACTCACTACACAGCTCCAGACGCGTCTCAGTTGCGGTTGGACGTGAGCTAGAATATGGTAACAGAAGAAGACGACAAATCTATTGACCAGCTTATTGTTGGCACGTCCGCTTTTATTTAAAAAAAAGTCGGTGCTCGTCGGCGCGCCAGTCACCACGATTCTTTGTGAAATTAATCAGATTAGTAAATTACAGAAATCCCGCAGTTCTAACGGAAAAACGAAAAAAGTCTAAGAGGTCCAGTCCTGACGCAGCAGTGCGCTGCTACATATCCAGCTGCAGCTCCTCATGCAGCAGAGACGTGAGGCTGTAGGCTGTTTGGGCAGAGTGATGAAAGCCCAGGCTGACGGTGCCGCTCTGTTCATCCAACAGACCACCAAACCGCTCCGATGGCTCGACCGCAATAACGGCAACACAGAGGAGCGGAGGAGATCCACCACCCGCCGGTGCCGCTGGAGCCTCAGCGCAAACCTCCCGTTCAGACAACGACGGAGAGCGGAGATTTGGCCACCCCGATTCCACCGGAGGAGGAGAGCCGGACTCGCCGTCCTGGTGCAGAAGCAAACCCCTCTCCTCTCCCAACAGCCTAGGCGTGTATCAGACGAGATCAATATTCCACCTCCCTCGCCGCGCCTCCAGTGGATATTTCTCCAACGACGGCGACTCGCTGCCGAGCTCCCCGAGGTCATTGACGTCCGACAAAGCCACACAGACTGTGAGCCCCACCGGCCAGGTGATGAAACACGCCCTAGAGCGCATGACTGAGGCGCACGGCGGAGGACCGGGGACGCAACAGCAGCACGGTGAGCACAGGCACTTTGCATACATAACCGATGAATAACCGCCGATACTGAATACACGCAGGTGGAATAGGTTTAAGTTTTTCATTACAAAGTCCTCTGACAAGTGTTGGAGTGACAAATATAGCGACGAATAAACTGAATAAACGCAGCTCATTGATTAAATAACGTAAATTTAAATATAACTCAGATATATTCTGGCAAAGAAAACAGTTACACTAACACTTTACATCATTGCAATGACCGTATTTTTTACTCTTAAGAAAGCACCTTTCTTTGTCTTGTTGCTGCTGCTATAGGTGATGAAATAAGACATCCAGTCAATGACTGCTGATATCCTCAAAAATCAATTAATCATGCCTGAAATAATGTTCCCACTACTACTTTTTGTCATCCAGAATCAGTTTAAAGAGGTTAAGAAGGTGGTAAACAGCATCTCTGCAAATAGTCTTTAAAGTAAGTGTGGGTGTCTAACTACATGAATGCACACCCTTATACTGTATTAGAAAATACAGTAACTGTTGTGTGTGAAAGTTCCTGGCCTGAATCAACCAATACAAGCTGCTCTGACTGTTTTCACTGTGAAATTTAGCTGCTGCTTCTGCTTCTGCTGTGTGGGTGTACAGCAAGCTATGAAACCATATAAGCTCAGCACAAGCTCCCTGGAGCTTCCTTTATCAAAGATTTGGGGGTTTGGGCGGGTGTTGTTGTTGAATGTTAACAGTGATAGTAAAACATGAACTGTACTCCCTTTCACTAGATCTTGCTCATGAGGGAAAAGAGTTTTTCCACTACTCGCTCATATTTTGCTACTCTCAGATGAGTAAGTCGGTCTTGTGTTTTCTCATTCAGATTTAACGTCAAATACCCGGCACACCTCGCTC
Source organism: Macquaria australasica (assembly GCA_005408345.1). Lineage (NCBI taxonomy): Eukaryota > Metazoa > Chordata > Actinopteri > Centrarchiformes > Percichthyidae > Macquaria > Macquaria australasica. Next base: position 631,988 of record SEMN01000255.1, on the reverse strand, counting down.
AATTGGTCCTCAGAGGGAAATCTGACAAATTCACGCTGAAACACGCAGATCCAAAACACACCAGCATGACTGCTCAGCGCTGCCAAACCCATTTCTGCTGATTCTCATGTCTTCAATCCAGTGTAGTATTACTCTTTTTCTTGTTGAGTAACATCTACTGCCTTTGAGTGTGTAAAACCCTCCCAAACCCCACAGGATAAATTTAAACCACACACACAAGCATAATCTAATAGGAATTTAATAACTTATTTGTACAAAAGTAATGTCCAATATAGGTATATCTGACATATTTTTTTTTACATAAAACAAGTGAATTCTAGACTAAAAACCATATTGTAATCTTAACAGCAACAAGTGACATTCATGTAATCCAACATTCAAGTCCTAATCATAAACTAACCCTTTAAATAAGTGACTATCTTCATCTTTACTTTCTGGTTTGAAGACATTTGTTTTTTTTGGCCCATTGTGATATTGTGTAATGACATTTGTATTTGTTGTTTCTTTCTGTTTGGAATCCGTCACTTTGTGAATGAGTGTGACTCAGGCGTCTCAGCAGGCTCATGTTGGATTGCTGCCATGGATTCACAGTTTTTATGGAGTCCCGCTGAGTCAGATTTACAGGAAGAAGGGTCTTGACTTCTGGCTAAACCAAAAGGGCCACGCCAAAATATGTGTGTGTGTGTGTGTGTGTGTGTGTGAGAGAGTAAGTCCAAAACTAGAAACTTTATAACAAAACTAGAATATGCTGAATTTTCTCAAGATAACCTGTACCTATGTTTGCTGCTGAAAGCTTGCAGTTAAAATATTTGAAATAGTTAAACATATTAAGTCTTTGGACCTTTGAAACCTTTGAAAATAATGTATAAGATTTACAGTTGAAGTTTAAGCACTTACAAGAGAATTCCACTTCAGCATTGCAGCTCTGCAACATTGTTTGACTCAGGATGGACAGTTTAAAAAAGAAAAAAAAGTATAAAAATCGATGCAGCAGAACCAAACTTTTATTCCACGCGTTCTTCTTCCTTGTGCCCGGTGCCTACATTACCCACAATGCAACTTGACTGCTGACAGTTTGGTTGGAGATGTGGGTGCGTTATGCTAACGTAGCCTCGAGCCGCTAGCCTCAAGCAGAGATGAGGAGCGGGCTACAGAGGTGTGGTGAGCTCACTCCTTCCTAGCTCCACACTGACTACAGATTTGTTTTTCATTTTCAAACTTGTAGTCTTCAGCCCCAACCGATGATGAATCAAATGACATCACTTGAGGCATTTATCAGACCTCACACAGCTCCGTCTGGAGCCACAAAAGCCTTTATGCAACTTTTTTCACATATGCAGTAGTACTCCAGAATTGGCACACTTCCCCTTTAAGGAGTTCAAGTGTTGAAGTTGAAGGAAGGAAAGAGTTGGAAGTATCGCTTGAACAGTAAACACTGAAAAGAGCTGTCAGCTGAAACGTAAGGCCATATTCAAACCAAATCAGGCGCTGCGGCAATAACGTCAGTCCTCCCATTCATCTGAACGAGGGTAGTGTGTTTAGGCTGCGGCGGTGGGGACCGCAGGGGGTGCTGAAAAGTGGTGAGAAGTTAAAACAGAATCAACTTTTGGAGAAACACAACTGACATCACGCTGCAGTGGCCAAACACGCCGGCGATCAGACCGGAAGACGCCCAGGTGAAGGAGAACTTTGTTTAGCATGTAGCATTGTAGCATTCCGCTGTTTATCGAGTAACTGTGAAGATGGAAGAGAGACTGATCGATCGCCGCTGTGAAGACTGTACATCAGCTGTTCAACCCTTCCCCGAGGGAGTACAAAAACGTTAATCGCCGTGCAGTCGCTTGGCATTGTATCGCTCTTCAATTTGAGATTGCTACAATCAGCACGGCCAGGTGGTGACGCTCCCACACCGCCGCACAGCCCTGCTCTAATCGCCGCAGCGCCTGATTTGGTCTGAATACGGCCTAAGAGTTTAAAGCAGTTGATATGTCAGGTGAGATGTAATAGGTGACAGCAAGTCAAAGTGTAAGTGATGAAAATCCACTCGCCCACTTACTTACCACCCTTTTGAGCTTAGATTATTTCATGACATAGACTGGTCCCAAAAGTTAAGGAATGAAATTTCATGCTCAAGTCCAACATTGTTTTATGACTGCACCATAATCTCAAATTGAAAAATCCATTTGTCATCATTTTATATAATTCTCCATAATTCTCACATATTTAGCTTATTTGTCAACTTTGGTGTCTAGAATAAAATGTAAAATCAAGTTCTGTAGGTTTGAGCTTGTATTGATGGAGCCACCAAAGTGTTTGTTGGACACTCATCACTTCTCACAGCCCGGATCCTTTTTTTTTTTTTTTCATTTCTGCTGTTTATTTAGATACAAAAACAGAACAAGACACGCATGCTTTTACCTGTGACGCATGTCGGCTAAAGTTGCCTATCCTGTTGCTCTGTAAGATATTTGGCACATAAAAGAAAATAACAAAAACAAACACAGTGTTGCTGCAGTGGATGACAATATCCACTATGTAATGATATCGTTCTCGCTCGTCCTGATAAGATTCATTTGTTTTTCTCAGATTTTACAAATTTGGCAGTCATTTTTCTCAGATGCAGAAACACACAATACTGCACGTTAAGCCGGAACCACATCCATATCCATCTGGATTTGTATTTTATTTTATTTTTTTTACAAGGATAGTGGTGTTTTGTAAGTAAAAAAGTAATCTCTGGAGGCTGAAGTAAAACTTCCATAAGCCTCAGTGCATTGTAACCTCTGTACTTATGACTCTGCTCTTTATAATAGCAGTGGTTAGTTTCACTGATTGCCTTGTGTCTCTTTTATTGTTTTTCACTACAGCCAGACCGGGAAGATACCAGTCAAAACAGACCAGCACGTGTATGTGTGTGTGTCATTCATTAAGTACGTCAATCAAAATAGGCTTTTGTGTGTGTGTGTGTGTGTGTGTGTGTGCGCGCGCGCGCGTGTGTGTGTGTTGCAGTCAAAATAGGCCTGCAGGTCCTTTGTAAGATGCAGACAGAAACCCTTTTCCTCTCATTCAGTCCGCTACGTCCATCAGATAGGACAGATAGGAGATACACACACACACACACACACACACGCTCATACAAAATATCATACATTGTCCTCAACACAAGAAAAGTCCCAGTTATCAAGAATGCTGGCCTGATGGTGTGTTAGAGAGCGAGATAGAGCGCCGGAGCTTAAGGAGGATCAGTTTATCATCTTGTTGTTGTCGTCGCTCTCTGCCAGCGGGATTACAGATATCCTATCATAACACTTCCTCCTCCTGCAGCAGGAAGATTACACCTGCAGTCAGGTTTCTTCAGGCTCAGCCAGAGTGGAACAGTAGACTTTGATGCATTTTTCTCTTTGCTTGATTTATATTCACACGGTTTAATTATAACACAACCTCGGGGGCTGGTTGCACAAAGATAGATTTTGCCTGAGGCTTCCATCTAACAAATGAACTTTAGACAGAACTCTAAGTTAATAGGCTGCACAAAGCTGACTAATAATCGACTATCTTGAGTAGGAGTAATTCATTATGTATTCTGGGTAAATCAAGACTCTTTTCAGCTGAAGATTTGTGTCCTCTGGAATAAGTTTCAGAAAATTCACTGATCCTAGACGTGAGTGTTGTCTCTAAATTCTTTGCTTTTTAATTGCTTGCCCTTCAACATTAGCATGCCATAAATTGTGAGCTATGGAAAGAGCTTTCAAAGACTGCTAGTTCTATGAAAACTGCATTTAATCAGAATATAACTTTTTTTGACATGCGCAAAGTGGTTCCGCCTGCTGTGAAGCGTCTAATCTGCCAAAAATATAACAGAAGAAGGATTTCAGCTTTGTTCATCAACACTTGTTTGAACAACTTGTTGTTGTGAGCCTTTCGACCACCAAGGTCTCCAACAAAAAAATTGTATCAGCCACAGACTAGTTTTGTTTTGCTGCCGCCATGTTTGTGTCCCTCCCAGAAACTCGTTCATGTCATCTAATGTTACCCCCACGTGCAGCAAACATGCGCAGAACGATTTTATTCCAACCAGAGAAAAACTATCGGATTAAGCGTTAATATTGTTATTAGGCGCTAATATTTCCCTATTGAACGGATTATCAAAGGCTTCCACAAACCCCTCTCAACCCGACTGAAATTTTCTTCCGATCGGGCCGGTCTCTTCCGATTGAAGTGGTTACATTAGGCATTTCTGTTCTGATTGGGCTGTTATTCAGATTAGTGAAATATTAGGGTCCATGTAAACGCAGCTAGTGTCTCCTGACAGCACAATCAGCTCCAAACTGCCTTTACATACTAATTTCCGAACTTGAGCAAACAGTAATTAGTAGACAATTCAGTGACACAGTTTAATTGACTTTTGATCTCTGGGAAATGCAGTACAGAAAAGACTGCTCTAACATAGCCCATAGTGTTTTGTGTAGTCATGGGTTACATTGCTGTTGTTTCCTATCATAAACATTCTTGTGGATGTCGTTGGTGTAATCAGCAGCCTGATGGATTGATTGGAGCACAGCCGCTTTGCTTTATTGGTCTCTTCAATATTGGAGGATGTGAGAAATATTAAGTCTGGGTTTCATAACAGCATTCATGAGTCATAAGTGTAGATTGGTAAGAGGTCAAAGCTTTTCATAGTCATATTGTAGTTCAGACTGAAAATATAATAGATTAACCACAAAAACACACACATACATACATACGCAAACACGTTGCCAGTGAAACACACAGATTTAATTTTGTAACTGTTTTACATGAAAATCCATTCTTTAAATTAATCTTTCTTAACTACAAATTGAAAACAATAGTTTGTCACATTAAACTGAAAAATATAAGAACAGCTTTGTGTGTCTTTTGTTGTTTTTTTAATCTCACCTACATGAATACTCCACTTTACATCTTTTCTGTGGCTTTTTGAATAGCATTGTGAGCATGCGTCTTTTATAACATCAATAAACTCAACTGGGTCAAAACTAAAAAAAAGTCTCTGTTCTGATACTGTGAACCACCCACTCTCTGAATCACATTCTGCTCTGTCTGGTTGTTTTTTGTTTTATCTGTTTGTTATTTCATTTCCTCAAAATGTTACTGCTGATGAGATTTTGTTGGTGATCCAGAATAGCATTTTTGCAGAAAAAAACTGAAAACTGTCACTAATTTTTGTAAGATTCAAAATCAAAGGATGAATCAGTCAAGCTCACAGGAACTTAGTTAGGCTGTGTGGTGATTTTGATGTAGTGGCCACAGTCTGAACTGCAGATCTGGTGATGCTCATCACTTGATGTGTGCACTGATGGACATATGTTGCAATGAATGGGCCGCCATCTCGGATCTCTTGGTGCGGAAGTTTAACAATGTTTTCATGCTTAAATCCCCAACCACACATAAAGCTGCAGACTCCTCTTTGACTACATGTTGTGCTTCACATAAATGAAGCATCGAAATACGATTGGTTCAACATGCATTTTAAACCTTTTAATCACTGCAAAACTGTACGTATGTTTTTCCTCACTGTTTCAGGACCCTCTCCCAGCCCCTCTAGCACGCGGCCACAAAACGCAGAAGGGGACATGCAGACGCAGGAAATCGGAATACAGCTCAGACGCATTGGGGACAGTTTCGACGAACTGTGGCGGCTTAGGGTCAGTGATCACAAACAATGTTTGTGTGTTTGTGTGTGTGTGTGTGTGTGTGTGGGGGGGGGGGATCTGTCTATAGAGTATCCACCATCGACTACATTTGTGTTGCTCTTGAGCAAAGTGCTGAACGCTCAACAGCTGCAGTAGAGCAGCTGATTGGCTGACAGAAGAAGACTGTGGTTAGCTAACAGATGTAAGTGACTTTTATCAAATCCAGCATCATTTTGTTATGTTGGGTAAGTTGTCTTAGTTAAGGTTTTTGTCAAAAGTGTCACATCTAGATATGACTGTGTGAATGTGTAAAATCATTTTTTCTTGCTATCCAACATGACTCACTAATATGATTGTTTGCCACAATTAATTAGTCAGGGTTTATCAAGTCACTGCACCCTGCAGTACAGAAATCAAAACCCCAAATCAAGTCAAAATAGTGTCTGTTTAACTGTGTGAATGTGAAGCAAGATCCTTTTAAAATTAGCAATATGCTCCTAAAATGCCGCCGTGGGTGATCTGAAGGAGCCTGTGACCAGCTGGTTATTTCCACTGTGCTCTTGGGGGGTTAGGACGAAATGACTTTTGATCAGAAAATAACCAAGCAGGACAGCCTGAAGCTGCAGAAAATGCTGATGCCACAGTAACCACTGCAGTTAAAAATACCCCAAAACAAGTAAACAGCCATATGATACAAAAAAAAAAAACCTCAACAGTGGAGGAACAGAAGATGGGGAAAAACAGCCCCATTCTCCTCTGCAAAGCCCTCAGTCATTTTCCAGTAGTGAGAAAGAAACAAAAACAAAACTTAGTGGTACAAATTGGGTGTTTAAATGTGGTGAGACCCTGAGAAGCTCATTGACTGCTCACATTATCAAAGTGGAGCTTATTTGTTCAGCCTCAGTAGCAGCAGTTTAGCTGATTATTTGTTGGCTGGCTGACTGAGGTACTGATGTACATGGAGGTGTTTGTGAATACTGACTCCTCCTTGGCAGATGAGAACAGGAAGTTATTTAGCTCGTGAATATTAGATGTAATTGTATATGGATATTATTGTCATGTGGTGTTATAATTGAAAATAAGTTGAAAACTATGTTGAAATAATTACACTGGAAATTAAAATCATAACCAGAATCCAGTGCAATGTTTTTACAAGTGGGTCCCTGTTTGGTTTGCGATATAATACACATTCCTGCCACAGGTTTCACGCCGTCCTGCTTATTGACAGTTGGTGGCGGTAACGTTCAAAAAAGTGTGGGTTTAAAAAAAATTCAAAATCGGGTTTGCAAATGTTTTATGAGGAGGGAAATGCATTCATCACATTCGTTAGACCTCACGGAAAGATAAAATGCACTTTGGTTAGAGACACTGAATGTAAACATAACTTACACAGGGCCTATTTAATTCTTTGCTATATCACCTATTCAGTGTCACATATTTTCTCCATATCATACTGCTGTAACATGAGAGGCAGTTTTATTTCTCCAATTCCTAGCCATGTGGCTCTCTTTTAAAAACACAACACTTTGCATTTGGTTCAGCTAGTGTGCACTTCAAAACACCAAAAAATTAGCAGATTTAAGAGAATACGTGACAAGAGTTTTTTGAAAGATGGATGAGTAATCCAGCTTGGTTAATCAGCTCTGGTTATAATATGAAAGGACAGTTGCAGTAGTCTGACTATTGCCTTACCGAAGAAATAATCACATTATTGCAGAGAATATAAACCCTCTGAATGGTGCAGTTCACCCATCAGTCAGTCAGACAGACAGGGTGTGTTGTAAAGTTACAATAAGAGTTCATTTCCTCTTGGCTTCTGTTTCCTTGGCAACATTTCTGCATGTTGCATCATCACAGTTTTATTTACTCCCCTATCAAAGAGCTGACTGGAGTTTTGGGAAGCCAGAGAGGAAGAGGGGAAATAAATCAGAGCTGAATGCACTTTAATCTCATCAGAGAAATGGATTAAAAAATAAAAGTCAAGAACAGGCATGACAGGACTGTTACATCCCAGTGAAGAGCTTAAAATACTCCCTCTGTGTTAAAAGCTTAACAGCGATAAAGCTACAACTCTCCAGCCGAGCAGTCTGATGAGTCTGAAATGTTCTTCTCCCACTGTGTTTAACCCCCCCCCCGCCCAACAACACATATCCTGAACCAAAAAGCCATGATACCCCTTAAGGGATGTTATTTGTGTGCACTTGTGGTTCCAGCAGACATTACATTACTCTCAAACCCATCATTAACAGAGCTGGGTTACTCACCCATGTTTCAGGTTTGGGTTTTGATCAATCACTGCATTTACCTGCCTTCTGGATGATCAAATATATTGTCAATATGCTCCTGGAACATTTCACCAAGTTAGGCACAGAAGTCTGGGAAAAGTGAACGGCTGACACCAGTGTTACTCAGTGCACTGACATGAAGAAGAACTTAGTTCATTCCTATAAATCCCACGAGCTGGGATAAGGTATGTGCCAAGAGTCATGCAAGGCAAGGCTGGTCCTCCGTTGCAGAGCAAAACAGAGGGAGGTTTGAGAAATATGTGAGAATGTGATGAGTCGAGGCTGTGACTCAACACCTAGTCACACTACCCGAGAGACAGGAGGAGAAAGAGAAGAAAAGGAGTGCCTGTTTCTATGTGCCTTAGTGGCAAACCTTCTGTGAACCTAGGTACAGAATTATCCAGAAGGTGTGTAAATGTGTGTTTGTTCATGCTGCTGTAGAACATTGAGGAGGCAGAGAAAAGAGGAACATGGAGGCTTGTTCCCTGTTCTCTTGCCAGGTGTTGGTGTTGCTGTGAAAGAGTGCACATTCATGGTTACACATGATTTCATAACCACAGTAGCATAAGATGTTTTTCAGGTTTTTCAGATTTTAATCAGATACTTAATCATCAGAAGAAAGAAGTTTTTCTTTTGGTCGCAGAAACAAACATAAGCCAGAACATTCAGTTCACTGCAGTTTGTTCTGCTAATAATGCACAAATGATTGAATACATTCTTAATCCCAATATAACCATCATTGCACAAAATGAACATAAGAACACTTGGACACCACCTCAGAGATCCGGGTTTGAATTTCCCGTAGTGGTTGAGCACACCTGTGGGAAGTCGGTGAGGTATCATGTCCTTGTCAATCTACTGGCAACTCCTACCTGCATGGAAGGGGTGGGATCTTGGGACGAGAGCGTGAATCGGCACACGTTTCACTTCCTCATTGGCAGGTAAAAAGAAGCAGCTGGCGTAACGGGTTGTCTATTTTCTCCCGTAGCTAATAGTAGGCAAGAACCACAGTACAGGAGAGTGGGTCAGTCTGAATTGGAAAGAAGAAAAATTAAGGAAAAGACAAGATTTCATAAAAGTAACAAGAATACCAACTCTGAACAGATGATTTAAGTTAGTTTGCTTATCATCATTCCTGCTGTTGGCAAGTATGCAGCTACTGTTCTGTTTGAGGAGAGGAAATGTTTTATCCTCTCACTTGAATGTCCCTTGCATAGCAGGCATCGGACCAGCCCTCCATCACGCACGGTTCAGCGTTCAAGGGTGGTGAAACCACAAATTAATGGTTCTGTGTCTCTTCATATTGTGCATGGCCAAACTACAGGGGTCACTCCATCACCAAGCATTCGACTAAAGCCTTGTTTATGCTCGCACGAGACTCCGTGATGCGGGCCTTCGCATATGTCTTGCACAGAGGCGTTTATGCTTAATGCGCTATCTGTTGCAGTATTCTCCGAAATGCCAGGGGGCATACAAAAGAAAACATTCTGTGAATACGCAAGAAGTCGACGAGTGTTACCAGAACCAACATGGCTGCACTCGCTGAACTAGAGCTCGTTGTTGCTGAGGAAGAATTTAACTATTAAATGTGGTGGCAATCTCTCTCCATGAGAGGTGCTTGTAAAGGCGTACCTGCTCTGCCAGTACAGCTTCGAAGGCATCCATGTTGATATGAAATGTTCAGGACGAGTCGTGCGTGTTGTCTAGTTACAAAAATTAGATGGGCACGACCAAGTGCCGTGACAACTTGCATGATGACGTCATTTTTAGAGCACTGACCCTTGTGCGAGGGACGCTGCATCAAGCATAAACCCTGCTTAAGACCACCACTCCAAGTCTGACTTCATGTGCGAGCCATAGTGAGCTTTTCTCACCAATCATTGGAGTCTTTGTGAGTCATCATGTCTGGTCTCTCACCTGAGACCAGTTTGCCTTGAAGAGTGACCCTACCAGAAGCCAGACACACTGGAGAGATTACATCTCTCAACTCATATTGGAGAGTTTAAAGATCTGAGAGGAACTTGAGGAAGTTTATGAGCAAAAGAAAATTTCAATAAGTTCTTAACAATGCAATGAACTTCACACTATCATCAAACAGGCCCAGCAGGATATGTGAATCATCATGAATCATATCTGGCTCTGATCCAGCTGGGCTGGACAGGGGTAGATCTGGGGTGAAATCATCATATAAGCACAGCTGGACAGGGAGCCAAATGTAAAACCGAATGAATAATTATTCCTCTAAATAGGGTCAACAAAGGTGAACCTGATGATATTGTAAAATAAGGATTGTTTTAGATTATTTGTGAATTTATCAGCAGGTTTAGGGGATTGTTGAATACTGAGCTTCCAGTGTGTTGCCACTGTTGACAGAAGAGCTTTATTCAGTTTCATTGCCTGAAGAGCGTCGGCCAAAAGGCAGAGCTGCATCACTTCAGGCTGTAGAGGCTTTAAAATGACTCACTTCATCTGAGAATACACTCACACACAAACACACAGGTGTTTCCTCTCTGTTCACTTCATTTATTGAGAAATTAGCAAAGCACTTTTAAAAAAATACTTTTACATACAAACCATACTGAGGTGATTAATATTTGTCAGGAAAACACATACAGCCATGTCTTGTGTAATCACCAATAGAATGACGAGTAGTTATTTGTTTTTCAGTAGTCTTTCTCTCTCTCACTGGCTCTCTCTCCTTTGTCCTCATTTAATCAAGCCTCTCTCACCCGCCACCCCCACTCTCTCAGTTAAACATTTACACAATGTGTGCGTGATTATGTGTGCGTGTTTGTTTTCAAACATCTGTAAACATGCTCAGTATGGTGTCTGGTGTGTGTGTGTGTGTGTGCGTGCGTGTGTGTGTGTGTGTGTGAGTGGTGTGACAGTCTAGTGTCCGTGACAGCGTAGATTCATTATGGCTCAGCCCTGTGGTTAAAGAACTCTCAGGGAGCAAAGCACAAGGTCTAATTATCCTGCCAAAACACACACACACACACACACACACACACACACACACACACACACACACACACACTCACTCAAACAAACTCCAACACACACTCTGTCATCTTTCAGTAAGAGGTAAAACCCTTTGTCCTGAAGACAGAAATAACTCTGTGGAACATTGTGGAGCAGTCGGGTGTCACCGGCTGGCTGCTTGTGTTTTTGTTTGCATGTGCTCCAGTGTGCGTGAAAGACAAAGAGCGGGAGAAAGGCAGTATTTTTAACCCTTGTTTAACCATGAGTTAAGAGTGCATTGCTGTTTCCATCCGTGGAATGCAGGACTAAACACTGATTTATTGTAGTATTTGCCTGTTTATAGCCTGCTAGCTGAAGGATTGTTTTGTTGAATCCAGGATTTTGGATTTAAAAGACACCATTGTTTAAAGACAACTAGGAACATTTTCACAAAGTTTTATTTCAGCGTCACTACATTTGTTTATTTTTGTCTATTTTCTGAGCTTTCTGATGACTCCATATTGCACAAATTCCAATTCCAACCTTCTAAGCTCGACTTTACTCACAAAATGTGATCAGTATGCAATATTTTGAACAGTTAAGGCTAGATGCACACAGAGAAAAGATTAAAATACTGAGTCCTAATGTTATGAAACTCTTAAACATTGATGACATTAGTGATGTGGACATGAGGAATAGGAAGAATACAGTATATGGCAAGTATATGGACTTGAATTGACTTGACTTGTATTGTTTAAAAGTCAGACTACAACATGCTCTACTCATGTGCCCCCTACATTATTCTTTCCTGCTGAGGTGGTGGGATTTCCTTCACTTTCCATGCATAAAGCAACTTGTTTGCATTTTAAAACACAATGCTCACATTGCAGTGTGAAAACTGAAGGTGTTGTGATTTTGAGTGGACATTCAGCAGGGAGTAATGGCAGCTTTTGACAGGGATGGACACAAAAAATGTTACGTTTTGTGTCAGAATCAAACATAGAAGCGGAGAAAAGCTTGCTGGAAAATATTTGCAGTCACAACTTGGCCACAAATGTTTGGGGAAGAGAACAAAAGAGATAAGTAATAACAGGAGATAGTAATAAAGATTACATGTGATGAAGGTCATCAGTCAGATTCAGAACAACATCACTAAATTGTTTGTAGGTGTTGATGTGTTATGTGGGTTTGCATGTAAAGGATAATGTGCAGATATGTTTACATGTACAGAGATAAGTAAGTGAGACTTTTGTGTTCAAACTTGTATGCATGCTCTACAACAACAAGAAATCCCCTGGAAAAAAAAAACATTTTAAGAGGTAAAACTTTCAAATTATAGTGTTTGGGGAGGTTTGCATAGTGGCACTTGGAAACAGAGAGAGGGTAAGAGTGAGAAGGATAGAGACATAATATAACAGCCTGAGTCAGTTTGCATTGTGTGTGTGTGTGTGTGTGTGTGTGTGTGCGCGCGTGCGTGTGTGTGCTTGTAAGTGTAGCCTTGTTTAGAGAGCTATTTTTGAGAGGCAGCATAGTAAGTTGTGGTGACCAAACAAAATCACATGAGCTTTTTGGAACGGGCTGACTCAATGTTTCCACTGTAAAATGAAAGAGACAAGGAGAGGAGCAAGAAAGAAAGATGAGATATTTGAAGTCCTCTGCATCAGAGATGTGTCTTAGGGCACAATCAACAGAACAGAAAAATATGGAAAATATATGAAATGGAGGAAAGGAGAGTCATGTAATTCACAGTGTCCCAATTGAATACTGAGCAGTCAAAAGGGGTGCTTAAGCCCTTTCTACCAATCACATATATTTTACATTACTGCCATCATACATCTCTCATTGTCATTGCGTGGTAATGCTGCTAAAGTCACAGATTTATTTGAAAAGGCTTCAAAATGGTGCATTCAAGAGCTGGTGGGAAGTTCAGACATCCTTAACTTTGAATCTAGCTTAATGTGCAAAGCTGCCAAATTCACTAATCCGTGTTCACTTATCGTTTGTCCTCTGGCTTTGAATCACACGACGGTTTACTACTGTAGCGCATGAATGCAAATCTCGTATATTGGAGCTTCCCACCAACATTTGAACTCGTCACCTGAGAAGAAAATTTGGTTTTTCTAAAATTGGTCTGCCCCTTCAGCTGCATTGAAATGCAACAATAATATAACTGATGTAAAATCAAGGCGACATGATCTTCATTGGCATGGATTCATACACTTGCTATATATCAAGTTTCATTTGAAATGAATGGAAACCTATGGTTGCAGTAAAAATGTGAAACATTGTGGGATATTGGAAATGTATTTAAACAAAACACAATGTAGAAATTTGGATAAAACATGCACTCAATCAGCATTACCCTTTAAAGTAGATCTGCAGATATTGTACACGATTTGTATCGTCTTGTTTGATTGATTGGCTGAATGACTGTGTGATTGATTCATTGGTGCACTGACTTACTCTCTGACTGGTGGATTTTCTGGTTCACTAATTATCTAGTAAGTCTGACTGCTCGCTTGGTTTTTCTCTCGTGCTGTGGATGTTTTGCTGTTTGCTTTATTATTTTTTGCATGTTTATCAGCCATTGTCATATTGCATCACACTAGCACTATTGTGTACATATGAGCAAGTGCATGCACTTTACATGGTGGTGCCAACATGTGTGTGTGTGCCAGCTTAACTACTTGTTAGAAGCCTGCAGAGTTGCAGTGGCAGCAGGAAAATGATTTGTGGCAGCAGGTTTTCTATTCTCAGATGATGGAAGGGGTTATTTGAGGTAAGAGTTCAAATGAGGAAACTATTACAGGATAACCAATGTGTGTCTGCGTGTGCATGTGTGTGTATTTCCTTTTCTGTAATCCTGAGGTATAAGGATAAATATCAAGAGTGTTTGGTGAAACTGGTTTTGGCTTCGTGTCAGACTCCCACCCTGCAGTTTGTCAGCTGAGGAGTACATCTGCTTCTGATTCAGTGGAACTCAAACCTCTCATCCTGACTGAAATAAGACCAATCACCCAAATAACAGACCAGCCCTATTGTCTACATGGTATTTTTAATCTGAGGTAATTATTTGTATTCCCAGATCACTTGATATACTATAACCTTTTTGACATTACTGTTTGTGTTTGGATTGCAACATGTTAATTTGTGAGTTTTGGAGGTGCTGGTAGCTGTATTTTTGAACTTTGGAGAGAGCCAGGGTAGCTGTTTTCCCCTGCATCCAGTCTTTATCTTAAGCTAAGCTAATAGCCTTCTGGCTCTAGCTTCATACTTAATGCACAGACATGAGAGTGACATTGATCTTCTCATCTAACACTCAGCGAGAAAGAAAATGAGCGTGTTTGCCAAAATGTCAAACTATTCCTTTGAATCCTTAAAACCAGTTGAAGAAACTCTGAGCATGCAGCTTCTGAATCCAAGTGTAAATGCACCCAAGATGCAGTGAAGTAGGACAATGATCTGATCACTCATGATCTGATCCAGAGGTGGTTTGAGACAGTTTTTCCTGCACTCTCATTAGTTGTGCGTGTCAAATATAATAAAGTGCCTACCATGACCACAGAGCAGGATATACTGTGATGTGGAAGGATATTGCCTTGCTCAAGTGCTGTGAATCCCAATTGTTTCAATAGAGCTTCTCAGATTGTGGTTGTAGTGGGCATGATGGAGCTTAAAATGCATGCTCTTTGCAACCATATACAATTGTTAAAAAATGACTAAAACAGCTGACTATCCCCTTTTCTAGTTACATAGGGGCACCTAGACATCATTAGATCAACAAATCAAACATGTAATAGTGAAACAAGCTTTCAATAAGTTTGCTTTTTGCCTTGAGACTCATAAATCTGACAACGTGGTCTCTTCCCTCACTGTGCAAACTGCAGACCATATTGACAGTTAAATCATTACAGCGGTTCGTGAGGTGAGGAAAGAGCACAGAAACTCTGCCAACTTAAAACCACAAAGCTTGTGTCAGTCTTCCAAAGCTGCTTTGAGGAGAGACAAGTCTCTAATGTGTAATATGATAAACGCTGCTGCAAGCAAATTAACATTAATAACAACTGTAAAGTTTTCACAACAGAAAAGCATAATTACATATCTAAAGGCCAGAAATGGTGTAACCTGAGAAAATAAATCACTGAAGGAAAATTGCAACCCTTTACTGCTTTTACAAAAGTTGCTCTTCAGTCAAAAATCCACTACAGCTTTCTACTCAAAACAAAGGCAAAGCTCTAATAGGTGTTCGCTTGAGCTTCTACACCCACACAAGTCTTGATTTATGATAATGGCAGAAGTTCAGGTTGTGGAGACGAAACCAAATCCCCCAAAAATCAATGTTCGGAGAGTTTGCTCTTCACTTCAGTGCCAAACAGAATCCCTTGATGACATTCAGGGAAATCAAGGCTCAGTTTTAGCTGCAGTGAAATGAGTGGTGTCTCCTCAAATGTTGATTTAAAGTTTGAAAGTTCATAAGGTGATGATTACTGGGGGAAAAATCTCATGAGAGAAGAAAAAAGTATCTCATGGTGTGTCAGAATGAAGTGTTTTTCCAGATGTTTTTATGGAGATTTGTGCCAATTTTTTTTTTCCAGAAAAATTACGCAGCCCAGTTTTCTTGGTGAATTTAATTTAAACCTCCAACCAGTAATAAAACGAAACAAAGAGTCTTGCAGCCACACCAGGATCGCTGTGAGGCTGTACGTAGGCACAGCAGTGCTTTGAACTTAATGCTTACATCAGCATGCTAACATGCTCACAATAACAATGCAATAACATGATGATGTTTAGCAGGTATAATGTTTACCATGTTAACCATTTTAGTGTAGCGTGTTTACATGCTAACATTTGCGAATTGGTAAACTGACCAACTGCTAGCGTGGCAAAAAAATGAAAAATATATTGTAAGAAAATGCATTCCAGCAAATATAGCTTGCTAGTTAGCTAGCCAACATGTCTGGGAATATTGATGATTTAGTCGTACCTCCTTTTTAAACATATGGACTTGAGCAGGTAATTCGAATGCTCAGATCTGATTGAGTTATTCTCTCCTGTTGCCTCACCAGCTCATGACAAAGTAGTTCATTTCCAGAGCGATGCGTTTCATATCTTTTTTCTCATTCAAGTCCTCAAGACCTCAGTACAGTTATATCATAGGAAATATGGAGGCCGTTGTTCACTACAGTCAGCTTTTTCTCCATTTTGTTTGAAGGACTTTTACGTAGTTGAGTTGGAGTAGAAAAGAAGTGTGGTTCTATCTCCGGGGGAAATAAAATAAGTGTGATTGGTCGTTTCCAGGTTGAGAGCTTTGTGAGATGCTTTGTGTGCTTTGTTTTCAGCTATTGTGGATGCCTTTTCTACGATGGATTTCTTTCTCTATGAGTCTCTATAATTCTATTAGGGTTGTCAAACTGGTTCTGTACAGGACAATCTGGGTCAAGTCTTGTTCAAATCAGTATTCTGGCAGCTCTTTGGTCATCTCTGACCTGTTTGTTTGAATTGGTCAGAGTCAGAAGCAGAATTAGAAGCGAACTGATTCATCACAGGGTTAACTAGTCTTCCCCACACCTGTTTCCTCCTCTGCCATTAGGGGTTTCTGTGGTTTTTGGCTCACTTTTCGAATCAAACCACACAGCTTTGATATTCCTCTCTCGCTCTCGTCCGTAAAGATCCTGTTTTTCAGAGAACAGTCTCGCCCCGGGGCAAAAGGCTTATTCTGTGCCAGTCGATGACTGGATGGTATTGCACAGCCCATCCGGCTGGGCTTTATTTGAAGGGCTTCATGCCAAAACAGGACATCCATCTTCCAGCGGAAAAACTGATTCCTACTCTTGTAAATACCTTAGTTATTCTTGTAAATGCTTCAGTTATAGTGTAACCTTTCCTTTTTTAACCTAGTAGCTGAGGATGGATTTTTTTTTTCTGCTTCACATTCACACAGTTCCAAGATTTCACGCCTGAGAGCTGCATAGTGCAACCACAGCCTTCTACTGTCGGCCACTATGAGCTGTTTTTGTGTTTTTACCTTTGTCCATTAATTCAATAAGAAAAACTCTCTGTTACACTCAGCTAATAGGTAAAATTTGGTATGTTTTAGTTACTATTATTGGAAGTGTTTCATGGTGTAAGGAAAGTCACCAGATACCTTTCATTGTGGAGATCCCCACCCACCTTTCCACCTTTCCTCAGCAACAGGAACCTTGTTGTTTCTGGAGTGTTTTGTTCGTGGCCAAGCTTCCCGGCGCGCATCCACCCAGGGGAAATGTCCTTTCTCTCCTGTCCACCCGGCCAGATCTCTTATCGGTGAGAATCTGCATGCTGAAGTGATGGACCGAGGCCAAGGCACAGGGCTTTTGACTGCAGGGATGGAGAGCAGAAAAGAAAAGAAAACACCTGTTTCAGTCAACAGCTTGCCAAGTGTGTCGGAATGACTGCAGAGAGGCGTTCATAATAGCAGGAGACAGGAAAGACAGTTGAGGCGTACAATGTGAAGGAAGTATTAGAGTCCTAACCAAACCACAGCAGGTGATTTCACTTATTAATGCAAACTTGAAGATGATGTAACGATTTATGGAAGAAATGCCTGTAGACTGGACAGCATGGGTTAGCCAGGATCTGATCATTTCGTTAGACATTTCTAACAAGACCTCGCACAATCGTAGTGTAAATCCAGCAAGACTCAGACTCAGCTTGACCTGCTTTGGCTTTCTGCAAACTCAGCTCTCATTGGCTGTTGGTCTTGAATGAGCCTCACCTCAGGGTTTAAAGAAGGAAATTTGGGGAAAGTCACGCCAATATTTTATCATTCAGAGTTTAGTATGGTGATTTTTAATGGGCCACGCCACCATGATTCTCATACTACTCATCCAGTTGTATGTCTTTCATAGCTCTTGAGGGAGATTTCCAAAGTCTGATTAGGTTAGGCTTGGGACTTCAAATATCTGACAGTTGCATTATGGGGATTGCAGGATCCAGTGCTTTTGAAACTTGACTTTTACTAGGCAGTAAAAGTCAGGGTATCTCGGCCTCTGTTGCTTCGATTTTGACCTTTTTTTTTTTTTAAATCTGTCTTGCGCAAGTCCCTTCTACTTTATGGATGTGCAGTCCTTAATGACTGAAGTACCCCTTTAATTCTACATTATTACCAGCAGATATCTTTACATTAATCTTGATATATTAAACAATATTTCACCCACGTTGCACTTTGTGGACCCATGAGTCTTTTATGTTTGCGTATAGTACTTTATGAGAATCTTCCAAAAAAAAAAGTATGCTTTCATGTGTGCTTTCTGAGTAAAGGTGGTTACAGTTAAAGCACCATCTTTTAAAGTGGACAGTTAAATATTTTTCATGTATGTAGGTGGTACAACACTGGAAATGTAATTGAAAAAAATTAAAACTAGCCAGAAAGATTGGAAGCTTTCAGACAAATTCAAACATATAAACACATATTACACGTATGCATTCATACACACACTGACGTAAGGAAATCACACCTGGAGATGAGAAAGTAAAGAGAGTTGTGGCAGGATGTAGAGAACTGTATCTGCTTCCTGTGGATGTAAACATACCATATGTGTGTGTGTGTCTCTTTGATTTTAAATCATCAAGGGACCTCAGGGTGTTTACCTGAACATTTGATGTACAGTACTGTGCAAAAGTTTTAGGCAGGTGTGAAAAAAATGCTGTAAACTAAGAATGCTTTCAAAAATGGAAGCGTTAGTTTCTTTTCATCAATTAACAAAATGCAGTGAATGAACAGAAGAGAAATCTAAATCAAATCAATATTTGGTGTGACCACCCTTTGCCCTCAAAACAGCATCAATTTGTCTAGGTACACTTGCACACAGTTTTTGAAGGAACTCGGCTGGTAGGTTGTTCCAAACATCTTGGAGAACTAACCACAGATCTTCTGTGGATGTAGGCTTCCTCAAATCCTTCTCTCTCTTCATGTAATGCCAGACAGACTCGATGATGTTGAGATCAGGGCTCTGTGGGGGCCATACCATCACTTCCAGGACTCCTTGTTCTTCTTTACGCTGAAGATAGTTGCAAGGAACCTCCACCATGCTTCACTGTTGCCTGCAGACTTAAACTGCCTTCTGCTACAGCCAAATATTTCAAATTTTGACTCATCAGTCCAGAGCACCTGCTGCCATTTTTCTGCACCCCAGTTCCTATGTTTTCGTGCATAGTTGAGTCGCTTGGCCTTGTTTCCATGTCGGAGGTATGGCTTTTTGGCTGCAACTCTTCCATGAAGACCACTTCTGGCCAGACTTCTCCGGACAGTAGATGGGTGTACCTGGGTCCCACTGGTTTCTGCCAGTTCTGAGCTGATGGCACTGCTGGACATCTTCCAATTTCGAAGGGAAATAAGCTTGATGTGTTTTTCATCTGCTGCACTAAGTTTCCTTGGCCGACCACTGCGTCTACGATCCTCAACGTTGCCTGTTTCTTTGTGCTTCTTCGAAAGAGCTTGAACAGCACATCTTGAAACCCCAGTCTGCTTTGAAATCTTTGTCTGGGAGAGACCTTGCTGATGCAGTATAGCTACCTTGTGTCTTGTTGCTGTATGACCTGTGACATGAAACTGTCTTCCACAGCCTCACCTTGGTAGCAGAGTTTGGCTGTTCCTCACCCAGTTTTAAGCCTCCTACACAGCTGTTTCTGTCTCAATTAATTACTGTGTTTCAACCTACATGTGAAATTGATGATCATTAGCACCTGTTTGGTATAATTGGTTGATCATACACCTGACTATGATCCTACAAAATCCCTGACTTTGTGCAAGTGTATCTATGAGAATTGATGCTGGTTTGAAGGCAAAGGGTAGTAACACCAAATATTGATTTGATTTAGATTTTTCTTTTGTTTGCTCACTTATCATTTTGTAAATTGATGAAAATAAACAATTATTTATATTTTTGAAAGCATTCTTAGTTTACAGCCTTTTTTCACACCTGCCTAAAACTTTTGCACAGTACTGTATATCACAACACACTCACATATCTTATGAAACGAGAGTAAACTAAGGAAAAGCCTATTATTAACCTACTATTAATTTGGACATGAATAACTTCATAAACTGGACATGCTGTTCTCAAACATTTTTTGCATTAAATGGTCAGCTAATGGTTGAGTTTAGGCAAATAAAACAACTTGCAATAACGTACTTTTTTCACCCATTAACCACAAAAATAAATAAAAAATTAGTTTACTCTCCAACAACCCCAGCCAAATTCATTATCCGAGATAGCATTACATTTGCCAAACACATTGTTTAGTCCTCATCCTAAAAGCATTTTCTCTTGTGTGCTGTTTCAAAATATGAACAATAAAACATCAGTCTTACCTCCAGCTTATCTGACCATGTAAGCTAAGCAGGCAAACATGGTTACGAATGAAATAAGAGTCTTATCTTACAGGAGCTCTACACTGTAATACAAGAACGGAAACTGTTGATTCAGTTGCAGGCAAGAAACAAGAAGCCTGCTTTTGTCTACCTCTGTCAGAAACCAAGACCCATTGTTTTGAAAATTACTATGAATTTTCAAAACAACTTTACTTATTTTAAATTCAAGATGAAATAATGGCTAAAATCAACCCAATCATGTACCTATCACGCATAAACGCAAACACATGCGTCTTAATGTTATGAAATCTTGTTGTTGTATGGTGAATATGTACTATCTTGTAATTGTGTTTTTATAATAAAGTGTTAATTTTCTTTCTAACAGAGATGTTAGTCTCTGTTTCCTACCCAGGGACTACAGATGTAAATTAGCTTATAGCTAACTCTGGTACCGCTAAGAAGCTGTACACTGTCCCTGTCAAATAAACACATTTTAAAGAAAATTAAAAAAAAAAAAAAAAGAATGGAAAGCGTGACAGCTGCACAGTAACTATGTGGGGCCCGGCTTAGCAAACTGTCCATTGAATCTAGATCATCAGAATTAAAGATTATTGTCTTTACCCATCTACCTCCCCTGACGTCACGGTGCTTACTGCTGGACTACTTCTGTGTCACACTCCACCCAATCTTTTTCTGTTCGGGAAACAGATTTTTCACTCAGTTTGGTGCAACCATGCTGTATATTTGTAACATATTTCTCATTAATACTGTAACATCTACTCTTCTCTCTCTCCAGCAGAGACGGAGGAATGAGATCCTTCCGAACCCGCTGCCTCACATCCAGCAGGAGCCCACTATGCTGCTCTGCGTGGGCCTCCTGCTCCTTCTGATTGGACGGATAATCTACTTGCAAGGCAGCACGATCAGCCAGGACCACTCTCAGGTTTAGCCTTTGGACAACCCAGCAGGCGTAGCATTTTTCTTTAATAATGTATCTGTGTTGTTGGATCGATCACATCGTGAATATCCTTTTTGTTTATTGGGAACTAATTTTTAACATGCTTCCTCCCCTTTCCCAATTAAAAAAGGATACCTTGGACTCTGTTTTGATGGAGATGATTCGTTAACACCTTTAAGGAAACCTAAAATGCCTGGATTTTTGCTTTTTCACCGCTGTTTTTCCTTCATGGTCTTTCAGCCTTTGCAGAGCTGGGATTTTAAACTCCTTTCCAGCGCAGAGTTGGTCGTATCACCTAAATATGTCTTTGTGCAAAATTACGTCTGTGGAAATTCAAATGTGCCTTGTATTGTTTCCTGTTTACTTTTTTAGCTTCTTTTAAGGTGTTTTTATTGTACAGAGATTATGAGTTCCCTGGGTGATCAACTCTGGGTTGTTAACTTGCACTCCCGTCACAGAACCAGAACCGCAGAACCAACTGGCCATAATAATTTTTATCCAACGTTTTTATCACATAATGTCCCTAAACTACTTTGCCATTTAAGTTTTGTTACCATGAATTACATGCTTATGTCTTCATCATTAGTTAATAAGAGCTTAATGTTCACCAGCATTTTCAGCCACACAATACATTTTATGTCCTGATAATTAGAGTACTAAATGACACAGGTATTGACATAAGAGATCATCAAATGCCATGACATACTGTATTTTTAACTTAACTTTAACTAAAGCCCCATTTGGATACTCCTTGTTCTGTGTGGCAAATTATAGCCTTTGGATTGTAAAAGACAGGAGGAAATCATCCATCATCATCACCAGCTGATGAAACAAAATAACAGGAAAAGCAGATCTTTGCTTGCAAAAATAAGTATTTGGGACTGTAAATAATTCTGTGGTAGGGGGGGAAACATGCGCTCTGGACTGATCAGCACATACAATATTAAAATTACCCAACTTTCCAAAGAGAAATTAATCCTGTCCAAATGCTGCTTAATGTATAATACTGCATTTGTCTGAATTGATGATAAATGTCCATTTTGTGTGTGTGTGTCATATTTCAATACCCTGGGTCAAGTTTTAGCTACAGTAGCTCTCCTCCTAACGTTTGGCAAATATGTAATCAGATAATCTGTAATCAGAATGGTTAGCCCTTCAAAGGTACGTTAAGTAAAGTAAAGTAGGTGCACCAATCCTGCAGTTTAAAAAAAAAGAGATTTCACTAGTTTTCTAAACATCTATATTATAGAAATTTCTAGTCTTTAGTCTTTAACACTTCAAGACTAGAAATTTCTATAATATAGATGTTTAGAAAACTAGACTAAAGTCAGTTTTATCCATGCACTTCATGACTACTTTACAACTTATTAAACAGCAATTGGTACACAATTTGACCTGTCCCAACCGAGACAGATTGTACCCTCTGTATTGTTCAGTACCATACCAGTAAGATGATCAGCCTGTATCAGCCTTCGAGTAATTGATACCAATCTTCCTCTATACAGAAAAGCCTCTGTGTTTGTGTAACCACTAGAACTGGATTGAATGGTGAAGGCACATGACTTCCTCCCTACTCACTAAAATCTAACTTCAAATATTTCCAAGAATTTCAGAATCACTTTTATCACCAAATCTAATCTGTATTAGGGGTTAAAGGGTTTCATTTCCCTCTTTCCTCTGGTTACGTTCAGCATTAAAACAAATATTTTGCACATTGATAATCAAACGCAGGACCAGCTTAATTCACTTTGATACAATAATAAGATCTGAGTACTTGTTACTAAGCTGCCCAGTTAGTGGAATGAAACTCAAAAGGGCAAGATGATGAACAAAATTAATAATAAGGTAATCCATTAAACAGTGTCATTTCCTGCGGTCTTGTTGTCTCATCATCTATGTTTTGCATTTACAAACTTTGACATTGTTTTAATATTCAAAGCATTCGTCCACCGGATTTAACATTAGCGGCCAGACTGAATATATTTGGCAAGTATCGGTTTGTTGACAAGGTCATGTTATCCGTTTGTTAGCACAGTGATTCAAACCCGGCCAAGTCTCCTCATGCTTGCCAGCTCATTAAACACTGAGAGTGATTTCTGGACAACAACCAAACACTGAATCATGCAGAGGCAAAGAGGGTTTTGTCACTGACTATTTATCTAACAGTAATACATCAAACAGTGATACAGGCTTCAGATTAAGTACATTTATTCTTCTTGAACTCTTTAGGCTCATTAAAACATCAGTTCTATTGTCACGTGAGGAACTACCAAAAGTAGGCCACTGTTTATTTTTTAGGTCTCGTGATTACCAAAATGCATAAACAGATAATAATGATAGCAATAACAGATTTTCTGTAAAAAATAAATAAATAAAAAAAAATGAAATGCCTGCTCTTTTGTATACAAATATCTGTATGTCTTCTCATTTTGAGGATGCAATTCAGTATATGTTAATTCATTTCGTTAACTCTGAACAATGTTAAGTATTTGAATATACAGTAGTGAAGAAGAATTGTGCTAGAAAAAAAAATGTCCCAAGCACCTTGAAATAACATGAGTGCATACATGTTCAGCATGAGGGATGCTTCCCATATAGAAGCTTAGGGGAGCGACTGTGCGCTGCTCTTTATTGGAGGTGGGGAAGTTAACGAGATTTACATTTGCCAGATCAACCAGTTAATCCTCATCACTGAAGCCTTCTTTCTTGTAAAACCAAAACACACTGCTTGAAAACACTTCAGATAAAGCATTTAGTTCCCCTTTTGTGTGGCTTGTCCAAGTTTGTTTTCTAGTGTGGAATGGACTCACTGTTGCCCCTTGTGCCTGTGTAAGAGGTTCTTTTCTGCTCTCTGGCCTCAGGGGGCAGTAATGAGCTCATTATGGCTTGGCACACCAGAATGAGGCGAAGATGATGGCGCATTTAAAAACTTACTTGGAAAAACCACAGAAAGGTGAAATTTACACTTTATCTGAAGTTTTTTCAAACTGTATTTTTCAGGTTTTATAAGACAAAGGACTTCAAGGATGAACACTAACTGGTTGGTTTGGCAAGTGTTCATCTGGTTAACCACCCCACCTCTGTTAAAGAGCAGCGTGCAGCCACTTCCTGAGCTTTTCTATGGAACCATCTGGGTATATTTCCCAAGTAGTGGATGAGACAGCTACCCATAAACCACACTGGGTTTGGGTGTGCCATGTTCTGCCCATTGAGCTACACAGTAGTAAATATCAAACATTGTGTTTTAAAAGTCCATGGATGCAGTGTGAATGTCGACCAAAGAGATTTGTGCAAAACTGTTGTATTCTGGGGGGTTTTGAATGGTACAAGTGAAATGTTACCAAATTCTCTGCCATACTGAATGTTGTTTTGTTCGGTACCAATTAATCACAAAAGTGAGTGTCTGCTTCAGCCTGACTGGAATATAAATGGAAATGTAATTTGTTATTTTATGCTTGGCAACATCAGTTAGTGTCTCAATAAGTTCAGTTTCAGGAATCACACTTTATGCATTTAAAGCTTTACTCTTCAATGGAAGTTCATCTGTTTCAAATGAATGTCTCTGGTAGCAGCATTGCAGATACTGTGTTGCTATGTTGTGTTACATGTGTTGGATTTATTCTTCTGAAACAAATCAGTTTCATCACTGTTGCACGCAACCTGTGAGGTTATCCAAACGAGAACAGCAAATCAGAGGTTTGTAACACAATCGATAACCAAATTCATCTGAGTCTGTGTTTAAGCCAAGTTTGGATGTTTGCACAGTTATGTCAACACGAATGCATCACATATTTAGCGTGATCCTGGCTTTCATCATCCCTAAACTCTCATTTCAGCAGCTCTTTTTCTGTGTAATCTCCTGTCTTAATAGTGTTAAATTAGCTGTTCGGCCCCAAAGTTTCATTTTCAAACTTCCTCCACTGAGATGATGGATTAGTATCAGGCTGTCTATTCTGTAACTGAAGCTTGTTGACATTTGTTACTGCATGCATAATGTAAAGGGTAAAGACATGGGTGATTCATTTCAGTGGATTAAGTCAACAGAAGAACCGGCTTTTGTACAGATGTAGAAATCCTTAAAAATGATTCACCCCTGACAAAGAGACCTAAAACGACCATAAAGAATTGCCTTTCGGCCTGGGGGTCTTGCTCCCATGTAGGAGGGATGGAGGACCTTTTATATGTCTGTGTCCAGGGGCCCGTGGTCTCATACTCTGCCCATATAGCTGACATCAACTTGGAGTTGATGATGAGTTGATTGATAGCATTAGCATTATTGATATTATTTGATATAAGAATTCTTAAAATTGTTTATTTGACATTCATTTATTACATGTACAGTTTATTATTGCCAAGAACCCGGGCTGAACACATTAAGTCTTAATACATTTTTACTGATATTACATATGTGCCCACCTTCTTTCAACTGTGCTCCAGTTCCCACCACCACCCAATTCAAAAGTTTTTAAACCTGCCCCTGGGTAAAGCCACTTTCAACCATTTTTCATTCATTGGTCACCGTTAAAAGCGTAAAACTTTAGCTAAAAATTAAAATGTCTTGTGTCATTATGTCCACATTTAGTTTTCACCACACTGTATCACACTACTTTCTGTTTCTACTTGTGTTTCCTCCACGTCCTCATCCTTTCCTGCTGGAGAAATGTATTAAATAACATGAAACATTTCAGATTAGTGACATACAGTACCTTTGTGGAAATGCACACATCTCAGGTCTTCCTGTGCGCCGAATTTGCTCACTTTGCTTTTCCTCCGCTGTGACATTGAGAGCGCTGTGACTGCATGTTGATTCTGATATTGTGCCATGTGAAACCTAAGACCTCATTTTGAAGTACTGTATTACAGCTGGAGTGTGAGAGGAGAGCATGGCAGGGAGGAAACCGAAAGATGAA
Source organism: Macquaria australasica (assembly GCA_005408345.1). Lineage (NCBI taxonomy): Eukaryota > Metazoa > Chordata > Actinopteri > Centrarchiformes > Percichthyidae > Macquaria > Macquaria australasica. The sequence continues at coordinate 605,850 of SEMN01000255.1, read as the reverse complement.
TTAACATATTCTGAAACTGATATGGAAACCTGGTAATGCGTTGATTCACTGACTATCATTTGTAGGTGTTATAGCACAGAAACGGTTGTGTGACATTCAGGGTTTTACGGACTCGGATCAGAGCTGCTGGAGCCGCTGTATGTGTTTGAACTTTTAGGATTAATAGGAGAAAAATGGAGGAAAATAAACATTTATACTCACTGTTTTTTCATTGGAATTGTTAAAAAGATAAAACACATGAATATAGGGGACCCAGAGACACTGTGGTGTGTTGTGCTTTGCTGCAAATGCTGTACAGAAATGCATCTGTTGGAGCCTGTTCGGACAGAAACGGAAACAAACTAATCTGAATGACTCCAAATGACCCAGTACAACTGTAGCAACATCTTTTTTTGTTTATACTGTTATTGTACACTGAAAATATTGTAATTATGGTGTTTTGATTGGTTTAAAATGCTTTAACTTGCTGTAAATAAAGCTTTTACATCTTTTTACATAAAACTGCATGAGTGATTTATAAATTGCTTGTCTGTCAACAAGAATTATTGTATTCACTAAGGGGAAGTAAATGCATTTACTCAAGTACTGTACTACAATTTTGATGTACTTATACTCTAGTTGAGTAGTTCCATTTCATGCTACTTTGTACTTCAACTCCACTACTTTTCAAAGGGAAATATTGTACTGTATTTACTCCACTACATTTATCTAACAACTGTAGTTATTAGTTACTTTGCCGATTACATTTGCACATACAAAACATATGATCAGTTTATAAAATATGGTACATTATTATAGATGAAACAAAAGTACTTAAGATTAGCTTCATCTCAACCAGATACGATATACAAATGTATGGCCATTCTTCACAGTGAGTACTTTAACTCGCACTTTTTGCTAATAATACTCGTGTACTTGCACAATATTTTTCTGATTAAACCACCCAACAGTAAAGTAGTTAAAATTACAATTACTTAAGATTAGCTCTACCACAACCAGCTACAACAAACAATATATATATTTATTCAATAATAATGATAATCCAAACAATCAATCTAGTATACCTCAAACTCTGAAAGGGGCCACCTTTTTGAATGAGTACTTTTACTTTTGATTCTTTAAGTATATTTAGTTGACAATGCACTGTAAATAATTTTAAGCTGGTTTAACTTTAAAATAGCTGTCTTAAAATTGTGATTTAACTGAACTTAAGAAAACAAGTTACATACACTTAAAACATTAAGTTGAATCAACAACTCTTCAGTTATACTGACAAACATTATAGACAGATTTGCTTTCCATTTACATTTTCTCAGATGTTTGAGTCAGTTCTTCATTTAACATAAAGGTTTTACAGCTGCAGCTGCTCCTGTTAGAGCCACCAGAGTTTGTACAAAGGCAAAATGCAAAGCTGCTCCCAGTGACCTTGGTAAATTATAAGTATTTGGAGGTAGGGACTGAATTTGATACTAACCTTTATCGTGTTTGGCATTGCTTTCCTTATTATGAAAAGAAACAGCCATGACTTAATTTAACGTGCATTAAAGACACAGCAAATTTCCATCATGTATATTTACGTCAAACTGCAAAAAAGAAGTGTCTCTGGAGAGTTTTAACTCTCAAACAGTACATGAAGTCTGCTAATATGCTGATGATGTTTCTTAATTTATGAGTTGAGTAAACTCTCAGCTGTACATTCATTCAACTGATCATTTAAAGTCAAAAGACTACAAGTCAGACAAACTCATGTTTATAAGTTCTGAAGTAGTCTGAAGATAAAAACTAGAAATTTGAATTAGAATTAACTTAAAATTAATAAAACTTATATATTCGCGTTAAAAATTAGTTGATTCCATTAAATTCCTGTATGATGTTTTACAGTGTACTTCTACACTTTTACTCAAGAAAAAATTTGAATGCAGGATTTTTACTTGTATTTGTATGTTGTGGTTTAAGCCTTTGACTTAAGTGAAGGGTGTGAATATTTCTACCAATTAACATAATAAAAAAAGAAACATTAAAAACAACAACACACACAGTATACCATACTGAAATGTCCTCAATTTTTCCTTTTGAGTAGTTAGTCTTAATCAACTATGTTTGCAGACTGTAGTTTTTTTTAATACATTTAAAGAAAAAAATGTGGTCCATTATGGTCCATCACCAGCCTCGCAGCTCAGCTCAGGTCATTGTACTTTGTTGGCATAAAAGTTCGTTTAGGTGAAATGAGGACAGATTTTTTTTTTTACTGAACTCTGAGGCAGACTCTCTTATTTTTCTTCCCCTTGTCCTCTATGCATCTGTGTGCCTGTGCGTGTTTGTGTGTGAGTGTGTGTGTGTGTGTGTGTGTGTGTGTGTGCGCTCATCTGCAGGACACGGAAAGTACGGTGCCTTCCACAGCTTGGCACAAACACATGCTCAGATAATTATATGTCTTCCACACACAGACACACATACACACAACTCATTAACACACATACACATAATTCGCTCCTGCGTGCACACACACACACACACACACGCGCGCACACATTTACACACGTGTGTATGAGTCAGAGCAGCAGTCCAGCAGGGTGGATTCCTCCATCTGCAGAGAAAGAGAGAAGTAACAGTTTGTAAACCCTTCGTGGTTTCAAGGTGAGAGGACAAAAGACGACATTTACTTTCATACAGCAGGTTTGCATGATTATTTCCTGCTGCAGCACACAGACCAGATTTCAAAATCTCATGTGGTGTGCACTCTTTAGGGAACAAACAGTACTACCCAAAATGGAGACATTTTTACTTTGTATTTTTTGTTCTATGACAGCGCTCCCCTGTCTGTGCATATAGCCAATCAAATCATTTGATTATAAACCATCACTGTTCTCTCATTAGCTGTTAATAAAACTAATGTAGTTGTATGCAGCTATAAGGACACTTCTAAGTGTTTATTAATGCACAGTATTTGTCAACAGCTATAATTTCTCATATGAAGACATATTTTATATTATTACAGCTGTGTTTTACTATCATTCATTATCTGTTTATACACCAGACTCCACTTATGGGTGCTCACAGGAGGAGTTAGTTGTTGACAAATAAATTAATAAACACTTCTATCTTCTTACAACTACATTTATAGTGTTATAAACCATTTATTACATGTGTATATACTCTTTATAAATGCTAAATGGGGGGGGGGGGTTGTACTAAAGTGTCACCTCTTCTGCTTATAGACAAACATGGGCACATGTGTTGTGATTCATCTGTGCTTGCTGAACAAGCCATCAAACAAACATCCACCAGGAGGAAAGTGCTCTGCAACCATCAGTTTGCAAGCTAATTAGCTAATTAGCTAATTCGCTATCGGCTATAGCACATTAAACAGATCTGTTGTTTTTAATGCTAAATGGTCTGGTCTTTATTCTTCAATACCACTACTAACGCATCACTGCAGCATTGTGTCTTTGTACCTGCAAACTGGGCAACTCAGCAGCAGATGCCCAGGGGCCCCCCAGGGGCCTCAAATGCCCCAGGTTCACTGTGCAGCAATTGTGTTTGGTAATTCAATTGTAACTTTGTTTGGGAATATATGCGCCACCAAAGCACAATATCAACTGACATGATAAGAGCTGTCATGAGAGTCCTGCTTTATTGAGGCCCTGTCTTGAAGAGTGTCAAAATCTAGTTTTGCTTATATGTTCCCTAAATTAATTTGTGTTTAATCAAATTACCACATTACAAACCTGGGGCCAGATATTTCAGCTTATGAACACTATACACATTGCTTAAAGAGGGGGTGGGGGTATATCGGTGTCCGGCAGCTAATTTTTGCCCCCAGGGCCCCTTAGCACGTAAATCTAGCCATGTATGTCAGACGAACCAAGCAATGACATTAAATGCACTGTGTTGTTTCGGTACATTTTGTCATTTATGTCAAACAGAGGTCACCTTGTGATTCAAGACCAGTTTCTGACAGTAAAGCACACTCAAATCCAATAACAAGACACTGTAAAACTCTATTTAAAATACAGCAGGAACCAGGTGTGCACATCATTTCCTTACTGTTACATTTCACCCTCAACTTCTCACTGTCACACTCTCTCAGTATGTTTCTCCCACACACAGATACATGTATGTGAGCCAGTGCAGCAGCTCAGTGTGCTGTGTGTTTGCTGTGTTGGGGCCAAGAGGAGACATATTCAGGATGCTGTGGTCAGAGACCTCCAGTCTGCTCTCTTCCTCTATTGACTGCTGTTTGTGTGTGAGTAGTGTGAGCCACCAATGGTGTAGGAAGTATTCAGATTCTTTACTTGAATAAAAGTGCAAACACAATGACATAAAACTAAACCATTACAAGTAAAAGCCCTGTATTCAGAAGTGCAAGTACACAAGTATTATCAGCAAAGAGCACGAGTAAAAGTACTCACTGTGAAGAATGGCCTCTTACATTTGTATATCGTATCTGGTTGAGATGAAGCTAATCTTTAGTGCTTTTATTTCATCTATAATAACGCACCATATTTTATAAACTGATCATATGTTTTGTATGTGAAGAGGTAATCTACAAAGTAACTAGTGACTAATAGCTGTCAGATAAAGGTAGTGGAGTAAAAAGTACAATATTTCCCTTAAGTGGAATAGTAGTAGCAAAAAAATGGAAATACTCGAGTAAAGTATAAGTAACTCAAAACTGTATTAGCAGTACTTTAGAAAATGTACTTTCCGTCGCTTTCCACTATTGTGGAAACTGGGAGGCCATACTGTAGGCCTTTTCACAGTAGACATTTTGACTCGTCATTGTAGAAAAAGCACATGTTACTAAAAACATTAACAATGGCTTTGCCATATTAGTGTCCCAGTAAGTCATGACAGTGTGACAGTGAGCCAGCATGCATAATACCAGCACCCTGAAATTGAAGCAGCTAAATGGAGTTCAGCCATCACTCATTTTATTATTTACAGCTTTGCTTTTAGTACCGTGACATGTCAAAATGTCTTGAGTGAAAAATGCCTATTGCACAAGTTCAGCCACTAAGGTTTAACATCTGCACATGCAGGTGTCCGTGATGTAAGCTCAGGACTTGTGCAGCATTTTAGGTGAATTACATCTCCAGGATCACCTCCACATGGAGACAAATTAATGGGAAAAAAACAACATAAACTGTCTTAGTAAGATGCTGTTCCACAACAGGCCTCCAGAACAGCTTCAGTGCTGCTTGGCATAGATTCAATGAAACTCTACTGAAGGATTGAACACCGTTCTTCCAAAAGATTTTCCCTCATTTGATGTTTTGATGATGCTGGCAGAGAGCTCAAACATTTCCCATAGGGGTTCAGCTGGGTTGAGGTCTGCTGATTGTAAAGGCCATAGCATATGATTCACATCATTTTCATACTCATCGAAACATTCAAATGAACCCGCGTGCTCTCTTATTCAGGTTTTTCCTTAATTTGTCACCTGTCTGTATACTGTAACAGCAGAGATAACAAAATGTTTAAATGTAGCGTAAAGCTTATGACTTAGGTTTTCTAACATACAGTAAAGTCCAGCTAAATAACATGTCATCCTATTTTGCAGTGTTTTTTTTTAATTCATTATCAATAGTTTTTTTAATTTTTAAAAGGAAGAAAGAAAGGTAATTGGGGAATATCGGACATGCTCTTCTGTCTCAGCCGGCTGGAGGGGCGTGTCTATGTCTATGTCTGGCAGGCTGCATGAGCACCTGCAGGAGAACAGAGACAAATTAACTTGTGCTGTAGCTCACAAGTCATATGGACATATGGTGTGTCATTAGCAGTGGTACTGAAGAGGAAGGACCACACCAGCATCTAACGGACAGGTACGTTTACATGCTGTTTAATGTG